>CAIGQZ010007154.1:13877453-13888861 GCA_903798205.1 Danio tinwini | reverse complement strand
TATATATATATATATATATATATATATATATTTTTTTTTTTTATGTTGTTATTATTATAAATCAAACATATATTATTATATTTTTACCATTTTAAAATTTAAAATTTATTCTTGTGATGTCACATGATATTTCAGAAATGAGTCTAATATACACTACCTGACAAAAGTCTTGTCGCCTATCCAAGTTTTAGGAACAACAAATAATAACTTGACTTCTAGTTGATGATTTGGTATCAGAAGTGGCTTATATGAAAGGCAAAAGCCTCTAGATTCCGCTTATTTTACCAAAATAAATTATGATCATGCCTTGATTTTTTTATTATTTAATTAGGACAGTAAGGTCTGACTTTGCTTAAACAAAAGTCTTGTCACTTAACAGAAACAATGTACAGTATAGAAAATAAGGTCATGGTGAAGTGGAAAAAGAATTAATATTGTGTATGACTCCTATGAGCTTGAAGGACTGCATCCATACATCTCTGCAATGACTCAAATAACTTATTAATAAAGTCATCTGGAGTGGCAAAGAAAGCGTTCTTGCAGGACTCCCAGAGATCATTAAGATACTTTGGTTTCATCTTCAATGCTTTCTCCTTCATTTTACCCCAGACATGCTCAATAATGTTTATCTCTGGTGACTGGGCTGGCCAATCCTGGAGCACCTTGACCTTCTGTGCCTGCAAGATCTTTGATGTGGAGGCTGAAGTATGAGAAGGAGCGCTATACTGCTGAAGAATTTGCCCTCTCCTTTGGTTTGTAATGTAATGAGCAGCACAAGTGTCTTGATAGCTCAGGCTGTTGATGTTGCCATCCCTTCTGCAGATCTCTCGCACGCCCCCATACTGAATGTAACCCCAAACCATGATTTTTCCTTTACCAAACTTGACTGATTTATGTGAGAATCTTGGGTCCAATACTGCAGGTCTTCTGCAGTATTTGTGATGATCGAGATGTAGTTCAACAGATGATTCATCAGAAAAATCGACCTCCTGCCACTTTTTCAAATGATCAACTAGAAATCAAGTTATTATTTGTTGCTCTTACAACTGTGATTGATGACAAGACTTTTGTCAGGTAGTGTAGTGATTTGATGGTCAAGAAGCATTTCTTATAATGTTGAAAGCAGCTACTTAAATTGGTGGTGCAATTATTTTCAGGGTTCTATGATGACATATTAAAGCAACACTTCATTCATTTTTGTTTATCAGTCAATTTAATTAACTCTTGTATATTAAATGTATTCATTTCTTTCATTAATTTTTTTCGAGATGAAAGTAGTCAAGTATTTAAACATTGTCAGTTTTTATAATAAATAATTTTGTCTCTCTTTCTCTCTAGATATAATCTAGTGATGCTGGGCCTGTCAGCCTCTTTTCTGCTGCTGTCTTATTGGCTAACTCGGATGTTTGGGGGTGTTGGCTTTATTCTGGCAAACTGCTGTAACATGGCTTTACGAATCAGCCACAGTATTGTTTACATACGTCAGTACTTCATGCAAAGTGAACACAGGCCGCTGTGGGGGCTCCGCCCACATTCTGCTGTCGTTGTAGCACTTGGAGTGAGTGCCGTCATCACAGCTTTCTCTGAGGTATCGTACACTGTAACTTGTTTAAAGTATGTTTTTCATGACAAAAAAGTACTAAAAATGGTATTAAGAATGTATTACAAATTTATTTTAAAATGTAGTGTACACTGCCGGTCAAATGTTTAGAGATTAAGATTTATAAATGTTTTTAACCGAAGCCTCTTCTGCTCACTAAGGCTGCATTAATTTGGTGAAAAAATTATAATAAACCGTAATTTCAGCATAAATTAACCATATTCCATATGAATGTAGAGTAAAATGTTATTTATTTCTCATTCAAAGCTCCAGGCATCAGTGTCACATGACCCTGCAGAAATCATACTAATACAGTTGAAGTCAGAATTATTAGCCCCCCTGAATTATTAGCCCCCCCGTTTTTTTTTTTCCAATTTATGTTTAACAGAGAGAAGATTTTTTTTAACACATTTCTAAACCTAATAGTTTTGATAACTCATTTCTAATAACTGATTTATTTTATCTTTGCCATGATGACAGTAAATAATATTTGACTAGATATTTTTCAAGACACTTCTATACAGCATAAAGTGACATTTAAAGGTTTAACTAAGTAAATTAGGTTAACTTGGCAGGTTAGGGTAATTAGGCAAGTTATTGTATAACAATGGTTTATTCTGTAGACTATCAAAAAATATAGCTTAAAGGGGCTAATAATTTTGACCTTAAAATGGTTCTTAAAAAAATGTAAAAATGCTTTTATTGTAGCCAAAATAAAACAAATAAGTCTTTCTCCAGAAGAAAATAATTATCAGACATACTGTGAAAATTTCCTTGCTCTCTTAAACATAATTTGGGAAATATTTAAAAAATAAAAAAAATAAAGGGGGGGGGGGGGATAATACTGACTTCAACTGTATATACTGATTTTCTGCTCAAGAATTCTCTTTTTGGTTATTATCAGTGTTGAAAACAACGGTCACCATTCAGTATATCAGTTCAATGATATCACTATTCAAATATAGCATAATTAAAAAAATATATGAAAAAATACTTTAATTCATGAAGGATGCAGAAATTGTGACAGTATGTATATAGGGTGGGCCATTTATATGGATTCACCTTAATAAATTACATAGACAATTGCCTTCAGATGACCCCAAAGATAAAAGTCTAAGGGGGTCAGATTGGGAGACCTTGGGGGGCATTCAACTGGCCCACGACAACCAATCCACCTTTCAGGAAACTGTATTCAGGAAACATTCCCATTTTATTAAGGTGTATTCATATAAATGGCCCACCCTGTATAATGTAAAATATGTCCGATTCAGTAAAATATAACTTTTCTGTTCATCATGGAATAATAAATGTAAAATGTATTATGGTTTGCACAAAAAATAATGTACCATTATTAATAACAGGGCATAAGCAATAACTGATCATAACAGAGAGTGACATCAGCAGATTACAATGATTTCTAATGCATTATTTTTCATGTGAAAAAAAATCAGTTTTATTGTATTTATGAATCAAATAAATGCAACTTTGGTGATCAAGAGGTGACTTCTTAGTAAGTAAGTAAGTAATGTGTATTAATATAGCGCATTTATTGTGTATGGCCATACACCCAATTATGATGGGGGTCTCTCCACACCACCACCACCAGTGTGCAGCATCCACTTAGATGATGCGATGGCAGCCACAGGACAACGGCGCCAGTGCTCTCACCACACACCAGCTATAGGTGGAGTGGAGAGACAGTGATAGAGCTAATTCAGTAGATGGGGATGATTGAGAGGCCATGATCGTAAGGATGAGACAATAAAATGACTTAATAAAAAACACGAATGAAACTATAAAATGACTTAATAAAAAATAACATTTCAAAAACAATAACATGACATAATAGTTATTAAAATTATTATGTTTAGAAAAGTGTTCCTTTTGTTAAACAGAAATAGGGGGGAAATATACAAAGTGCTAATAATTCTGACTTTAACTGTGCATGTGGTATTGATCCCTATTCACATGGATTCTCATAAAGACTAAATGTTGTATAATGCCTTTCAAGCCTTTAGTTGGCAATGTTGTAAAATTGTAAAGAAAAATATCAGTCCACATTGGGTCCTGTAGTTCAGCTTTGGTATAATTTTCAAATAACAGCACTTTGAAACCTGTTTCCAAAAGTGAGTATTTTAAGCTCCCCAAAACTCTGTTGTTGTGCACATAAACGGCCAAATGCTTGACCGTATTATAATCTTACTTGACAATCAAAGCCCATTCTGATTTGTAACACTTTGTTGTGTGTTTCAGAGCGTGTTTTGTTGTGATGGCGGCTGGTTGCTGAGACTTTTCCATGTAGCTGTTGGGGCCAGTTGTCTCTTGACTGTGGTGATCACAGTATTTCTAACAGAAACAAGACTTGTGCAGTTTGTCAAGACTCAGTTGTTACCCAAATACAACAAGAAACGTACATGAGCTTTTAGTTTAAAAGGGTTGACACTAACATGGCATGGACCAAATGTTGCAGATTTGAATATCTCACACTTTATCTTTTTGTTTATTTTTTATGAGAAAAAGGTTTACTTTCAAATATTCAGTTTCTCCATATGCAGTTTTTGCTAATGACATCTGAAGAAGATGCTGACAGTTTGAAGATGGTAAGATGCAGGATATTACTAATGAAAAAATATATATTGACATTGATTACAGAACCACACACAAAATATAGTGTAGTTAAACAAAGATATCACAGGGTCCATCAGATTGTAACCACTATTCTAATGTGCCTGTAATTTCTTCATTGTTACAAGGATTGCATTAAGATTCTCTTAAAAACATTGATTTATTGGAAAGACCAAAGGTCTAGATTGACCAAATATTTTATAACATTGTTATAATGTTACTAGATGTACTGTGTAAATTAGCGGTGACTTTGTATACATGGTATGTATGTATGAAATGGTCAAAATAAATGTAAAACGTACTGGTTACCATTGTTTTTGAAAGCATTTTAGATGATATCCGATACTTTATTTACTATTCGAAATTTTTTAGGTAAAAATAAAAGTTTTTTTATTCTGATATCTGACTTTAATTTGCTTGCAGTACATTTGGGGGTCAGTAAGTTATTTTTTTTTTTGACTAACTGTGGTGAGGGGGCGTGGCCGAGAGCCGTGGGAGCGAAACGAGGCCCGCCACAGATGAGATGCACCTGTGGCGCGCACCTGCCTTCAATCCCACGGAAGGAGCTCTGGACTATAAGAGGAGGAACGATGGCAGAGGACAGAGAGAGAGGACCGGGCCCGGACATGTTTTACTTTTGCTTTCAGTTTGACGGCAGTCTCCGTGAGGAGCTGCCGTCCCCTTTTATTAATATATATTTATTTAAACCAGCGTCGGTTCTCCGCCTCCTTCTTCCCGGCGGCCAGGTGGCCGTGAACTTCATTACACTAACATTTTTTGATTGTGTCTTAATGATTTAATAAAATTTCCTTTTTGTTTTGTTCTCTAAGCCAATGATCACATTTATTAAAACTTATTTATAAAAATTGAGTAAAACAAACAAAAACGTTATGTTTTCAGACATTTGAAATCATTTGAGATCAATACCAAAGCTTCAAAATAGCTGTAGAACAGCAGTCATTTGGTGTAAAAAAGACAAATTATTACATTTTTTTTCAAAGGATAATTAAACGATACATTCTAACATTAATTGTTTTAACGTTACACTTACATTTGTTTTGATGCTTCGTTCTCACCTTAGACCCATACACAAGGACAACTGTTGGTAAAAAGGGAGGATATTGAGTCATCCTTTAAATAATCCCAAAAGCAATACGTAAGAGACAAATTACAGTCCATAAACAAGCCCTTAGCAACCCTCAAAACAACAAACACAACAGTCGGTGTACAAACAAATATCAGCAGCACTCCAACATGAACAATAAAGCAGACACAAACTACAAACTGTTTTCATTTCTAAACTGCTGGGACTAATTGAAGCATTGAAGATGTCATCTTTAAATAACTATGTGTCTATCCTACAACAACAACAACGGTGACTGAGACTAAATGGGAGGAACAACAGTGTGACTCACACTTTGGCCAAAGGAATTATGGCCCATTTGGGATTGGACTCTGGGAAGGGAAGAGTTCGTGTGTGTATATAAACCATACAAACGCACACGCGACGACTATAAAACAGAAACCTCAGCAAGACTGCAGGACCATGTCTCAGGTAAGAGAAACAAGAAAGACAGAGATAAGCTGAAACTCATTTTTATTGTCATTCGTTGATTATTTTCCCCCCTTCTCTTCAGCAGGGCGAAAAAGAGGAAGTGAAGAGGCCTGAGGTAAAAACGGAGGATTTGATTGGAGCCAGAGATAAACTTGCATCTGGAACCGAGATGAAAAGCAAGACTTTTGAAGTGATGCAGGAATGTGGTGAGTCCAGCAGCAGAAACTGTCGTAATTCAGTGTTTTATGTGATAAGTGTCAAGTTTTAAGTGTCCTCATGTCCTTGGTTTTTTTTTTTTTTTTGACTTCTTGCCAAGAGCAAAAGAATAATTGTGTGTGTGTTTGGTTTAGTGTTTCCACTCCATATATAGCAGGAAAAACGAGAGGACACTCGTTTATCACGTCTTATGTGCTTACATTGTAGTAGCCTTGTATTATCTTGAATTTAAGACTAAGTTGGTATATTTTACAATTCATTGTCATCAACTTATCTCAATTGTATATGGGTCAAAGGTTTTATGTATAATATAGTTTACAAAATGTGATTTTATGTACATCGAAAACATTAGATACAGTAACTGTTGTCTACCTCCCTGTTTCAAATAAGATAATGTAAAATGCGTTCCTTCATTTAGCAAAATATTGTATTTTTATTAAAATAAAACATTTATTTTGACTTAAAATATAAAAGGTAATAAATTTCACATTTTAAATCATTTAAAAACGTTTGTTGGCAAATGGACAAAACGTAGTGTCTTGAAGGAATGTGTGAAAGTATAAAGATTTGAAAGAGCAGATTCTTAAATAGTTTTAATTTGTCCTCCACTAATTCTTGTTCAAAATATGCCTGACAAAGTTGATACATGAAACTATTGTTAACCTAAATTACATTTTAGTGTTTTTTTCTCTAAATCAAGATAAAAATGCATATAAGTTTTTGCTCAGAAAAAAGTAAACTAGCTAGTAAAATTAGCATGTTTAGTTCTGATAAATGTAGCACTTAGCATTGAGGAAACAGATTAAAATGTATTCTGAGTGTCGTTCTGTCTCTGCTTTTAGAACGAGCTGGGAAAGCCGCTCCATCTGTCTTCAGCAACATTCGCTCAGGATCAGAAACTGCCTTTAACAAACCCACCAAGAGGAAGTAACACTGTAGGACTATTCTGCTTTACTGAATCATACTGCTGAAACACGTGGAAATTAAAATCGTAGGAAAATACATAAATCTGGAAAAAATTTTTGGTTAATTTTATTTTTTATAACCTGCATGATAATGTAATATTATTGAAAATAAAAGTCGAGTGACCTTTTGTGAAAATATGACCTTAAAAACAAACTAAATGTGCTTTAAAAAAATCTAATTTCCCATTTAAATTTTCTGGTCAGACTGAAAATTATTCTGTTGGTTTTTAGTTGAAATAATGTTAAACATTTAAGACAGTAAAAGATGTCATATATTAATAAAAAAACTTAATTCAATCAATGCAATTTATTTCACATTAATATCAAAAAAGATTTATTTTCAAAACAACACAAAAACAAAGGACAACAGAGAACTTTTTTAACCTAAGAATACCAAAAATGTGGTTTAAAACTAAAGAAATCAGTTTGAAGTTTACGTTGCTCTGCGTATTTCAGGCTTTTGTAACTGAAACTGGTAAAACATTACAGTAGCCATGCATAGTTTGGCTTAGAACAGCTATTAGATATTTTGAGAATGTCACAGCAAATGTGAACTAAACAACCATTAAAGCAAACTAAAGCAGGGTGTACAAAGGAGGCAAGTGCTGTGGTTATTTCATAAACTTGGTGTGCTGGTCTTGTAGAATCTTTGCAGAAGACTTTGCATCATAGAAGAGTTCATTAATTTCTTCCACGTGTTCTTTTTCAACTACTTCCCTCCCCTGAACTCGTGCTAACAGACTGGCAGGGGTCAACAGCTGCACTGCATATCTGTATTTACAAAAGAAGACACATTCGCCAAAATTATATAAACAAACTGCAGAAATGATACACTCGCCAGACACTTTATTGGGTATATCCATTCATTTAAGTGACTTTGAGGATGACATGGTTGTTGGTGCCAGATGAACTGATCTGAGTATTTCAGAAACTGCTGATTTAGTGGGGTTTCACAAATAAACATCTCTAGGATTTTAAACGAATGATCAAAAAAAAAAAAAGATTAAATTCTTTGAGTGCCAGAGGTCAAAGGAGAATGACCAGACTGGTTCAAGATGGAAAAAAAAAAATCAACAGTAAGTCAAATTACTGTGAGTTAAGCTAATGTTTTTTCTCCCGCCTTAAGGAGAAAATCCCGCCTTATGTTGTGCTGCTGACTCTAATGGCAATACATCATATTGCTTATATTAAAAGCACAACCTGACATGTAAGAGAAAACGCTGGTGAACAAAGTTTTTTTGGTGTACAAAGGTGTTCTTGGAGCTTCGTATAATTACAGTTGAAGCGCTGTCACATGGACTTGTTTTGACAATGTTTTTGGTTCCTTTTCTGGACTTTGAACATCTCATGACCCTTGCTGTCTATAGAGCTCTCAGATTTACGTCCTATTCTCAATTTTCAAACACCAATGGAAGCGTCAGCCAATCAAATCGCTTTATGCAAATACTCCAGCTCAGACAGAAGCTAACTGCAGTCTAATTAACTGACTGACACTGCTTTGATGATCATGTCAGCCCCAACTTCAGACACGCCCTCTGTCAAGTGTTGACGCTGATGGCCGTGTGAATGTACTGTTAAACTAAAATATCTTAATTTGTGTTGTAAGATGAACGAAGGTCTCCAGGGGATTGGATCAACATGAAGGTGAGCAATTTTTAACAATTTTCATTTTTGGATGAACTAACCCTAAAGACTCAGGCTGCAGTTACTATAATGGTGTTTATATTATTTTCTGGCACACTTTAGATGCGTTACTACCAATTGAACATCATTTAAACTTCACAGCCTTCCTGATTATTGTTGCTGACCACGTTCATCTCTTAATCTCAACACAGTAGGAAAGTTCTGGAACATTTCACATCACTGACGTGCAGCCTACAAATCTGCAGGAACTGTTATGCCACCATATTAATATGGACCAAAATCTCTGAGGAATAATCCCAGAAACTTTTATGCCAGGAAAGATTTAAGACAGTTCTAAAGGCAAAATGGGATCCAATGCCGTACTTTTGACATGTACACAATAAAGTGTCGGGTGAGTGTAAATTTATAATAATAAACATCAGAGAATAAAAAGAATTGATTAGAAGTTCTGAATATTACCTGAGGGTTGTCTTGGTACCGATCTCTCCAAGGTGAGATAATGCCTCCTCGCTGATGTTGAGGCCTTCTGTCTGTGCTCGGATCTTTATGATCTAGAACAACAGAATGCAATGTCTACCTTTTCTATTTAGAAATTATTTATAATGTAAAAGCTTTATTCGATTTAGGACTTGTTTTGTCAAATCCTTGATGTTCACCTGTTTCATTTCTTGAGGTGTGTACAGCATAGTTCTGATAATCATAACTCTGTCTAATAGATCCAGAGGAATTCCATGAGGAGAGCTAATGTCCTCTGTCCCCCTAAAACAGAATCACATACAACTAAATAAATGCTGCCCATGTTCACCGTTCAAGATACCTAATGCATAATTGATGTTGATAATTATTACATAAATATATTAGAGTTTGACAAAGGCTTTATTTACACTGCATGGTTCAAGTGACCCTTTTTTTCTCCCATGTGGCACAGATTGGATATGGCTCATGTACGTGTAAGCATGAAAAATAAATAAATAAATCACATGGATTCGGCTTACTCAAATTAGATTCAGGCCTTATTCATATGTTGAAATGTATCCAATGTGAATCGGATACGTGCCCTTGTGTACATAGGTAGATCATATGTTCACCTGTCAATGTGAGCCGCACGTCATAAAAAAGGTAGCGAATGACTAACTCTGATGCTTTCATTTTAAAACAGAGTTCTGCACGAGTCAAAAACCTTGAGCCTAAATCTCATATACAAGGACAAAAAATCTTGTCATGTAGCACAAGTTAATGCATTTAAGCATTTTTTCCACTAAGTCATTGCGCCTTTTACCATGTGCAGTGTAAATGCAGACATTGAATACCAGTCATTTTAAAGACGATGTAAGCGGGTCATAACCAAAAATAAATAAATCGGAGTCACAAAATTGTATTTGACCATCAAGATCTGCAGTGTAAATGCAGCCAAAGGTTTAACACAAGTCTCAATTTATCAAACACACACACACACCTGACTAGGCAGTTTCCTCGATTAGAAGCAAACACTACAATGGGGGCGATGGAGCTCTCCAGGGCTCTGTGTAGGTAAGTGAAACACTCAATGTCCAGCATGTGAACTTCATCAATAAACAGAACCCCTGGAACCAGCTCTGCAACACCCTGATCAATGTACTTGTTCACAACCTTATTGATTTCCCCTCGCAGTTTATCTGCATACAGACAGAGACACAAAGACAGTTAAACATAGATCGATCCAAAATCCTGTTAGGATAATCAGCTTCATGCATGTTACCTGTGATTTCTGTCTTTTTGGGTTTCATTAGCTGACCCATCATAGAAAGTATGTCCTGGCCTCCCTGAAAAACACAGCCACTAAATGATTAGATTTATTGAGATACATTAGAAACAATGTAATGTTGGTGGGCTCATACCTGTGGTCTTGCATTAGCAACATCCAGGTCATGAAGTGTAACATCCTGAATAATCTCCTTCTTCTTGTGTACATCACCTTTGGGTAGAGGTACATACTCTTCCGCCTCCAAATCAAACTCTGTTGCAAATGTGTCACATCGTCCCTGTCTCTGCAGACCAAAAAAAAAAAAAAAAAGATGGATTATGAATAAATTCCATAAATGCATTGAGACATTGTGACAAGTGTTTTGTAGGCCTGCCACAATAATCAATATATCGCACAACACATGGACATGACCTCAATCTATTTTGGTGATGCAGTGTACTGTATATCGCCCATACATGTAAACCAATTCTAGCAACATTTTAGCTGATTGTGCAACATCTCCATCTCTATTGGAGGTGTTCGTGTCAGTATGATAAAAAAAAACACTTTAGTATTTACTATAAATTACTGTGTCTGACAACTGAAAATAGATCTGGTAGCAGAAATCACAGCCTCTTTTACTTTTTACCTTGCACTTTTTTTTGTTAACATTTATTATTATTATTAAGATATGCGATTTCACATTCTAATTACAAGGTCTAATTATTAAATTGTTGAAATAACTATAATTAAATGAAATATTCTTTTGAATAAAATAATATGTGATTTTGGAATAATGTACTTGCATTGTGATGCTATTATATTGTCATTCTGGCATATATATGATATTAAATGGTCTTGAAAATTACAATAATATGGTTTATCGTAATATATTCTGGTGCAATAAATCACACAACAAAAATAGATATCATGATAGACCTAACGCTGTGAGATATTTAGCATTTACAATTAATATTATAACTATTTTATGAGCCTATTAAAATGCATATAATTCAGGTAACAAAAACACGCACATACACACATGTATGTATGTATGTATGTATGTATATATATATATAT
>CAIGQZ010007154.1:13838912-13868033 GCA_903798205.1 Danio tinwini | reverse complement strand
ATATATATATATATATATATATATATATATAACAAAAATGTATGTTTAAAAACAAAAATATAGCCTCAAATGTTAATGTAATGTACTCTTATCATTCTTAAGTACAAAATGACATGATTTCAGAACATGTAACATTTAAAAAAAGTTACACTTCTTAAATATTAACTGTACAAGTCTGATATGAATGCTATATCTATTCTACAGACTCAGATGCATAAGCATGAGGGTTAATATTGCAGCCCAACTTGACCCAGAAACAAGCTACACTCAAAAAAGCAACATGGAAATATTAAAATAATATAAAATATTTCCTGTGAAGCTGCTTTGAAAGATTGTGCATTGTGTTATAACACTGATTTAACTTGACTTCTTTTTTGCTTGTCAGATTTAAAGACTGCCCTATTATTGCTGTGGCAGCAAAGCCAGGTGGTCCAGAGGCCCCAGATACAGATGAGCCTCAGGGAATTACTGAACTTATAGATGTGAGTTAGTGAACGTGTTGTACATAAAAAAGTCAAAGACTACTTTTAATATGTATATTTTTTTACATTGGAAATTGCTTAAATAAGTTATGATGTAAAATATATGATGCATATGTCAGGATGTAAATTAAATATAGCACATTAAATTACATGTGGACAAATTTGTGATACTAACTCAATACTGAAGATTTCCTTCTTTCCGTTGATGCATGTTGTATGCTCTTTTTATTTTGGAATTTTGTCAAATCTTGCTTGATGCACAGATTTTATGCTAGCCTGAGTAGAGGATTTTCAGGGCTTTTCGTCTGATATTATTGTAGGCTGCATTTTTAATGGTGTCTCTGTCTTTGTTTTTAGTTACTAAAGGCCCAGTCGTTCCTTCCTCATAGAGATCCGTCAGGCTCCCTTTTGATGGCTGTAGATCACTGCTTCTCCATCCGTGGCCAGGGGACTGTCATTACTGGCACAATCTTACAAGGGTCACTCAGTGTTAATGATAATGTGGAGATACCAGCATTAAAGGTAATGACAAATATCTACGCTTAAGGATGCATATACTGAGGGTAAAAGGTTTTGCTTTGTTTTAAAAGAAAGAAATTTACTTACAAGGACACATTGGACATTTAATCACACATAAGTGGCTTTTTTGGGCATTTATAATGTTACAAAATTTTTATATGAAATGAAATATGCTGTTCTTTTTATACATAGTTTTTCATGAGGATATAAAACAAAACTATTTTCAACATTTATATATAAAATGTTTTTTGAGCATTAAGATTTATGTGACGTTGAAGACTGGATTAAGCACTGCTGAATATTTAGCATTGCCATCACAAGATATATTACTTCTATCATTTTTTAGAAAACAGTTCTTTTTACTTTATAATAAGATCTCACAATACTACTTTTTATTGCTATGATACACAGCTATGATGAACAAAGCGATATCTTTACCAAAAAAACTTACAAACTTTGAATTGTTTTCACGTTTCATCATAATAGGTGAACAAATATTTAGCGCTGTTATGATCAGCTACTTTATTTCTGATCTTTTTTGATTCCTCAGGTCACTCGGAAGGTCAAATCTGTGCAGATGTTTCGCAAGCCGGTGCCTAGTGCTATGCAGGGGGATCGGGTTGGCGTATGCGTGACACAGTTTGACCCAAAACTGCTAGAACGAGGTGTTGTTTGCACACCAGGTTCATTGCAGACTCTTTACGGCGCTATTATATCCGTCCAAAAGATTGAATACTATCGCGGAGCACTTAACAGCCGTGCTAAGTTTCACATCACCGTTGGACATGAAACCGTTATGGCGCGCATCTCCTTTTTCAGTCGAGTGCTTCCAGCCAATGAAAACGGAGACTGTAAGCCCACATCTCAAGAGCAAAGTGGAAACTCTTTCTCATTTGACTGGGAGTTTCATCACCTGGATGAGCATATGACTAGTCAGGCAGAAGGTGGGAAAGGGGAACCACAGCAGTGGGCTTTGCTGGAGTTTGAACGACCGGTCACATGTCCACCACTTTGCTTAGTGATTGGGTCACGATTGGACTCAGATATTCATGGTAACACTTGCAGGCTCGCTTTTCACGGAAAGCTTCTGGAAGGCTTTGAGGACAAAAACTACATGGAGACAGCGCTGCCTCGGCTCAAAATCAGCAAAGACAAGCAGAAAGAAGGAGCAGTGGAACGGGTGACTACTAATGTTAATAAATTGATAAACACTACATGCGTTCATATAGACAATAATGTTTAAAGGTTAGGAGTCAGTAAATGTATTTTTAAAAATTCATATGTTTATAGTTCTTCTAAACACTGACAGTACAAGTACAGTATTTTCAATTGAATTAATCAAAAATTCCTAAAGGAACTTGATCTTAGATTACACACACACACACACAAACTAAGCAGCACTGTTCATTCATTCATTTTTTTTTCGGCTTAGTCCCTTTATTAATCTGGGGTCGCCACAGCGGAATGAACCGCCAACTTATCCAGCATATGTTTTACACAGCGGATGCCCTTCCAGCTGCAACCCATCACTGGGGGTTGCATCCATACACACTCATTCACACACATACACTACGGACAATTTAGCCTACCCAATTCACCTATGCCACATGTTTTTGGACTTTTGAGGGAAACCGGAGCACCGGAAGAAACCCACCTGAACATGGGGAGAACATGCAAACTCCACACAGAAACACCAGCCGAGGCTCGAACCAGCAACCCTCTTGCTGTGAGGCAAGCCACTGCGCCACCGTGCAGCCCAGCAGCACTGTTATTAATAGTTAATATTTTGATATAAAATTTCTGACATCTAGGGTAATGGCTGCTAAAATTGAAGCTTCGCCTAATATCTTAATAATATAAAATATTTTACGATATAACTTTTTAACGAATTCAGACTTAGAGCAGTAATATGCAAATTATATATGAATGTACAAGGTGGCACGGTGGCTCAGTGGTTTGCATCGTCACCTCACAGCAAGAAGGTCACTGGTTTGAGTCCCGGCTGGGCCAGTTGGCATTTCTGTGTGGAGTTTGCATGTTCTCCCCATGTCTGTGTGGGTTTCCCCTCCAGTCCAAAAACATTCACTATAAATGAATTAGATTAACTAAATTGGCCACAGTGTGTGTGTAAATACAAGGATGTATGGGTGTTTTCCCTGTACTGGGTTGCGGCTGGAAGGGCATCTACTGCATCAAAAAACATATGCTGGAATAGTTGGTGGTTCATTCCACTGTGGCAACCTCTGATAAATAAGAGACTAAGCCGAAGGAAATTGAATGTATATGTATAATACAGTATATTGCACTATGTTTGGTATCATATATTATTTAACCGTTTGCTATATACATACAAATCTGTTTATTTTATATTGTTTTATGTATTTATGAATACACCATGTATTTTAGCTCCAGTTCATTGGTTTTGTATTTGTAATCTTTGATCAGGTGACAGATGACTATACTGTGATTGGTCGAAACCTGTTTAAGAAGGAGACAAACCTTCAGCTATTCGTGGGTTTAAAAGTCACACTGTCAACAGGGGAAGTGGGGTCCATTGAAGGTGGATTTGGCCAAAGTGGAAAGATCAAAATCCGAATACCAGGTAAGCAAAAACAAATGCACTCCTTTATTCTCCCTTACTTTTTTTGGCCCCCTTTTTCCTTCCTCAAATATTTCTTGTCACGTGACTTACATATTTATATTCATTCATTCAAAGACAGCATATGCACTAAAGCTACTCCCATATAAAGTTACACTCAACAAAAATGCACATTGTATCTTAAATATATGTGCCCCAAAAAAAAAAATCACATAATTTCCTGACTCTAAAGCACATACACTCACCGGCCACCTTATTAGGTACACTTGACCAACTGCTCGTTAATGCAAATGTCTAATCAGCCAATCACATGGCAGCAACTGAATGCATTTAGGCATGTAGACATGGTCAAGGCGATCTGCTGCTGTTCAAACAGAGCATCAAAATGGGGAAGAAAGATGATTTACGTGACTTTAAACATGGCATGGTTGTCTGGTCTAAGTATTTCAGAAACTGCTAATCTACTGGGATTTTCATGCACAACCATCTCTAGGGTTTACAGAGAATGGTCCGAAAAAGAGAAAATATCCTGTGAGCGGCAGTTCTGTGGCTGCAAATGCCTTGTTGTTCTGCTGCGACATTTGGATGTTAGGGTCAGAATTAGGCATCAACAACATGAAAGCATGGATCCACCCTGCCTTGTATTAACAGTTCAGGCTGGTGGTGGTGGTGGTGTAATGGTGTGGGGGATGTTTTCTTGGCAGACTTTGGGCCCATTAGTACCAATTAAGCATAGTGTCAATGCTACAGCCTACCTGAGTATTGTTGCTGACCATGTCCACCCCTTTATGACCACAGTGTACCCATCTTCTGATGGCTACTTCCAGCAGGATAACGCACCATGTCATAAAGCGTGAATCATCTCAGACTGGTTTCTTGAACATGACAATGAGTTCACTGTACTCAAATGGCCTCCACAGTCACCAGATCTCAATCCTGTAGAGCACCTTTGGGATGTGGTGGAACAAGAGATAAGCATTAGCAAATCTGCAGCAACTGCATGATGCTATCATGTCAATATGGACCAAAATCTGTAAGGAATATTTCCAGTATCATGTTGAATCTATGCCACAAAGGATTAAGGCAGTTCTAAATGCAAGAGGGGGTCCAACTCAGTACTAGTAGGTTGTACCTAATAAAGTGGCCAGTGAGTGTATACAGCAGCATACACCTCTCTTCATGCCCATGTAATAGGTGTACTTTGCATGTTTTTCTATAAATTAAAAGTCTAGTTGACAAAAATATACAAGTCAATCTAAATTATAATATTTTTCCACATATTGTTGATTTGTGCCTCATGCATTACCAAAACATGAGACATTCTGTCTAGTAACTTTGTATGCTGTGTGTTCATAAATGACTGTTCTTTCTGTCTCTTCTGTTAGAGGGACTGAAAGAAGAAACCAAGCAGCTTCTCTCCTCTTCCTCTAAGAAGAAGGGAAAGGGTGGGTCAAAAAATGAATCCCCCAAATCAGAGGAAGCCAGGCCAGATGCTCAGCCAGTCACCATACACCTGAACTTTAAACGCTATATATATGATCCCCACAAAAAGATGGTACAGTCCTGACCCTCAGACTGAAATATACTAAAAATCTAGGATGTGCAGCAGAAAACATTGGAGTTTAATTTTGATATATTTAGCATTTTTTATTACTCCTTCAAATATGGAACATTAAAATCATCCGAAAAAAGAGAAAGATTGAATATTTCTTTTAAGGTACATCATTCCCTGCTAATAAAACAACTTGAGAACAAGATGAACTGTTCTATTTGCAGTTTTGTGATTTACATCTTGTTTACAAGAGTGTGGGGAAAGTGTTTCTGTGTCTCTGTGTTTGGACATTGCTTTAAGGCATAGAAAGCATTTCGAGTTTAGGCAAATTTTTCCTTTGACAAATCATGAGTGAAATGCCTTTTTTTCACTCTAAATCCATGCTAAGTTACTCTTACGTTTCTATGCATGTAGGATTGCTTGTGCATAAAACTCATGAAACAAAAAAAAAGCATAAAACTAAATCTAAAAATTAATATATAATCATTTGAATTCATATAGGTTACAATAACATTTTTAAGACATAAATAAGTCTTATCGTTGCTTGATTTGCTTCCCAGATTTGCATATCATTTACAGTTACGTTGTGGCAACTTGTGAAACTTTAGGCAAATTCTTTTTTAATATAAGCAACAAAAACAGCTGTACTAAATATGAAATGCCATCTGTGTTATACTTCCCTGTTTGTACCTGACATTGCAGGTAAGGACAAAGCCTGTATTTGTTATTCATTACAATTGCCAATAACTGGACTTTTTTTAAAGGATGCATATATAGATAACTGCTTACGGCACTCATTCTCTTACGCACTCTTTCTTTGACTAGCAAATGTGCTGTCATCAAGTAATTTACACTGAAAGATATGTTGGTCCAACTGTCTCTAAAGGTTTTTTTGTTTGTTTTGTTGGTTTCTAGGCAACCTGACTACATCTGTGACTTTGTTTACAAATTTTGGTTATGGAACACAAAATGAGATCGTTGCAGAAATGTAAATATAGTTGTCCATAAAAAGTGTAGTTTATGATAGCTTTGACTGGAGTTATAACTGAAGAGTACAGTTAATTATAGGAATAAATTACATTTAAAAAATACTGTACACTACAAAGCATTTCTTTTAAATACAGAATTCAGCGTTACTATATTTTGGTGAAATTATTGTAGCCTTTGCAAACATACAATCATCTTTTCATTTAAAAGAGAAACAGACTGATTCATTATGTAAGGAAAAACTCATTTGTGTGTTTTACTGTGTATTAATATTAATGAAGCAAAGTTCAATTTCTGTGGAGCCAGATCAGTGCATTTACAAAATAAAATTCATACATCCACAACACAATTTACAAAACACGATTCAAAACTACACATCCAGTTTGTAAGTTTAAAACACGATTCAAAAATACACAAAACCAATTCGGAAGTTCAAAACACGATTCAAATATACACAAATCCAATTCATAAGTTCAAAACACGATTCAAAAATACACAAACCCAATTTGTAAGTTCAAAACACGATTCAGAAATACACAAATCTACTTCGTAAGTTCAAAACACGATTCAAAAACACACAAATCCAATTCGTAAGTTCAAAACACGATTCAAAAATACAAAAAAAACAATTCGTAAGTTCAAAACACAATTTAAAAACACACAAATCCAATTCGTAAGTTCAAAACACAATTCAAAAATACACAAACCCAATTTGTAAGTTCAAAACACAATTCAGAAATACACAAATCCACTTCGTAAGTTCAAAATACGATTAAAAAATACACATCCAATTCGTAAGTTTAAAAGACGATTGAAAAATACACAAACCCAATTTGTAAGTTCAAAACACGATTCAGAAATACACAAATCCAATTCGTAAGTTCAAAACACGATTCAAAAATACGCATCCAATTCGTAACTTTAAAAGACAATTCAAAAATACAAAAAACCAATTCGTAAATTCAAAACACTATTCAAAAATACACAAAACCAATTCGGAAGTTCAAAAGACGATTAAAAAATACACAAACCCAATATGTAAGTTTAAAACACAATTCAGAAATACACAAATCCAAATCGTAAATTCAAAACACAATTTAAAAATACACAAATAGATTGCCGTGATGCTTTTTAATTGTAAATTCACAAAACTTGTATCTAAAATTTAGATTTTTTAAATGTGAATTATGTTGTGCACGTATAAGTTTTAGTTTGTAAATGTATTATTTTTGAGACTGATCTGGCTCCATCAATGTCTCATTAATTACAGGAGGAAAGAGACAGAACTCTCAGTTAAATGCTGCAGGCACTAGAACTCTGCGAGTTTAACACAACATGGCTTTCATGCCATGCTTGGCCTGTTCAGTGTTTGTGTCGTTGACTCCAGAGATCTTTAAACACACACACACACACACACACACACACACACACACACACACAGCATTTACTGTCCTTTTCCCTTCAGTGACTCTGATAGGAATCTCGGTCTTTTATTTTGTGTGTGAGTGCATGCATGTACAAGCCTTTGATATGACAGCTTGAGTCTATTAACCTCTCTAATCAGGGTCCTTCATCAGAAAGGTCTTTCAGAGTGCCTGTTTAAAATTCATAAATTGAAAGAGAGGGACTGGAAAAGGGAATCGAGAAAAAGGAAATAAAAACATGAGAATTCCCATGAGGTAGAAGCTGCAGATTGTCTCCTTCCTGACCCCTGGACCTATACTGATCTCGAGATGAGCCCGACGAAGGGTAAAGTCACGCTCGGTGTTGAAGTTACCACTAGCATTAGCATTATCCTCTTCATCAGCACGGCCAGTTGGCATTTGTGTGTGTACGTTTTTAATTATTTTCTTTGATCTCGTGGCTTGTTTCCTTGCAGCCTTTTTACGCTCTCTCCTAAACGGGCTCTTCAGTACTGCCGTCTGTGTGGACGCTGCAATACCACTGACTCCCCTGTAGAGCACGGCGATTTTAATATGACTCTTTTAATGTTTTGTATTTCACAGGTGCTGTATGTAAGTTTTTGACTCTTCTAAAGCATAAAATACCATAATATGTTTGCAGATATTTAATATCAGATATTTATGCCAAGTGAACATTCTTGTTTATCTGAAAAACAATGCTGAAGTGAGAAATTCTGCTTTAAAAATGTGCTTTCCGTGCTGGAACATCTGTCTTTGTTTTGGTTCTTCTAACTCGCCCAATGGCAGTTTAGCCAATTATATTTCAGCACCTCGGGTTGCCTTGGTGGAAAACCGTGTATTGCATTCATTTAGAAAGGCTTTTAAAGCATGCAAGTAACAGTTCTAAAGTTCAATTTCAAACGTTTTTTTTATTTTTAAGATCTAAAGTGAACTATCTGCTGCTGCTTTCAGTATATGGCAATAAATGTCATGTAAAATGGCATTCAAACTCACATTATTAGGATTTAACACTGAATAAAGCCTGTGATGTTTACCTGTGGTGTCATTTTTTTTTTCACCTGTGAGAAATAAAAGCCGTTTCTAAAATATCAATTCGAGGTGTTGGTTGGAACAAAAACTCATTTTAATATAGAGAATATTGCTTTTATGGCGTACTGTTGCTTTTATTTAGCACAAGATTTAAATCAGGTATTAGGCTTTGATCGTCAGACCTGCTCCTTGGTCCTCAATCTGGCAACCTGCGCTTGCGTGTGTTTTGATCCAGGAATGCAATACCTAGTTCAACCACTGGGTGTCAAACTTACATTTATTCATTTTCTTTTCGGCTTAGTCCCTTTATTAATCAGGGGTCGCCACACCAGAATGAACCGCCAACTTATCCAGCATATGTTTTATGCAGCGGATGCCCTTCCAGCTGCAACCATCACTGGGAAACATCCATACACACTTATTCACACACAAACTCATACACTACGGACAATTTTAGCTTACCCAATTCACCTATACCACATGTTTTTAGACTTGTGGAAACAGGAGCACCCGGAGAAAACCTAGCGACCTTCTTGCTGTGATGCGATTGTGCTACCCACTGCGCCACCTTGCTGCTAAACTTACATACTGCACCTTTAAAACAAAACTAAACCCAAAGTTCTTTTCCAGTCAGTATTTGTGCCATGGACGTTAAATCTGGACACATCAAAGAGTGCAGCGCATTTAGGTGAGCTATAACTTTTCTAAAGTTAACTTACACAACTAAGTTACCGCCAGAGGTTAAGGCTAGTGATATGCAAATTGAACTTTGAGAAATTAACGCTAGCGACGACTAGTAACGACATAGAAGAATCAGATAAACTGTATTTATTAACGCCTACCCCCAACCCTAAACCCAACCGTCACAGTAATGTAAAATATTAATTATTGTTATACAGTGTTACAAAAATGACGCTATATTGATGTACGTATCCTCAGCTGTACCAATCTAGACTTTACCCACACGTAGCGCGCTGCGGAGTAAAGAAATTGGGCCTAGCAAGTTCATAACTGACAAGCTTTACTAAGTCGTGTCTGCTTTTTTTTTTTATTTTTTTAGAAAATGTTAACGCACGATCAGCCACTATCCTTAACTACATGTCCATTTTGCTAAAATATTTTGAGATATCTAAAGATGAAACAGGCCTGTAGCCAGCCTGGTAAAAGCGGTGGTTCTTTTTTCTCAAATGGTGGACTTTTTTGCAATGTTTAATTTTTTTATTGATTAAATGGGATCAGAATTATACATAAAACAGTATTCAAGGGAATTAACAACAAATATTAATCATGTACATTAAGTATTTTTTTCCAGCAGTTGGGATGTCTTAATAGCTTTAGTATTACTTGTATAGAAGTCAGGGAATCATACATTTTTTTAGATCATTGAGAAATAGTTTACAATTTGGTACAAATAGCAAACATTTTGTTTTGTGGATGTGCTACTTTCCAAATAAAATGAGAATTTTTGTTATTTTGTCCATTTCCAATAATCCAAAGTTGCAATCCATAAATAAAAACATTTTATCAGTTATATTGATCAATTTATAATATACTTTAAAAAGTAACTACAACTGAAAAATAAGTGAGGAATTGTTTTCGGTTCCATTTTACAAAAACAACACAAGGTAGAAAAACCTTAAACTTACTAATAAAGTCATTGCATGGATAGTATCTATGTAATATTTTAAAATTAGTTTCTTTTACTTTATTAGGAATTATGTATTTTGTAATATCTGACCAGATTTTTGGGGAAAAAAGAATGAAGGGAATGCTTGTTTTCATTTAACCATTGAAATTGGACGAACACTTTTATCTGCAGTTAGGATTTTTCTGATATAATTGTTATTACATTTTTTATCCATGATAGAAAAGCCCTTAATAGTAAGCTCTGAAAGTAAGCCAGATACATGATTATATATTTTTACGGTTTTAATAAGATGAAGTAATTTTGGGGAGATACAATGAACAAATTTTTTGTATTCATTCAAAGTAATTTTTAAACCAAAAGTGTTAATAAATTCACTGTAATTATATAAATCCCCTACATGATTTAATAAGTCTGTAACAAAAATTTATCCTTTTTTAACATAATACCTTTTTGCAATTAGTTGCCTAATTTTCTATTTAAATGTGGCATTTGAATACTAAATTTAGATGACATTTTAAGCACTGTTTTAGCTGAATTAGCTTGTTGAATGGTCACATAACCACACTTTTTGATGTACCAAAAATATTTCTTAAATATTTAGAATAAAGAAATATGACAAATATAAAAAAATATTACATCATAAATTATTAAAAAAGTAAAAAAAAAAAAAAACCATAGCCTAGTGTAATTTATTAAGCAAATATTCATACATATTCATCAGCATATTCAACTTTCCTCAGTCAGAATTTTGCCATTTGAATAATAAAAAACATAATAATAATAATAATAATTATGAGCTTTACAATTTTTCTGGCCTCTCTTGTAAAAGTGCTTCCCAACCACCTGAACCCCCCTGGCTACAGGCCTGTGTAATACATTTTTGTCCTGTAAAAAGTACATTATTTTTCCTAAACATAATGCATGCAAGTCTGCTTTTTAAAATAAGTTGCAGAAAAACAGCCTTATTATGAAAAACAGTATTATTTATAAGCTGTTTTTCCTCAGTGGAACCACAAAAATGTCTCCTCAAGGTTAAAAAATATTGGTATTTCTGTACTAGAATGGACATTTGATCCCCACAATGTAATTTATACCAGGACCACACACAAGTACATTAGGTTGTTTACAAATAAAAAAAATAATTCTTTATTTTTTAATGCTCAAATTAAGATTTCATTTTGAGAGCTTGTATCAAGTATATATAATGCCTTACATAAAAAATACTTTTGCTGCTTGTTCAAACTACTTATTTAAAACTAGTTGAACAACACAATTCTTATGTTTTTTGGGGGACAACCAACGTAATTGTTTTATGTTCAAGTGAATTGTGTGGAACTCAGCATTTTTTGCAGTGTATATTTGTCTCTAAAACATAGAGACGCAATTTGTGTGTCTATTAATTTTAAAGGGATTTTCCACAGAACTAATACTTCTTATTCTTATTATCTGCTGATAATGATAACATTTCAAATATGTATTTATTAACTCTATTTATTACATATCTTCCATTCAGTTCGAACAAATATACTTGCCTGAATTCACACAAAAAAAGTGCCTGCATTACAAGCCATTAAAATGGTCTGTTTAGTCTTGATTTGTAATGGCACACGGTTGTCAAAATGCATCAGTTTTGTTTTCTCCATCTCAAAGAATCAATCACTTGTGCGACTGAGCAAAAAAAAAGCATCAATCTGTCTATAAATCAATAGACAACCGCTATAGACCTCTGTACTAATCTCATCATTTCTTTAGCTGGGCTTTTAGCTGGATGTAAACTACCATCCATGCATTCAATAGATTTACCGAACTCTCTGGGTGAATCAACAGTTTAGTGCATTTTAGGCTGTGTTCACTTGTGCAGTTTGGTTCTCTTGGTTATATTTTTGGTCTTGGTTTGATTTGTGTTCACACTGTCATTTTTAAGAAGATACAGAACTAAAATCAGAACATCCAAAACAATGATTTGTGCTGGGCCAAATATGCTTGTGTATGTATATTAGTCGCCTCACAGCAAGAAGGCCCCTGGTTCGAATCCCAGCTGGGTCAGTTGGCATTTCTGTGTGAAGTTTGCATGTTCTCCCCGTGTTCACGTGGGTTTCCTCCGAGTGCTCCAGTTTCCCCCACAGTACAAAGACATGCGCTATAGGTGAATTGAATACACTAAATTGGCCGGAGTGT
Organism: Danio tinwini; assembly: GCA_903798205.1. Classification (NCBI taxonomy): domain Eukaryota; kingdom Metazoa; phylum Chordata; class Actinopteri; order Cypriniformes; family Danionidae; genus Danio; species Danio tinwini. The sequence goes on along the minus strand of CAIGQZ010007154.1, from coordinate 13,855,615 downwards.
TTATGTGAATGAGTTTGGATGGATGTTTCCCACTACTGGGTTGCAGCTGGAAGGGCTGTGTAAAACATTTGCTGGATAAGTTGGCGGTTCATTCCTCTGTGGCTACCTCTCATGAATAAAGGGACTAAGCTGAAGGTTAATGATTGAATGGATGCATATATAATTATTTCACGCGGCTGCCATTTTAAAGAATGAAAGCGAGGCTGCGGTGGGAAGAAACCCGGAAGTATAGGATCAGCACTGTAAACATTGCAACAACATGTGGACTAAAAACCTCCAACTGTTGCCATGATTTTAAAATGCAGAAATAGTGTAATTAATAACAGTTAAGTTTAATTTATACTGTTAAAAGTATATTAGGCATCAAACAAAATCACAATCTTGTTTAGGGGCGTCAGCTTCAACGCTTCCCATTCACTTTGGCCATTCATTTTCGACAGGCGCTGCCGAACTGCATTGTGGATCCGTCTGCGCCGCTTTAGTGGTGTTGATCGCTGCAGAAATTGGGACTTTCTCAACTTTTCTAGTGCCGACGGAAGCGCCAGCCAATCAGATTACTGTATACAAATACACCAGCTCAGACAGTAGCCGATTGCTAACTAATTTCATTGGCTGACGCTGCTATGACGATCGCGTCAGCCCCAACTTCAGACGCATCCTCTGTCAAGCGTTGACGCTGAAGCCCCATGTGAATGGGGTGTTACAGATTGTACCAATCACCTGAGGACTGGGGGAAGGGGTTGAAATTCCGGGAGTTTTCCGAGAGAAATAACAAACTGGGAGTTGGGTCTGAAATACGGGAGACTCCCAGGGAAAACGGGAGTGTTGGCAAGTATGGTGAGGATGCTTCTCTGCTTCAGCCTATGTAACCCCGTGAGCGACAAAACAATGCAATCCTCTGTAGCACACCCTCATATTGTCTGTAATATTGTTGTCCCGGTACTGAAGTTTTAAAAACGTTCATTTTCCCGCTAACATTTAAGCGCCGCTGAGTGTGGTCTTAAACAGCTGATTAGTATTCACCAGTGCTAAACAGAAATGTCTGTGATTGGTAGTGAAGGTCATCAGTTCACCGCTCTTTACAGATTGCAAACACAGATACACGAACACTGGAGCGTTTTAAAGCCGTGAAGATCAGTCGATTTATCAAGCGGATCGCTTGTCTGTGTTTGCACTCGGTAAACAACAGTGAAGTGCGGTGAACTGATGACCTTTACGTCCAATCACAGTCATTTTTGTTGAGCACGTGAACACAATGGCAAATCAGCAGTGTTTAAGAACAACATCAACAATGCGTTAAATGTTAACGGGAAATGGACGTTTTTGAACATTTCTGTACCGAAATTTTGTATTGTGACAAGTCTAATATAGTGAAAGAATCAGTTCATTAACTTGAGTTTGATAAAAGGCATCTAAAACGTGTATTTGAAAAGAAAACGTTAGCTAACTAGTGCCATTTCCCCTAACCTAGCTGAAAATGAGTTCCGATATCCGACATTCAGAACAGACCTTCGGGTCTCTCGGAAAGTGGTGAACGTATAAATTTGTGTCACTTTCTCTTCGCTGATAAGATATACAGCCAGGTACACAACATTCCTGTGTGACTCAGGCGATACTTCCGGGTTTCTTCCCACCGAAGTCTTGATTTTGCTGTTTAAAATGGCGGCCGCATGAAATCAGTCTATTGATCTGTGTTGTTAACACCACACTAACAGAGAAATTGCACCAAATTTAAGATTGTATAAATGTAACCTGGCAACTGTAAACCAGTGAAATGTCCTATCAACTCACAGAAGCTGCATGAACATTTTTAATATTACAGGTGATATGACCTGTGATATGAAGTTCATTTATGGGAGAATCATGTTACATCGTGATTTTATTTAGGTCTTTATTTAAAGCTGCAGCGAAAGTGAAATATTATAAGCGTTTTTGCACACAAATATATCTTGTTTCCCTGTGTGCTGAAGTCTGTTGTCTTCAGAGTTATAAAGTAACACACTCTTAGAGCATAAAGGTCAAGTAACACGTTCATTCAAGAGGTGCTTTGTTCCAGTCTATTATCCCACTTTCTAGCCTTTCATCTAATGCACTTTATCTGCTTCGTCCCTTTGTTCTCTCTTGCCTTTTCTTCATGTTTGCATTGTTTGGGCCTTTATGTGTCGGTACAACCTTAAGCCCACACCTGCTTTCTCTTTTCTTCTTTATTTACTGTTCTGCACTTTTGTCGGTCATCAGAACTGTCACTATATATGCTGAGGAATGTGTTCATTATGTGTAGATCGTTCATTCATTTTCCTTTGGCTTAGTGCCTTTTTTATCAGGGGTCACCACAGTGGATTGAACCGCCAACTTTTTCAGCATATGGTTTAGTCAGTGGAATGTCCTTCCAGCTGCAACAGAGTATTGGGAAACACCCATAAACTCACATTTACACACACTCATACACTACGGGCAATTTAGTTCATCCAATTCACCTATAGTGCATGTCTTTGGACTTGTGGGTGAAACCGGAGCACCCGGAGGAAACCCACGTGAACACGGGGACATGGTCAGCAACAATACTCAGCTAGGCTGTGGCGTGATACGATGCTTAATTGGTACTAATGGGCCAAAGTGTGCCAACTGGCCTAACCAGGACTCAAACCAGCGACCTTCTTGCTGTGTGGCGACAGTGATAACCACTGTGCCGCCTTTATAGATCATTCAGTGCGTATTGTCTAAAAAGCTGTTTATTTAAAGTAATGTGGTAAATGCAGGAGTTAGGGTTTTGTTTTAGCTGTGTGCTGCATTATGTGTTGAAGGAATTGTGACCTCTGGCCTGTGGCGTTTGCGTGCGATTGTTTAGAAGTGCATCAAACTGTCATTGTATGTTTTGTGATCAATTTGTTGACACAAGTGACAGACACTTCAATATGAATTGCTCAAGGAAGACTCAGAGGTCATTCTGTTTTGAACAGTTGGGGTTTCGCTCATCCCCTGTCCGACTAGTTGGACCAATTAGCAGGGCGGTAAAAGCCTCCCACATCCCTTACTGAAGAGACTAATCAAATTAGCAGACCCTCCATCTTATCTTTGAACGATAAACAGCCAGCTATTAGATTACAGCTATTCAATTAGAAACAGCCTCGAAACAAAAAACAATTACCTGAATTTAGGTGTGGGATGGGTAAAAAAGAGGATTAAATAATGTACAGTCGAAGTAAAAATTATTCGTCTTCCTGTGATTTTTCTTTTTTAAATATTTCCCAAATGATGTTCAACAGAGCAGGGAATGTTTCACGGTATTTTCTATAATATTTTTTCTTCTAGGAAAAAGTCTTACTTGTTTTATTTCAGCTAGAATAAAAGCAGTTTTATTTATTTTTAATAGTCATTTTAAGGTCAATATTATTAGCCCCCTTAAGCAATATTTTTTTTCTGCCTGTCTACAGAACAAACCATCATATTACAATGACTTGCCTAATTACCCTAATTAACCTAGTTAAGCACTTTAAGCCGAACACTAGTATCTTAAAAAATATCTAGTCAAATATTACAGTGCATCCGGAAAGTGTTCATAGCGCTTCACTTTTTTTCACATTTTTTTATGTTACAGTCTTATTCCAAAATGGATTTAATTCATTTATTTCCTTAAACTTCTACACACAATACCCCATAATGACAAAGTGAAAAAAAAAATTTAATTGTTGCAAATTTATTAAAAATTAAAAAACTGAAAAATCACATGTACAGAAGTATTCACAGCCTTTGCTCAATACTTTGTTGATGCAACTTTGGCAGCAATTACAGCCTCAAGTCTTTTTTGAATATGATGCAATATGACGAATTTTTGCCCATTCCTCTTTGCAGTACCTCTCAAGCTCTATCAGGTTGGATGGGAAGCGACAGTGTACAGCCATTTTCAGATCTCTCCAGAGATGTTCAATAGGATTTACGTCTGGGCTCTGGCTGGGCCTCTCAAGGACATTCACAGAGTTGTTGTGAAGCGATTCCATTTATATTCTGGTGGTGTGCTTTGTGTCATTGTCCTGCTGGAAGATGAACTGTCGCCCCAATCGGAGGTCAAGAGCACTCTGAAGCAGGTTTTCATTCAGGATGTCTCTGTACATTGCTGCATTCATCTATCCCTCTATCCTGACTAGTCTTCCAGTTCCTGCTGCTGGAAAACATACCCACAGCATGATGCTGCCAACACCATGCTTCACTGTAGGGATGATATTAGCCTGGTGATGTGTGATGCCTGGTTTTCTCCGAATGTAACGCCTGGCATTCACTCCAGAGAGTTCAATTTTAGTCTCATCAGACTAGAGAATTTTGTTTCTTATGGTCTGAAAGGCCTTCAGATGCCTTTTGGCAAATTCTAGGCGGGGAGTGGCTTCTGTCTGGCCACTCTACCATACAGGCCTGATTGGTGGTTCTCCTCTCTCCACAGAAGAACGCTGGAGCTCAGACAGTGTGATCATCATGTTATTGACCACCTCCCTGACTAAGGCCCCCGATCACTCAGCTTAGATGGCCAGCCAGCTCTAGGAAGGTTCCAAATATCTTCCACTTACGGATGATGGAGGCCACTGTGCTCATTGGAACTTTCAGAGCAGCAAAATTTTTTCTGTAACCTTCCCCAGCCTTGTGCCTCGAGAAAATCCTGTCTTGGAGGTCTACTGGCAATTCCTTTGTCTTCATGCTTGGTTTGTGCTTTGACATGCACTGTCAACCCTGGGACCTTATATAGACAGGTGTATGCTTTTTCAAACCATGCACAATCAGCTGAATTTACCACAAGTGAACTCCAATTAAGCTGCTGAAACATTTCAAGAATGATCAGAGGAAACAGAATGTACCTGAGCTCAATATTGTGTGCAGAATTTTGGCTGTAATATAAAAAAATGTGGAAAAAGTGAAGCGCTATGAATACTTTCCGGATGCAATGTATGTACTGTCATCTAGGCAAAGATAAAAGAAATGAAATATTAAAACTATTATGTTTAGAAATGTGTTGAAAAAAAATCCTCTCTCAGTTAAACAGAAATATAGGGGAAAAACAGGGGGGTAATTATTTTGATTTCAACTGTATGTGAAAAGTGTTTATGAATGCGAGGAGAGTTTTGAGCATAATCTTTCCATTACTTTTCCAGAAAAGAAGTGTTATGTTTAATGGCTTGAATTTGTTTGACAATATCAATACATCATTTTCCACATTTCATTCACGATAAAAATCTAAATCAATGTATTATTGTGGCAACATCTGTATCTGCATGAATACGCAAAAGAATGCAAAGCGTAATGTTTTTAGATACTAATATTGGAATAAGCAAGCTGTCAGTACATCTCTCAGGCTGTAACAATGTAAGTTGTATTATAACCGTAAGCCCATGGGCGTTTTCAATCACAACAATACAAACATAATAGCAACTCACTGAAAAGCCACCTTTGTGTAGTCAGTCAGTCTAGATTTTGATTGTGCAAGATTTTGTTTCTCTAAACGTATTAAATAGATTTTATTATATAGATAATGCTTTTTCTTTCATTATTTCTTTCTTTCTTTCTTTCTCTCTCTCTCTCTCTCTACATTTTACAAATATTTGTCAGTCAGCCAGCTTATCTTAAATCTGTAGCTGCTCTCTCCCTTCTTGTTTTTAAAATAATTTTTCTTCCCCTTTTGCCTTTATTTACATGCGATTCATCTCTGCTTTCTCATTGACTTGTTTCAAGTCATTGTCATTGTTTATTTGTTTCTCGCAATGTTTATTCATCATTCTTTTTGAAAATATTTCAGCTTCACAGTAAGGATTGAGTGGGTAAAATGCACTCTATTCATGGCAGGGTTCCATGTGGGGTCTTAAAAAGTCTTAAAAGGTCTTAAACTAAATTTTAGGCATTAAAAAGTCTTAAATTCACTGAAATATTGCCTTCTAGGTCTTAAAGGGCCATGAAACCCCCCTGTCTCAGCACAAAAGTAAGGAAAGTGGGTGTGTCCAGCTTTGTTTAGGTGGGAGTGTCCAGCTGCGAAAGAGGGAAGGAAATGGAAACAAAACTTTTGCTTCGGCACATTTATAAACGCAACACTGACGACTCATGTCTCTGAACAATTCTTCTTCTTCTTCCACATGTTTTAATTATAGTTGGCAACAAATTATGGTCTCTGAACACTATAACAGGTAAAAGGAATCTTCAAATCTATATCATGCATATTAATGAAGTTGCATCTCGTTTACAATAGAGTGCGCCGATTGGTTCAAACCAAGTCTTTCTCATGAATTAATGAACAGTTATGCTGAAAACTCATTGATGTCACTTTGTACCTGCTGGTACAGACATCCAATCTCTATGCTGGAATTTACAAAATGATCTCATCGTTGTGACTTAAGAACGAATTTGCTCAAACAATCCAAAAACAATACATTTTCTGATCAGAATCAGAATAATTTTTACTTTTTTGTGAAATATAAGTGTCCATAGTGTTTATAGCAACGTGGGACATATGCATGACTGTCAACATCTCAAAAAATCTGTTTTGGTGTTTCCTGACCCTTTAGATCCTTTTAAACGAGTCTTAATTTTTCCAATCACCAACAATCCATCTAAAAAAACCTTCAACCAAACTCTATATAATAACATCAATAATATATGTTTTTTTGTTAGTTTTTTTGCTTGTTTCGACACATTATTTAAAATATGTGGCAAAGAAATAACTAAGGGCTTACTCACACTATTCTATCCGACCCGTGTCCAGGTCCCTTTCCCGGATCGTTTGAGAAGTGTGAGTGCTATGAATCGGGCTCAGGCACACTACACTTGGCCCTGGCCTGGTTGGAAGAGGTGGGCCAGAGCGCGGATCACTTGGGCTCAGGCGCGGTACGCTTACAGTGTGAGTGCAAGCGTGCCTAAGCCCGAAACTGAAAGCGAGACGTGACTTTTAAGGGACTGTTTCATATGGATTAATTAATCATTCGTACTGTTCAATGAACGCAAACTGTCATAGATTATTAAAGACGCAAATCCCTCACTGCATATCAGCTGCGCCTTCAGCAAACTTTCTAATTCCTGCAGCACAAGGACTTTATGATTGTTTATGAGTGTCAAAAGTGGCTGATCTGTTCAGCGAAATATTAGACTGCTTGTCACTACATATCAAACGACTTAAATGATATAACTAAAGAAATCTCCACTGTACTGAGCGAGAGCGCTTACTGAACAGCGCATCATCGATGACGTAAGCGCTCCCAGGCCCGAATGTAATGTGAGTGCGGGCCGTCAGGGGAGACGGGAGGGGGACAAGTGTGCTTTGGCCTGGTTCCAGGCAACTGTTCATAGTGTGAGTACGGCCTAATTAGACTTTTTGGATGAGGCAAGTAAACCTCTTTTGCACATGACCAACTGGAAAAAGTGCTTAGTGTTTAGCCATGTATAACTTAGAAATTTATTTTTAACGGTCTTAAAAAGGTCTTAATACCATATAATACATAGGTCACATATCTTCCATGGAGCTCCAAAAGCATTTGAGTTTGATTTTGTGCATTCAACACATACATTTGATCATTGACTAAATCAGATTTATTTGATCAGCATTGTGTAAATATATTATACAGTAAATATATAGTCATTTGTACCTGTTATAATTGCTAAAGGTGAATTTTTTGCGATTAAACTATGAAAATGATAAGCTGTAACTTATCTATAGTAAAATTCATGTAGTTGAAATAAAGTTTCTAATAAGTTTTAATAAGTATTTTAGTTTATAAGTTTTATTTTAAGTATAAATTTAAGGCTGCTGCCTTTTTCAGTGTAACTATAAAAAATAAACAATAATTTAAAATATATTAATGTATAGTAATAGTAACAATAGTAATCTCACAATATTACTGTTTATATGTTGCCATAATGAGCATAAGAGATTTCAGTAACATTTAAAATCATAATTTTCAGAAATTATGAATATTTACTATTTGTTATACTAGATATGTTAACATGTAAATCAAAATGATTGCCTAAGTCACCAATTTTCTTAGCTCTAGAACCCAACAGGTTAAAATGGGAGGTTTAATTTCAGATAATATGTACTTCAGTTGTAGCTCCCCAGGGTTGTGTTTTATTTCCGTTATTATTTATTTTATATACAAATTATTGTATGAGTTCATTTAAAAATAGATATATTGTGTGGTATGCAGAGGATACCGCTTTGGTGAGCCTTTTAAATGAAGAGGAGGAAGAACACAGCCCTGTTTTTGACATCTTTTTAGACTGGTGTGAAAATTTAAACCTTCTCCTAAACATTGCTAAAACTAAGGAGATGGTTATTGATTTTAGAGAGAGAACACAAAGCAAAACTCATCCCACATTAATTAATGGGGAGTAAATTCAGTTTGTAACAAACTCTAAATATTTGGGTGGGATGTATGGACTGACTGTATAAGGAAAAAGAACAGAGAATGTACTTCTTAAAGAAATTTCTGTCTTTTAATGTTGACAACATATTGTTGATCATGTTTAATCTGTGGGTATGGAAATGCTTCTGAGGCCCAGAAGAGGTCACTGGAGAAGGCGGTAACAACAGCCAGTAAGTTGTTGGGAATAAAACTTAAAAGCATTGATAGCATATACAAAGAAAGAATACTAAATAAGGCTATCATTGTCAATGATGAGAGACATGCTTTATCATACACCTTCCAATTGTTACCATCAGGTCGTCAATATTGTGTTCCCGGATGCTTAAGAAATAGGAAAAAGTTATCTTTTATACCCCAAGCAATTAAGTTTTTACATTTCTCCTCTCTCAGTAGCAGTTGATGCCCAGTAGACTGCATATTTATTAAGAGTAGGGCTACCATGTTTTTAAATGATTTATTTCTATATATGCCAAATGTGAAATGTCAGAAGTCTCTGTGAGTGTATTCTGAAATGAAATTTTCCTATGGGGACAAATAAAGTTAACTAACTAACTTCATGTTAGTTTAGTTTATATTGAGAATGCTTCTTGGGCAAGGCAAGTTTATTTATATAGCACATTTCATACACAATGGTCATTCAAAGTGCTTTACATAAACAACAATAAAAGAAACAAGTATAAGAAAATAAAAACAAGAAAGAATAAAAATGATTCAAAACAGATTAAAATGTGTTAAAACAGGTTTTAAAGGAATGAAAAAGAAAAAAAAGACACGATAGTGCGATCAAAAAAAGTTTCATTTTTACAAGGCCTCTATAATAATCAAGGACTCTTGATTTAACAGATACTGTATGTCAGCATTTGCTGCTATTGAGCCAAATAATGTGTAACAGTGTATTTAGACTCATTCCCCTCCGGCCTACTTTCCTGCCTCTAAGGTTTCTCTATGGACAAAACCACTAGGACAGGGAAAATAAAAGAGAGAAGGGAAAGAGAAGTAAGCAGATCTTGCAATAAAACACACACATGCAGTTCATGTACACACTCTTGCAGCACACAGGCTGTCCCAAGAGGGGAACTGAACGCTCACAGTCGGTTTGTCATTTAAAATAGGTGATTGTTCTGAGACAGAGGATGAATTAATTTACCTGCTGAACAGGAAGATGAGGAGAAGAAAAGAAAAGACAGACTGAAAAGGGCTGAATGCTGTCTTATATGGGAGGGTTCTGTTGTGTCCTAGTTTTCAGACCCAATGTTTGCAAACAGCTACATCTGTTAGGTCATACTGAACAACATGATATGCTGATGTCCATAATGATTTTATACTCAGTCCCTATACACAAGAATTTAAGGAAGTAATGTTACATGCGTTTTGAGAAGAGTCACCAGAAAAGTCCTTTCAGATATAAAAAGTATGTCCCTATACAAAATTCTGAAGGGACTGTACTTTTTTTAAATGTGCTATATTCATTTCTGTTTAAAAAATGGAGATGTTATGATTTTAAAATATCTGCACACCAAGATTACATTCTATGTGGGATGAAATAGAAATATTGTGATTTCTAATTACAAGTGCTTTCAGTTTTAAAAACTCAGTTTACATTTTAATTAATTTCCCCCCTCTTACTCTCAAAAAACTATTTTTGCTGCTTGCTCCGACTACTTATTCAAAATGAGCTAAATCAACACCATTCTTGAGGGTTTTTTTTGTGCCAGTCTAATTGTTTTATGTTCAATCCTTTTAAATTTATTATTATTAACTTAATCGGTTTGTGTTGGGAAAACATGAAGGAATTGTGTGGAAGTGGAAAGCAGATTTTTTTACAGTGTAAGCAGTTATTGACGAAGATTTTGTATTCTCTAAAAGTATGCAGCATTGTCTCTAAAGGTGTACAGTAGACATATAACCTAAAGATAGTCAAACATGTATTGGAGAAGAACTGAGCCAGGCTAAAACTGTGGTAAGTGTGTAAGATAAACAGCCTGCAGAAGAGCAGGAGCAACTATGAGAATCTGTGCTGGAGAATAACTGAATATGTAAAATAACTGAATATATAAAGCACTGATTATATTAGGGCTGCAACAACGAATCGATTAAATCAATTACTAAAAGAGTTTGCAACGAATTTCATAATCAATTCATTGTGTTGCGCGACACGGTGACATTTGAATATAAAAAAAAACTTTAGTTGAGAGCGGAACGGAGTGAACACACTTGCATGTATTTTGGGAGTAACTGATGAATTTACGTGCTGAATTTTGTGTGTTCCACTTTTATGAATGAGGCATACAAGTAAACATGGTGACGCCCATCTCATTTTTTAGATAATGATCAACATTATTTATACCGTCTTTTAAACAACAAAATAAATTTACGTTTACGTAGACGTTTTTGTGAATTGGATTATCAGGTAATTGATGACATGATGAGCAAGTGTGTGATGTATACAGACTGCAAAAAAAGCTTTTCTCTATTAGTAAATTTGTCTCGTTTCTAGTCCAAATATCTAAAAAAATCTTAAATCAAGATTACTAGAGAAGAAAATTGAATTAGAATATTAAGTGATGCTTAAAACTTCTGTTTGAAATGATATCCCATTCATTCTTTCATTCATTCATTTTCTTTTTGGCTTAGTCGCTTTATTAATTTGGGGTCGCCACAGCGGAATGAACCGCCAACTTATCCAGTATATGTTTTACACAGTGTATGCCCTTCCAGCTGTAACCCATCACTGGGAAACACCCATACATTCTCATTTACACACATACACTATGGACAATTTAGCTTACCCAGTTCACCTATAGCGCATGTCTTTGGACTTGTGGGAGAAACCGGAACACCCGGAGGAAACCCACGCAAACCCGGGGAGAACATGCAAACTCCACACAGAAATGCCAACTGACCCAGCCGAGGCTTGAACCAGCAACCTTCTTGCTGTGAGGCGAGAGCACTACTGGTCCACCGCTGTGCCGAAATTATATCTCAGTAAGATCATTTTTCTTACCCCATTGGCAAATAATTTTGCTTGTTTTAAGCAAACAATCACTTAATTTTGAGGTGTTTTTTTCAGAAAACATAATTTCTAATGCTATTTCATGTGTCTTTTATGCATCTTGATTTAATAATTTTTAGATATTTGGATTGAAAACAGGACAAAACTACTAAGTTTTTAATTTTATTATGATTATAACAGCTCAGAGATGTTCAAGGAGCAACATGTTTGCACTTTCTAAACTTTCTACTTTTCTAAACAGAACTTTCTACTTCTGTTTTTGATTAAAGTGTTGGAAATTAATGCTTTTCTTGTTTTTTTTTTATCCAATTAATCAAAAAAATGATCAACAGATTAGTGGATTATTAAAATAATTGTTAGTTGCAGCCCTAGATTATATATGTTAAATGCTCATATGAAGCTTTATCTGTAAGAAGCTTTCAGGAGAGTGAGTGACATATTAAGTTATTATACCATCATGACAATGTATGTACTGTAAACCCATATAATCATACTAGACGAATATAGCAAAGGCAATACTGGAATGTAGACCTGAGCAAGGTTGAGATCCAAGAATATAAGAGGGAAAAGTCACAGTACCCTAAATACCATATGTGTATAAAATGTATATTGAGTAAAAACACAGGGAGGAGAAATGTAATGTATAAAAGCAGGACCATGGACACAGACAGACAAAATTGTCCAGGAGAGACTTCAGATTGCTCTGGGGTTTGCTCTTGACTTTCTCGGCTTTATGTTAAATAAAGTCTATCGTCTGGAATTGAAAACCTCCAGTCTGATCATGGTTTATTAATGAAAAGGCCGGGAACTACGACATTATCAAAAAACTAAAAAAGAACCAGATCTATTTGTGAATGTCTTGTGTGTTTTTTAGCTTAGCAAAAGTATTGTTATATAGAAAACAGGGAGATTTAGGGTAGCCATACTGAGGAATATAGGACACATGGTTCTCTGATTGAGGGGTGAGATACAGAAAGACACAGATGAAAGAATGAAGAGTCTGAGATTAAATCTCAGAGAAAGATTTAAACTCAAATCCCGTAGATATTTACTCTAGCTAAATATATAAACAAATATGCATTGGAAACACAATGTGAAAATTAAAACCATGCGGCTAAGTCTTATTTAAGGGGCACATGATTTACCCCTTTTTCAAAATTTAAGATAATTCTTTTGTGTCTCCAGAATGTGTTTCAGCTCAAAACACTAATCAGATTATTTATTATACCTTTCAGAATATTGGATGTTTTCTGCTCTGAACACTATGTAGCTGTTTTTGTTGCCTGTGCCTTTAATGCAAATTTTCCCCACCGTTCCCATGTGCCTGTTCTGCTGAGTTCAGACTGCATGATTTTCAAAGTAGTCATGTCACAGATGTTTTCACACTGCATGACTATCTGGGGTAGCATTCTGTCTGTGCTGTGTTTACACTGTAGGATGGATCGGCCACAGGGAGTTTCACACTGCATGACTTTACAATAGGAAGAATCGCTGACAACTTTCTCTAAACTATGTCTCTCAACCAAACACACTTGAGAAATGACATGGAAACAATGCGAGGTCACATAGTATATCTTTTGTTATTAACTACATAATGAGAAAGAAGCCTTTAGTGGGGTGGAAAATTTACTTATTTTAAAGGGAATTAGCAGCAACTTCTCAACTTTTTTCTTTTTCGACCCGGTTGTGGTTTTGCTCAAATGACACGTCAAACAGACACGGGTGCTTCTGCCAAATTTACACTAGTTTTTCCTCAATTTCTTGGGTCCAAATAAACTGAAAATGAGAGCTTTTAACTTCTCGCCCAAGCTCGGCTGGCCTGCAGATACCCATAGTGGATGCTGCTCTCTCATTGGCTGTAGCTGATCGCCGATGTTGTTTTCAATCAGAACACATTTCACACTGCATAATTTAAATAGCCGACAGCTCCAGATATTTAGCATGCCCAATATCTGACGGGTGCCAGCGTCTCATCTGCGATTCTCTCAGATCATGTCTTTGATAGTTCACACTGTGTGATTGTTACTCATGCGAAGCACCAATTTGCCTGTGATTTCAGGCATTTGTCTGCGATTTTCTCAAAACCTGTCAGCGAGTCAAAATCGGGGCTAAAATCATGCAGACTGAACTCGCCATTAGAGTGTGCCTCAATCAGTCCAGCTGCATCAGATAAACAGCACAGTAACAGACATGAAGGAAGCAGATCTCACATAACCTTTGTGAGAAATTCTACAGTAAGAACTTTCCCAATGATTATTTGATGTATTTGTTGTGGAGTTAATTCAAGCCTTTCTGTAACGATGAGTCACTCACAATGCCGTTACAAAGTTCACGCACATACACACACACTGCGGACACACACACATCGGTCACGTTTAACTTTGCACTGTTTTTGCACACAAATGTGACAGGATACACATTAATATACACTGCGGTATGAATATTCGTTATGTTACTGTACAAAATAAACCTGATTTAACGTCCACAAACCGGGATTGAAACGTCTTCTTTTATAATTGTACTTGCATGTGGCTGTGGTGAAGAAGTAAAGAAGGTAAAATCACTGTAAAAACATTTTAAACAGCCTAATCTCACGAGAAAACGTAAGCATTTTACGTTTTGTCAGTTTAGTGGCTAATTTGTACAGATTCTTACGAGTTCAGTTGTATGAAACTGTAGGATTTTATAAAGAAGGCATGGCACCCAACCCCACTCCTAAACGCAATCTTCATTGGGTGATGAGCAAATCGTGTTAAATTGTACGAATTTGATCGTACGAATTAGCCACTAAATCAAAAAGTTACGATTTGCCGTGATATTGCGTTGGTAAAACTCATTCTTTATCACATTTGATGATGACTGATGATCACAGAGAGCTGAACAGATCATTTAATCCCAGTTGCTTTGCGCACGTCCTGTCTTGTTGATATGATTGTTGATACGTATTACTACGGAGACATGCGAAAACCGCACTCCTACATCACATTGCGGTGGGCCTCAAAATGGGAGGGATCCTATTTTAACATCAGAAAAAAAAAGAGATTTTTTGTCATTATATCACCCCAATATGACAGTGGACACACTATAAAACAGATGATTTTCATCATAGGTGCCCTTTAATAAAAAAAATAGATTTAAATAGAAGTTAATTAAAATGTACTAAACACTTTTTAGCATTTAAGTGTTTATAAGTAACTTTTGCAGTTGAGTTGAACTCTTCTATTTGTCAATAAGAATAAATTATTACAATACATAACTTTATATTTCATCAATAATAGTAATGTATTTGAATAATGTGAATGCATAAACAAATTTAATTATATATTTAGATGCATTTTGTATATAATAATGGTTATTATTAGGCCCACACGGAATCTGCACAGACTTTCGCACATTTTTAGCCCGTCATTGATTCTGTTTATTTACTTGTGTAAATTTATATTTATTCAATTTTTTTATTAATTTCAGTATAAGTACTGACTAATATGAAAATATTCATATGATTTATTTACAACACAGTTTGTAATGATAATATTCTGTCTTTTAGTAGATATATTATATGAGAGACTTGCTTTGTTTACCAAATAAAGTGGATCTAATTGGATTTGCATAGTAAACATTAAATAAAAGTTTAAAATGTATTATTTTTTTATTTAATATATTAAGGTTTTGGTTATGATACTTCCAAAATCATTCTGCATAAATCCTCAGATTATTTAACAAAATTCTCAGCAGAAATAACAAAAAATGTCCGCAGATTCTGTCTGGCCCTAGTTATTATCTATATATTATAAATGTGTAATTTTTTTTTTTCAATTTATGCCATTATTATTATTACATTGTAATAGTGGTCGACCTATATGTGCTCCTATGTTTTGGCATATTTAATATATATTTTATCATCCATATAAAAGGGATGTCTCTATAGTTCAGGTCTCTTGTTTTAAATCACATGCTTCACATACTTTTGAAATCATAAAAAACATTTAATGTAAGCAGGGATTATAATGTCAAAGGGCTGGTCTTGTCAAGGCCTCACAAACACAAAGCCTAAAGACTGTCTGTGCTCTTTCATCTCTCATCCATCCATTTCCTCTGGTCTCTCTAGAGTCTTGCTCTTCATTCAGTGTTTGAGTGCGGTCACCAGGCTGATAAGCTCTTTTCTCTTGTGCTTGCACACAGCTTTGAGACCACTTGGATTGTTTATATAGACAATGTAGAAATATATATCTCTACAATGGGAAGTAATTCAATGAACAGTTTTAAAATCATTTATTTATTTACTCAAATTAGAAAATAAATGTACAATAAAAAAAAGTGTCTTCTGAGTGTTACTTGTGTATACAGTAAAAAAGGATAGTGTAACTTTCAATCAATGCTGATACTAGTTCACATGAAGCTTGGAAATAAGATCAGAAAAATAAATTAAAGACATAATTACAAATGTTAAGAAACATATATTATGGTCTAAAACACGGGGGTTTTTCCTTCTTCACAGTTACATGACAGTGCAGTCGGATGAATGACATAATCAGGCATGAAAGTTGAGATTATACTAGAATAAATATTTATTAAAAATGACCTAATTAGCAAAACTCTTGGTGTACTGCGATCAGATTCTATGTTGGCTTAAAACACATTTCATAAATCCACAAAATAAAGTGCATCTTTTTAAACCAAGACCAAATAGACCTTTAAACCTTGCATAATGAACATCTGAAATGTTAATGAAATGTCCTGTACAGTAAAACCAAAGAATGGAGATAGTAAGTGTTGATTAGTTGTGTTGCCTTCTACAGGTATCTCTCAGCCTATAGCAGTGACTAAACTGCTGTGACTGAAAGCAGGATGTAATTGCATTTGCTGAGTCATATTGAACGGGTGGTGCATGTTAGCCATGTGGCTGAAAGTGGATGGTTTGTCGTGCACACAACTGTCAAACTGATGAAAGTGTTCTCCTCTCCTCTTCTTAGATTTGCCGGACATTTTCCTGTTGCGTGTCTGAATGCCATCCTTCTTCATAGTAAGTGGACGGTTCACCTAAATGCACAAACATAGTAAAATAAAGTAAGTTATTTATGCATAGTTAGTCAGTAGTGCAATTTTTGTTTTATATATCCTAGCAAAAATGTAATTCCGTCATTCATTTTGTTTTCACAAAATAGTCATAATTACCTCTTTATTCATCATCTGTAAGCTACGTATAAATGTATATCTGTATACGTATGACTGTATGACTGTAGGTATATTTACAGCAAATAATTACTTTGTGCGCACAATCTACCTAATATGTTAGATTT
>CAIGQZ010007154.1:13809258-13838512 GCA_903798205.1 Danio tinwini | reverse complement strand
TATATATATATATATATATATGGAAAAAAACACTAGAACAGTTATATATTTTGCTGACATTATCTTACATCATCCCAAATGTTTAGAAGAATGTTCAAACCCAGAGAAAGAAGCCAATTTAACTATTGACATGGACCGTGTCCTGTGTTGCGATGCTAGTCACGTCTCAACTGTAGATTTCTGTTTTTTATTTATATAAAACATGAAAACACAATATAGCAGAATCCTAAAATGTATTTATATAATAAAATGGCGCTGCTTCTTCCCCACGTGATTGCAACCGGAAGCAGTTGACTGTGGCATAATAAAAGCTCTGCTGATTTTCTGCCACATCACGCTCGTCCCTCATCAGCAATTGCTTCAACAATCTCCCTTTGACAGCTTTCGGCCCTAAGGTCTTTGCACACTGAAGTTCGAAACTTTCGTATGTGTTTTTTTTTGTATTCATATGCAAACAGTTTATCACGTAAACAAACCTTTCACACTGAGTCCGATGCGTATTAATTAATCCATTACGAAAAGACGCAAAACATTTCGGTGTCAGTTTAAGCAGTGATACTTGGTTCTCCTGTCTCTTCTCCAAAGTTGAATCAGAAAGAGGAATATGCTACATATTGTGTTCATCCAATACTGCATAGAAAGAAAGGAGAGTTTATCTCATTTTAAAAGAGCTGCGTTGGATTATCCCGAAGTTCAGAAAATTTGTGAAATTTTGGTACATTGCTTGTGTCACACATTCACATACATAAACAAATCCTGAACAGAGACTGGCAGTACCTATAGACATTATAATAGATGGTGGCCGCGTTGACATGTCGAAGCAACAGGCCGAAAGCGGAACATGCTTTGTTATAATGTCTATGAGCAGTACGTCATATGTATGGACTCACACACACACACACACACACCAAACCTCTGAGTTTTGCGCCAGAGGTGCACCAGTCTGAGTCCAACTGACTGAGTTCAACATAGGGGTTCTCAACTGTCCGCCACATTCTGTCTTAATTTTATGCACTGTGTTTGTCATAAAGGAATCTGTAGCTCAAATGACGGCATTCTTTATTTAGCCTTTTGCTTGTACGGTGGCTCTGAACTGTCAAAACCGCTCTCAAAGCTCTTTTTCATATGTATATTCGAACCCAGTTCGAATTTTTTGATGACAGACGAAAGTTTCGAATGCAGTGTGTCAATACGACTGACACAACGTGGTCAAAATAATTTTTTACATGTGAAAATTATGGACGAAAATTTCAGATTCAGTGTGCAATAACCTTTACTCTGCTTCATATTACCATGATAATACGTTTTAAATATTTTAACTCATCCATAAACGATTTCAGAAGACCTGTGTAATGTAATGGAGATGACAACTCCCATGATTCCACACTCAGTCATGGCGTCATTAAACTACGTTTTTGTTTGTTGTGAATTTGTACCCTCTAGGGGCGACTGTATGTTTAATTTAGGAAACTGCTATTAATTCACAGCAAGACCACCTTGACTTCAACATCACATAGACTTCATCTTTAAATAGTCTTTTTGCAGTTTAATATTCATAGACACTACACCAAATGACAATGTGACTAGGAGAACAGACTTATTTTATATTCATTGATAAAAATTGGCCAAATTTTGTGACATTACAGTAATTTGAATCTGCAGTTTTGTGTTTATTTTTTGCATTGTGTGATGACATAAAATCTGACTTGATGCATACAAATGTACTCACATTGTGTAGTTTGTAGTATAGACCGCAGGCATTGCAGACAGGTTCTCCATTGGCATTACGTCTCCAGAGTGTTGTGGTCCCTGTCTGGCAGTTAGCACAGCAGGTGCCTGCTCGTCGAGATGCTGACTGCAACATACAAACACAATAAGGGAAAGATGAACACATCTGAAATTTATCAATTACAAAACATAAGGGTTGTGAACAAAAATTAAATAGGGTTGAATAAGGAGAAAATAATCTGTAAGCCTGAAAATATGCAAAATTTGGTCACTTCAGCATACAAATAAATTAACTTACAAGTGCTTGTCTGATTTATAAATGAAATCATAAAACTCGGGAAGGTTGTTTTAACTAAAATGTACAATAGGATAATATAGGATGCACGGAATGTATTTTTAATTTATAAATCATTCAGTCTAGACTCTTCTTTAATTTCAGTACTTTGTTATATTTTTGATTTGTCTACTGTGCAGAGTATCGTATTACACATTATACCTTACTGAAAGACAAATGAATAGAGCTGTGGTTAGACCCCATAACAATAATATGAAGATTGACACTCCAAATCCTGTTTGGAATGTCCTGTTTTGGAACATTCAAACCTGTCCTGTTCTTTTGGACACAGGCTGCACCACAGAGATGCACAAACGTGTTATTTTAAAAGTTTATTAAGTCAATTAGCACTTTATTTTAGAGTCCGGTTTTACTCATGCATATTTATAATAGTCAATAAATTAGTTGTGTAATAGCTAGGTATTATTCCTTAACATAGCCCTGAACCTACAACCCAGTATTTTCTTAAGTACACAGTAAGATCATCTATTGTAAAATAAAATGCAACTCAGCTTAATGACACAACTGCCAAACCTGACATCTTAAGATGTTTATAGTTTTCTGTCTTTACAGTATTTTTCTCTCAAGCATGTAAACCTAACAAACTGAATGCAGCTTTGTATTATACAAAACAAGAGCATTTAATTTTGTATTAAATAGTTTAAACAGGCAATGAAATCTTTAAATACAGAAGCTATTTATATAAACAAGATTACACTTTATTTAAAGGTGTCATTGTTAAAATGCAACTACTCATGTAACTTCTGAATTATATGAATTAATAATTACATGTACTTACTATATGGTTAGTTCTAGAAGGCAGGTTAGGTTTAGAGTTACTTGCATATAATTATGCATAATTCATTGTAATTACTATACATGGAACATGAAGGACACCTTGAAATAAAGTTTGACATAATTAAATATGGACAAACAAAACTTACAAATACTTCAGTAAAAAATAAATAAATAAGAAAATGAAGCAGGATCATGCTGGACAGAATCTATAACTTAACTTTCAAATTCCTTCAGTCAAACAGAAGTGCACCATAAATTCACAGAACTATACAGGTAAAGTAGACACTTAACATGCTGAAAGAAAACACGTCTAGAAAACAACCACAAAAGGAAGCGTTTTTGGGTCTCACAAAGTTATCGGTACCGGACAGACATCCTGCCAAGGAAACAAATGGACCGAGCTGTCTCTGCTCTTCTAATATATGACCTGTAGCTGGTGCAGAAGCACTCGTCACACACTGACTCAAGCCTAATTTACAGCTAATACCTTCTTAAACAAAACACCGTCACTTTCCAGCAGATTTATTATGTTTCCTTTTTGAATGTGGTGCTGCTTTGTGCTCAACCACTACACCAGACATCTAGAAAGTTGATAAAATATTCACGTTAAAATAACTTTCAACATGAAAAAATCTTTGGAGAAGCTGAATTCCTCAATTGCAGTCATGGAACACTCAACTTAAGGTAAGATGATATAGGACAGTCAGGAATACCAGAAGTATCTGATTTCTGGTCAAGTTTACACTTCTTCATGTTAATGAATTCTAATTCATTACTTGCTATTTAAACCCGTCAATAGGGCCATGGTCCAGTACACACACCCAGACCTGTGCTTTTCTCTCTTTTTTCTCTCCTTCTCCCTCCATTTTTTTGTACACATGTTCTGTTTGTCTTTGCAGTGTAAACAGTGATTAAAACACTAGTCAGAAATGCATGGCAGTTTTCCTTAAATGTGTTAATATTGTCTAAAGCTCATGAACTATTTTCTTTGTCAGTAATATTTCGACATTATTCACAGACAATGGCACTATCAAATTATAAAGGGCTTTGTATGACTGATCCTATAGCTCAGACAACATAACAGTGTTACATAAACTGATCATATGTGCTTGAACACAATCTATGTTGTTTAGAACAAATTTTATTTTTCAGTGTTGCATATGAACTGTGTAATGGTGTGGATACAATGTGTGTGTGGCACATACCAGTCTGCGCTTGGGTCTGATGAGAGGTCTGTTCTGCCCATTCATCTTGTGGTAGAGTCCACATGCGTTACATAGATAATGACCTGTGCCATCTCTTCGCCACAGAGGAGTCGACGTAGCTCCACAATTCACACATTCACGTCCTATTGGCACATCATACACATTAGGAGAGAGAGAGAGGGAAAATAAAGAAAAACCTGATTATTAAAACTTTATTACTTTTCAGTTCTTCCAGTCATGTCTACAAGTGCCATCTTTTGGTGGGTTAAGAATTGCACACAGGAAGCAACTGTACAGGTATTACCTTATTTTTAATGTGTTGTTTTCATAAATCAAGTGTTAACTGGAAATGTTATACATTGATATTCATTGTCAATGTAGAATTGTGTAGAGGAACTATTTGACATCCCAAAAAGTGGATAAATAAAGTAGATTTGTGACCATAACAAAACACGCTTAACAAAAAAGCTTCAATATAATTAGTCTATTTATGCCATTATAATTATTAATAGTACTACTGCATTTTTTGAGTATTGCTGTCAAAATTAATCTTGGTTTTCATGTTATTACATTTACAAATACTGTAATTCTTTGCATTGCGGTTTACTATTCTATCAGAGAATTCAAAAGTATAGCATTCTCATTTATTCAATACTTGCTAATATATAGAAAATAATAGGCTGGTTATTAACTTTTGTAGGTTCCGCTATGAAATCTGAACTTACCTGAGAAAGCGCGGTTTTTACTTTTGCATTTTGTCATGTTTCCGAGCAGATTTCTGGAGTGAAACACACTGCCGGGATACTCGTGCGCTCCGGGTAACGAATAATCGGGATATGAAGGTATAGGGGTTGTCGTTTGCGTCAGATGCGGGTTGCTACGGATTGGACTGGAGCACTCCATCTTCATCCCGTCGACTAGATGGAGATGGTACTTCCCGGCGTCCCTCACCGCGGCACATGCCGGGTCTGAGGACGCGTCTTTGGGTGGGGTGGGCGGCAGGCAGTAGAGCTGAGCGCTGCAGTGTTGCGTCATCGACAGGCACGGCATCGGACCCGAGGCCGGCGCACCGGTGCCCGCGTACAGGCCGGTGGAGGTTTCGGCGCCTGCTGAGTGCAGAACCGCTTTGCCCAGGTGGCTGACGGTCCATGAGCCGTGGTGCTGAGCTGTCGAAAAGGTCGATTTGCTGTTGTCCAGTAAAGAAAGACCGTGAGTGTTGATAAGGTGAGGTCGACACATTGAGCGTGCTGGCAAAAAAAAAAAAATGTTAAAGTCTTACACGTGCATTGCCAAAGTCAGTTCAGTTTTGCATGTTTAATAACGTTGTAAACCTAGGCTGGATGAATAGTCCTGTCTACACACAGTTCAATTGAGGAAGCTAAAAAATGTTTTAAATCGCAAAAACTCAAATTAATTGACGGGTTGAGTCATTTGGAACAATGTGAATTGTGTGAATTGTTTTTACGAGAATGTGTAGGAGTAGCCTATGAAAATATTTATTTGCCATATAAGGAAAATTGTCTTGATCTCAATGGTTGCCACATACAAAATACACAATACATAAAATAATAAATAAAAAAGAATCATAAAATATCATAAATCTATCATAAAGGTATTTTGCATTGTGGATTAATTAAATTTATATTAAATGTTCTCAGTGGAACATTTGATGCCATTTAAAATAGCTTAATCTTTATATATAAGATTAAAACCAAAAGAGAACATTACTTAGAAATTAAGAATTACCCTCAATCCCGATTATTTTTTTTTTTTACCTCTACGGAACGATATTTTGTCTTTCATGATTAGACTATTTATTTAGAAAATGTAGCCTTCACCAAAAAGGCAAGTTCGTATAATATATGGTATATCATAATATTATAGGCTAATTTGTATTAATATTTAAAACATGACATAGCTTATAAAATAGCCTAGTCTTTAATTTGCAATATTTTTACACAATTGCGGCGAGAAAACAATTTGCGTATAAGCTGAATACGCGTTACTTGCGTTCATTGAAATTGACACCACATGTGACAACTAGGCTGCCATATAAATAATTATTCATTTGTGATAAAATGAAATGGAAAAATCCTAAAAATTAACTATTAGAATAATATAAGAAAATTCTCTCGCAGATGAAAATATATTTTCTTTCAAGTCTGACAATAGTGGAAATAAAAAATATGCAGGCGCTATTTTCAGTATTGTGGAAATCAAAAAAAAAAAAAGAGATCGAGTTAAAATCAATCCGTTCATTTAAAATTCCTCTAAAATATAAAAAGCGACACTGACAAAAAGGCAGAGAGCTCCACGCAGGCCTACTCACCATGCGTTTGGCTGTAAGACATCCGTGCACGGGAATGAGAGTGGGACCCGTGTGTGTGATAGTAGGGGTTTCCCTGAGAGTCCAAATGACTGAGAAATACATCCACCTCGTCTGGTTGTAATAATGGGGCACCTGGCTCTATATAGCCCGAATTATGATGTCCCAGACCAGCATGGGGAGACACAGAATCTGAGGTTCCCATTATGGCTGAATGATGAGCATGCATCATCCACCGGGGTTCCGCAGAGGGCTCCATCATCTCTCTTTCCAGTAGGACAGGGATGTCGATGTTCCTGTGCGATTTAAAAGCTTGATAAGTTATTCCAAGTTCATCCGGCGTGTTTTGTTCTCTTGAATACCTTAGATTAAGTTATTTAATACGACTGCGTAAACGCCATGGGCTAACTACAAAATATGAAATCAGGAGTTCGCGTGTCTCCTGAAATGCAATACAGTTTTTATCACTTCCCCACTTTCAAGTGGCTGCACGCGTCGATGACCTCAAAGATAGAGATACCACACTAAAGCCACAGCTGATCACCACCGCTTTGTGCTTTGGTGTGAACTAATGTAGATCTTTAGATCATGATTGAGACCAATATCTAGGTAAACAAACAAAAAAGCAGGTTGAAAAATAGTCCAAGAACAGTTACCGACCTTATCTATCTCGTCACTCCAACTTCATGGCACGCGCCAACAGTTCAATAGGGATCAGCATCAGAATGATGGGCACAGGTGGTCACACGAGCGATCTGTCAAAACCAGCGTGCAAAAGAGTTGTATATGAAGCAGAGACAGAGGGCAGACTCCTCCCGGCAGGATAAACAAGTCTCCAGCCAATAAGAATTCACCATTTTCCAGCTTGACACCTGAAACCTAATTTACACCACGCGTCTATATTTATTCATTGGATTCATGTTTATGCTTGATTACTCCACATTTTGCTCAAAATAATGCTTGTTTAAATGGATATTAATAATTGTTAAGGCATTCAGAAAATAATGTTTAGCACTTAGAAGATGCTATACGACATCTATAGGCCACACAAGTATAATACATTTTTTAACTTTAAATCGAACAATAATTGTTTTGCATTGGCAATGAACTCGCATCTTAAGAAAAAAATATTGGAGTTTATTAAATTAAAGACAAAGTAGCGCCTGGAGAAAGTGGCAAAACATTTGCTCAAGGTGAGGTGAGTATTCCGTTTTTTTCTCTCCTTTGCTTAAACGAAACAATACAACGTCCTCCGTCGACTTCTCCCGAGCTTCAATTATTCAGGGAATAAGTTTCTGGCCAGCGCGCGCGTATTGTCTGTCTCGGCAGATCCGTCTCGTGCGCGGTCAATGACAACACGAAACCGCTGACCACCTACCCTGACTCTCATAAGATCTGTCTATCACTTTGATGAGTGAAAGAGAGAGAGAGAAAGAGAAAGAGAGAGGGGGGGGGAGAGATGACATTCCTTCACGTCGCTTGCCACCAGCGTTGGGTGCAATTAGTTACAAGGTAAAAGTTACTGTAATTAAATTACCTAAACGTAAAGGAAGCGATACTGTTCATTTTTAGGAAGGCTAATACAATATGTACTTGCCTTAAATACTGTAAATAGATTCAACAATTCCGTATAAATCAATTGAACAGCAGCATTTTTAATAAAATGCTTAAGTATTAAAATGTTTTTGTAACGCTCAAGGCCATCATAGAAAAAATCATTGGAAACCTCCGGAGCGTTGTGTGTGTATATGGTTCTTTACCCAATAAAGGGTTAAACAATTAAAATAATTTAAATTCTATTGTAATTAAGTAATTAGAAATGCAATTTAAATCCAGTTTTAATAATGTAATTAGTATTGCATAAATACTTTTTTAAAGTATCTTATAAGACTGCTTGCCATCGCCATTCTGAATTGTTTTTTCTGGTTTTGCTTAAATCAGTTGGTAGCTTAAATAGTAAACAAACATTTTTTACTTGAGGATATATAGTATTGGATGATTTATTAAATATTTGATTAAACATTGGAAATGATGGAAAGCTTTTGGTCTATACTCTTAAAAACAAGTAAACATTCTTGATTGGCTTGAAATGGTTTCATGAAACACGCTACCTTTAACATTTAAAAAAACTTTCACTGGACTAAAGGTTCTTTCCAATATTCAAGTATTCTTAACTCCATGGAAAAATAAGTCATGTTAACCTTTGTGCACTCATTGAAATGCTCATTGGAAAAACCCTGAGGTATTATTTAGAGATATTTCAAGACATTTGAACTTTTATATTGTAATCAATGTCAATGAAGTTATAAGTATGCTACTGCCCACTGAACATTTTGGTTTAGGGAACCAAAAATAGTTCTTTGGACCCCCCTCTTTGGGACCTTTATTTTTAAGTGTGAACAATTACATATAGCAGTATCTTTGCTTATCTTAACCTTTGTCTGTAAATCTGTTTGATAAAGTAAAAAAAATAAACCTTGCTCATCTGTTTATTTACATTTATATATATTATCAGAATATATGGAAGAGCTAAATGTTTAAAGTTTTTTGGTTAACCAGTATACATTTATATAAAGGAGAATGGCAGATCATTGCGCAATCTGGGTCCCTTGAATAAAACAAGGATCTGGTGAAGCATATACTTAAAACAAATCTTAAGATTTAATAAAAAAAAAGTGATGTGCACATTACAACTTTCTCTCTTATTCCCTGTGCCCCCACCCCCCTCTTTCTCTCTCTCTCTCTCCCTCTCTCTCTCTCTCTCTCTCTCTCTCTCTCTCTCTCTCTCTCTCTCTCTCTCTCTCTCTCTTTCAGCATGACAGCTTGAGCTCAACAATGTTGCCCAGATTCCTTAATTGCTGTTCATTTCCTCCGCAAAAGAGAATCAGGAAGGCAGTATTAACAGCATACTGCAGTAACAACCTGCCAGTCATATTTTCCCTTTCTTGGGCACAAGACCAGAAGGAAATATTAAACTATAACTACAATACAGTAAACTATAACAACGATTACCAGGCTTCAGCTAACTATCACTGAAAGTTATGAGTACGTATTTTAGAGAGTGGACCTGCATTTCAGTTCTTTGAATTTTACACAAACCAAATTGTTAATGTTTTTTTCCCCTTGATATTAATTAGAACACCACATATGCTGTCAATATTTTATGAAACCATAGTTAAACATACATATTACTAAATTAAGACTTTAATTATGAAATGTTATTCAGTTACATTTCAGTTACATTACTGTTGCATTATTGGCAATTCCGTATATGATAATGAAGTTGATATCTGAAAGGATATGGAACCAGATCAGTCTCAAAAATAATACACTTAAAATTCATACATGCACAACACAATTTACAAAATTACATTTACAAAATCCAATTCGTATGTTCAAACCACGATTAAAAAATACACAAATCCAATTTGTAAGCTCAAAACACAATTTAAAAATACACAAATTAAATTCGTTAATTTAAAACACGATTCAAAAATGCACAAATCCAACGTGTAAGTTCAAAACATGAATTCAATTTATTTACAGAAAATATTTATGCGTTTTAATTTTTTAATGTTTGAATTCACAAATTGTGTATTTTTAAAATTCGATGTTGTTAATGTGAATTGTTGTGCATGTATGAATTTTAGTTTGTAAATGTATTATTTTTGAGACTGATCTGGCTCCATAAAAGCATACTGTTGTCTTGATTTTAACCCTAATTATGTGGCAATCTATGTGTGTGTAAATTTGGTACATCTGTTTGTGAATATCAGTGAAAGTGTGGGAAGATGTTGTAGGGTGAACATTATATAATCCAATTCGTAAGTTAACAATAAAATTAACAATAAAACACGATTCAAAAATACACAAATCCAATTCGTAAATTCATAATAGTTTGTAAATGTACTATTTTTGAGACTGATCTGGCTCCATAACTTGGTTATTAACCCTAATTATGTAGGAGTGTGTGTGTGTGGTAAATTTGGTGCATCTGTTTATGAATGTCAGTGAAAGTATTTGAAGATGTTGTAGTGTGAATAACCCATCTCCCCCTCCTATACCCAGAATGCCTTGCAGGCCTGGTTTTCACCACATCAGGATACAGGGCTGCTGGCTGAATTCCGGTATGAAACGGAGCGCTGGTGCACCGCAATGTGTGTGTCATACACATGCACATCCCTCTTCACACAGTTGGACAGGTGCTGTAACGGACACTTGCTTTTATTCACGCCTTAAAGTCATTAGGTACAACCACTCCCAGTTCGACCAGTTCATTTCATGTTGCACACATTAACATTATACACACTGATCCACACTGTCTGTACAAGAGCAACATCACATATATTAGAGTTGATTTATTCATTCATTTTCTTTTCAGCATTAATCTGGGGTTGCCACAGAAGAATGAACCGCCAACTTATCCAGCACATGTTTTACGCAGTGGATGCCCTTCCAGCTGCAACCCATCACAGGGAAATATTAGAGTTGATATGATAAGATTTTAGCCTGGACATTTTAGACATGACTTCTCAGCTCTTAATTGTGAATCTGCTAAAAATGTTTCCCTGAGTAAAATCTTTTAGGTATGGTGTCAGGTGATTTATTTTTATTTTTTTGCGATGCCAAGAAGTTTAGCAGTTTTCTTCAGAGGCCTGAAAGTGAATTAGCCAGTCCAACATCTTTTTATTCATGGCTTTGAAGGCATAGCATGGAGGTTTCATGCATTCATGAGCGTTTTAAACTTGGCAATTTTAGCCTGATAATTTGTTTTAAATGACAAAATATGTCTCCTTTTGGTTAAATGTAATAGTAAATAAATAAATAAATAAAAATTAATAATGCCAGTCTGTACAAATATTAGCAAGTTTAATAAATATTGAACATAAATGTTCTAAAAGTAGAGTTAGAAGAACCGTTTATTTTATATATATTTTTAGCTCCACAAAGACTATTCAGTTACCTGTTCTTAAAAATGACTTAATATTATAAATGTTAGTGTAAAAAATATTTAGATTATCTAAAAAACCTTTTGTGCTATGGTAAAGTACAAAAGTAGGTTTTTTTGGTTATGACAATAAACAAGAGTGAAGTTAACGTGTAGTTCCATAATAACAAACTGTTTCATTGTGTTTTGGTTTTGCAATTAATGATGGAAGGACATAAAAACAAAATTAATATGAACACAAACTAAGCCAAAAGCAGTATGTTAGTAAACAATGGAGACAAGATGAATAACCGCATCGCATGGATCTCTTAAATCCTCAGTCTCTCAGATCCTGGATTTCCAGCTGTTTATTTACTCATATTTTGGGTTAATAATTAGTGAAGATCCCTAGTTTCAATTATACAACGACTATTAAGAATCTACTGGCAATCAGCACCTTTAGCATGCTTCAATCAAAACACCGGAGATCTGTTTCTTGATCATTTTTAACACAAAGCTGCCATCTCCTGGCCATTCTCGGCATTCAGAATCATGGCACTTTACTTGAACTACAGTAAGTGAACATGCCAGACACCTCAGGCCCTGTTTTCCAATTTACCTGCCTGATTACCATGAATAATAAAAAACACACATATACATATAACATTATTGAGATGAAAAAACTACCATATATCATAGATTACATAACATTAAGACATTTCCAGCTAAATCAAGGCCTTGTGATGACATAAATATCTAGATTATGACAGTTTCTTGGAGGCCAATGCACAAACGCTTATCTCCAGTTTGTGCAGTAAGCATAGATGTGTGGTAAGAGAGTAAGTGTATGCGTGCACAAGTGTTTTCAGCTTTAAGGGGATGTGCTGGGTAACTGTTGCCCGCTTTGGGTTTCCGGACTGGGTGCCTGCAGACTGTCAGTTCCCCCTCTCCCTCTCTCTTTATCTCTCTCTCCATCACTCCTTTTATCTCCTTATCATACCAGCCAGGCACTCAGCCAGGATACTGTGGTAACAGGCGAGCAGGCTTCTGCTTCACCATGATCTAGATGGTAAACGAGAAGCCTTTATTAAGAGTTCATATATCTGTTTGTTGTTATTTTTATTCATATATTTTCTTTTCGGCTAAGTCCCTTTATTAATCTGGGGCCGCCACAATGGAATGAACCGCCAGCTTATCCAGCATTTGTTTTACGCAGTGGATCCTCTTTCAGCTGCAACCCATCACTGGGAAACATCCATACACACTCATTCACACACATACACTACGGTCAATTTTAGCATACCCAATTCACCTGCACCACATCTCCTTGGACTTGTGCGGGAAACTAGAGCACCCAGAGCAAACCCATGCCAACACGGGGAGAACATGCAGACTCCACACAGATATGCCAACTGACACAACCGATGCTCGAACCAGCGACCTTCTTGCTGTGAGGCGATAGTGCTTCCCACTGCACCACCGCATCACCCTTGTTGTTATTTTGATCTTCTTTATTCATTCACAAACCATAAAAAGATGAACTGTCAAAGAATCCACACAGGGGAAGCCTGTCATACCAGTGCCATTAATTGTGAGGATCAAATACTCTTTGTCATAACTTAAAGGTACACTGCCTGGCCTGCCTGGCAGTGCATAAATAAAACCGCATGGAGGAACATCAATTTAGT
Organism: Danio tinwini; assembly: GCA_903798205.1. Taxonomy (NCBI): domain Eukaryota; kingdom Metazoa; phylum Chordata; class Actinopteri; order Cypriniformes; family Danionidae; genus Danio; species Danio tinwini. The sequence continues at coordinate 13,825,506 of CAIGQZ010007154.1, read as the reverse complement.
TGTGCTCTGGCACTGCGTAAATGAATGTGGCATTTATTTGCAAGCCGAAATCCTCTAAAAAATGCCAATGTCATAGCAATGTTGATTCAGGTGTTATTACAAATACTTCCGTTTTCGTTTGTAGACTCTTTTTACAACTGGTGATTTGCCATTTTGCATGGTTTGTGCAACATTTCTTGTTTCTTAACAAATATTTAGCTTCATGCTACTCCTACATCATACATGTACTATTGAAGACAAAGCAACTTTTGAATGGAGAAGAATTTGTGTATTCAATTTCCCATAATAAAATAAATATATTAAAATGAACCTTATCAAAATTAAAGGCTTATCATAGTAATTCAGAGTAAAAACACAAACTGGAAGTTAGATTTATGATCAAGTTTATTTTGAAAAAAGTTACATGATTAAAATGTCAAAATAGAGTTGTATTTCTGCTTTATAAAATACTGAAAGTCTTAGGAGTGAGAATAGAGTGATTTTCTGATATGCCATATGTCCCATATTTTGTATGCTACTGAATTTATGAAAAATACTTTAAACTGCAGTGTACTACAGCAGGGGTTCTCAGCCTTTTTCACTTTGAGGCCCACCTTCTCCGAAATTTTCAGCCTACCTGTCTGACCTTTTCTCCTAAACTGATTGTCTAGAGAAAATGCTTATTTTAAAATTTTATTTGTTAGCAAAACATTTCTTTTGCCTTCTACTTCTATTATTCTCTAATTTGTCTACACCATATTAATATACATCATACATTTAATGTTTTTAAAAACACACACAGATTCAAAGCTCCTGAATTCTTTACTTTAGTTATTCTTTACAATTGCAGAGTATTTGGGCCTTTTCTTCAATAAATGAACCAATGTCTTATTGGTTGTTTTGTCTTATTGATAGTTTGTAAACCAACTGACTTGTGCGACTCTGACGCAGTACGAGTGAAGCATGCGGAGGCTGGTTATTATAACTCTAATCATTGTTACCTTTACATTTGCATGATGGTTTGCTTTATACAACTGAGAATATAGTCGTAGTTGGCGTGCAGTGGTTGGGAGTTTAAGCCACAGTTATGTCTGTGTTTAACAGTGACTGTTTTTGCACAGTCCGAATAATCAATCACAGAAAGTGAGAAATGTCATTACTTTGATCATTTTAATATAACATATTTAATAATGAATCAATTAATTATAGTAGAATATTGAAGTTTTTTAAGCTATCTCACGGCCCACCTGCAGAATCACTGAGGCCCACTAGTGAGTCGCGGCCCACCGGTTGAGAATCCCTGTACTACAGCATGATTTGATGTGTATGAGTGGGTTTGAATGTGTACGTTGGCGAGTGTCTGTGAAATATCACATCTGGTTGGCGGTCAGCAGATCATAGGCGAAAAGATTATTAATAGATCCAGAGAACATGTAGAACAGACTGGCATCGCTTTGTGAACACAGTTAAAAGGGGTAGATTCAACAGATTCCCACTCCCTCTGTTTACCCTCTGCAACACACACACACACACACACACACACACACACACACACACACACACAATTTCTGTATTTTAGGGTTCAGATCCATGGTCCATGTTTTGAATGCCATGTGCATGCGAGTTTGTTTGTGTATATTTTATTAACTATGATGCCATTGCACAAAAATCTCAACACATTGACTGTCATGGCTAACAAGAAACCCTTTGCTTTTTACAGCTCCAAACCCAGCGAGTCCACAGTTTACTGTTATCCCATTTAGTCAAAGATGCAATAAGGATTTATGGGTTAGAATGTGTCAGCGGCAGGATATTTTTAGGGCAGCCAGCCATTCATCTGGAGGCTGAACAGAGAAAGTGTAGAAACAAGCTGAGCATACAGATATAAACCAAAGCATTTGATCAGCCATTTGATATCCATTTATTTCGGGCCAGCTTGTATTGCTTTCATTTGAGAGGTGTGTATAATTGTGGATTAAAATCTCATGGCATTTCGTACCTTTTGATTTAGTGGCTGATTCGTATGAATTAGTATAATCTCATATTGTACATTTTAGTATGAATTGCTCATCTCCTAAATGACGGTTGGGTTTAGGGGTGGAGTTTGGGGGCACGCTTCCCTTAAAATATTTTTTCATACAAATAAAATTGTATGGAGGCGACGCAGTGGCGCAGTAGGTAGTGCTGTCGCCTCACAACAAGAAGGTTGCTGGTTCGAGTCTCAGCTGGGTCAGTTGGCATTTCTGAGTTTGCATGTTCTCCCCGTGTTCGTGTGGTTTTCCTCCAGGTGCTCCGGTTTCCCCCACATTCCAAAGACATGTGCTATAGGTGAATTGGGTAGGCTAAATTGTCCATAGTGTATGAATGTGAATGAGTGTGTGAGGATGTTTCCCAGAGATGGGTTGGGGCTGGAAGGGCATCCGCTGCGTAAAATCGTGCTGGATAAGTTGGCGGTTCATTCCGCTGTGGCGACCCAGGATTAATAAAGGGACTAAGCCGAAAAGAAAATGAATGAATGAAAATTGTATGGAGGCGTCACGGTGGCGCAGTGGGTAGCCCAATCGCCTCACAGCAAGAAGGTTGCTGGTTCGAGCCCCAGTTGGGTCAGTTGGCATTTCTATGTGGAGTTTGCATGTTCTCCTCGTGTTCGTTTGGGTTTCCTCCGGTTTGTCCCACAGTCCAAAGACGTGCTATAGATGAATTGAATATGCTAAATTGGCCGTAGTGTATGTGTATGAAAGAGTGTTTCCTAGTGTTGGGTTGCGGCTGGAAGGGCATCCGCTGCGTAAAACATATGCTGGATAAGTTGGCGGTTCATTCTGCTGTGGCAATTCCAGATTAATAAAGGGACGAAGCCGAAAAGAAAATAAATGAATAAATAGATGAGGCTGCATTGTCAGTGTAATGAAATCAATGGGCCTCCCTAGATCTGTTAAACTTTGACCTCTCTGCAAGGCTACAGGATGATCAGGACCCTGATTTAAAGACCTGACACTTGCTTTATAGGAAATTGGTTGACTGGAGCAATGGACAAATATTGAGTAAAAGTATTCAAATAGAGGCAGCCTTTCCCATTTTATGATGTACATCTGAAGGAAGTGGATCATCAAATAAATATCAAATATTGTGCTGTAACTTGGTTCGATCCTGCTGACTGGATAAAAGCTGATCCGTTTACTGAAAGCTTGAATTGGATTTAAATAAAAAGTTGGGATTTTTATAGACTAAGTTGAAAAGTCTGTTGTTTTTTCAGGATCAAGTTATTACATAGTAAAAAACTGGGGGCTGATAAACCCATCACTTTAAAATGATTTGTTGATTTCACTTTTTAAAAGGTGAGTAAACCTGTTGCCTTAAAATAAATAATTATTTGTATAACTATTTGCATAATTATAAAAAATTAAGTCAACTTAACGGTTACAGAGTTATAATGGGTTTACTTAAATTACTAATCACTCGATGAAAAGTGCATTCAAAGATGATTTTCGTTTCATTTACTGCATGATGCTGTGGAAGTAATATATTTATACCGTTAAAATAGCAGGTCACAACATTACAACAGGTTTTTAGTGATCCAGAACCCAAAATGGGACATCTTGTACTTTAATTAGCCTCATAGAGAGCAAGTATGAATATCATAGACTGTAAAAGATATGGACGTAATATCCGTGACGTCACCCATAGGTTTATGAAGAACCCAAAATAAGCTACCAGTAGGCGTGGCCAACCGTCGCCATTTTGTTACGGTGTCATCGCACCAACCGGGGCATACCATACAAGGGCAAAGAGGCGGAGCATGAGCGGAACTACAGATGCATGAGAAACACTTAATACTTTATTACCTGCAACTCGTTTGTGTTCTGACCACATGTACTTGGTTGTAAACTATATCAATAAAGTGTTTAGACTTTTAAAAACACTGTTTCATAAGCAACGTCATAAGCATAATGTTATGTTGTGTCTTGTATTACACATTGAGCCACTATAAGCATCGTTTTTATGACGTTTTTCAACAGGAGGAAAGTGTGAATTACTTCCAAACACTTCGGATAAAGTCTGTGTTAGTAAATGCAGGATGAAATCCAGGCAGAACACTATGACTATGACTATGGCTTCAGACGACTGTTCTAGAGCCTACAGCTAATAAATCTGTCAGATTCTGGAGTGCATTACAGGTCTAAAGATCAGTATAAATGATAAATGATCTTAAATAAAACAAATACATTTATAGAGATGGTGTATAAGTATATAATTTCACTCACCTGGGAAACGGAGGCCATGTGAATGGTTTGTGAGCACAATTAAGTGCACACAGCATGCCATATCATCTGATAATTGTAAGAAATAATTCCAAAAGGCATCTGACTGTGTAAAGCCACATAAAACAACACAAAAATACGATGAATATGCCGAGATCAGCGGCTAATCAGCTGAGGTGACGTGACGGCGACAAGGGAGAGCTAGCTGTCACTCAAGTGGCCACGCCCTTAATTATGCAAACTTGATAAAACCTAATATAAAGGAAATGGATGAGTTATAAAAAAATTCACCCCCCTCACAGTTGTCAAGAAGGGTAATATTAGCTATGAACCAAAATCGTTCTTTGTACCAGGATGTAAACACCTTTATTTTTGCTGTAAAGTTGGCCATTTTAACAGGGGGCTCAATAGAAATTTGCTCTACTGTATTATGGAGCCAGGACTAGCGGAATTTCGATGAATTGCAGTTTCAGTTTCTTCCGTATGGTCTTCCTCAGGGGGAAAGGGAGGTTGCTGCTTGATGAATATCTATATCGAGACTTTGGAAGATGATTTTGCTAAACTAACAGATAACAGAATCAAATAGGCACTAGCTGAAATGAAATAAAAATTAACTCTAGTTTTATTCTGAGGTAATACAAAAAAACTCTTCTACTGGTGAATGCCCAGCAAGCATTTTATGTTTTTAAAAGATGTCTAAACATAGTCATCTTGGCTAAAACGAGGCTAAATTTGGGCTGTCAGTGAAAATCTAATAGACGTCCAAAAATGGGCCAAAACTAGACTAGAGTCTGTTTAATCTGTCTATTTGTTTGTCTAGTTTTGGGCTATTTTTAGATGTCTATTAGATTTTCACTGACAGTCCCAGGTTTAGCCTTGTTTTAGCCAAGCTGTCTATGTTTAGATGTCTATTAGACGTCTATTAAACACAAGATTGTTTGCTGGGTGGTAACCCCATTGCTTTAAATCTTGGCAGTTTTTACAATCAGAGGTGGTTAAAAGTAAAATATAATTAAAACTGTGTGTAACAAGTTGACCATTACAAGATAGTGAACGCATTGAAGTGTCTAATGTGGTTGAATGTGGCATCTGTGTATATACATCTACACTGTAAACAGCTGTTAGTTGACTTTACTTCTAAAAATGAGTAAACCTGTTGATTGTAATGTGAGTTGGTTGACTTCACTTAAAAAGGTGAGTAAACCTGTTGCTTTAAAACTATTAAGTAAATTAATTATGTGCATGATTCTAAAAAATAAGTCAACTTAGCTGTTCAAAGTTACAGTGGGTTTAATCTATTTTGTATCACTCTTTACAGATTATGGTGGATCCACAAATTCTTAAGATTTTTTTCGTACATGGATAAAATTGAAAATGGGTAGTATACTCTGAGAAAAACAAGATTGTTTAAAACATGTCAAGTGACATTTATAATCATATAAATGTTTATAAATGTGTTCTCATGCCATTATTGAGATGAAATGGAGTGCAAGAGTTTTATTACATATCAAAAATTTATCATAAAAAAATGCTTTTTTCTTAGCTTTGCCTGGGTCTTGTTTTCATTTCAACACTCTTAAATGAATATCTTTCCCCAGTGCGATACTCAGTCAGGATATACCAGGTGCCCCAGTAGATGCCGTCTGTGATGCCGCTGTAACGGCCGTGGTAGAAGCGTCCATTAAGGTTTGCAGCCAAACAGGAATCAAACCACCAGCCTGCACCATAGTAACAGGCACAATTACCAGCAGCGTAGCGGTCATGATCCCGGTCATATGTGCTGAATGCTCTGCCATCATGATTGTACTGTTTGCTGTAGCTGAATGCATTGCCAGCATCACCATGGTACTCTCGAGCAGTTAGACGGAACCTCGAAGAGAAAATATCACATGCGTTCATAAATAGTTCACATTTACATCTATTTAATACTGTTACAGAAACTGGATATTAGATGAATGTGTGTGTATACCTCTGGTTTTCTCCAGCCACTTTAAAGTTGTTATAGTTAGCATGGCGTGTCTGTTCGTGCCAGTCTTGTAGAGTGATGCGGAGTGTATGTTGCCCGTTGGCAGTTAATGCATACAGAATTGCATTCCCTAGCCAGTGCTCTGTCTGCGGGGAGCCAAATCCATCACGGTACTCCTGCCAGGTTCGGTTAAAGTCAGTTTTTCCATCAAATCGGCGCTGAAACACTGTCCATCCTCCTCCAGCTGAAACCATGTCACACATAGCCTAAAATAGATAAATCATCATCAAGAAATCTCTCACAAAGTACGCTCAAAGGTTTTCTGCATCATGTAGGGCTACACTAAAAAAAACCCGCCAACTTATCCAGCATATGTTTTATGCAGCGGATGCCCTTCCAGCTGCAACCCATCACTTGGAAACACCCATACATGCTCACATTCACATACACACTCATACACTATGGTCAATTCATGTCTTTGGACTGTGGGGGAAACTGGAGCACACAGGGCAGCTGAGGCTCGAACCAGTGATGTATTTTGTGATTTATGTTTTTATTTGCAATTTTTTCTAATTTATTTATGCTTTTGGATTACATTATGAAACCTTGATCTTTTATGTGACTTTTATTACTATTTAATAGTCTAAAGTGATATATTGTTTGAATTGGTGTTGTATATTACGGTACAAAAGCCTGTAATAATAATAATAATAATAATAATAATAATAATAATGACTCCTTACATTTATATAGGTCTTTTCTGGACACTCAAAGAGCTTTACACATTGGGGGGAATCTCCTCATGACCTCATCCACCACCAGTGTGCAGCCATATTGCACCAGACCGCTTACCAGCTGATTGGTGGAGAGGGGACAGAGTGATGAAGATTATGATATGGGGATGGTTAAGAGGACAATTTGGCCTACTCTTTTTCAGAAGACATCCGGGGATTTTTAACGACAGAGAGTCAGGACCTCGGCTTAACGTCTCATGCGAAAGACAGCGCTTACTGAGCAGGATAGAGTCCCCATCACTATACTGGAGCATTAGGACCCACACAGACCGCAGGTTGAGTGTCCCCTTCTGGCAGCAACATAGCTTTCCCATGTGGTCTCCCATCCAGGTACTGACCGGGCACAGCCCAGCTCAGCTTAGTGGACGACCATTTGAGAGTTGCAGAGAGCTAGCTGCTGGCTAGCTGTAACATTTCTGTTATTTTACAGACTTTTTTCTTTCTATATAATTTCTTATTCATTCATTTATTCATTTTTGTTCGGCTTAGTCTCTTATTTATCAGGAGTTGCCACAGTGAAATGAACTGCCAACTTATCCAGCATATGTTTAACGCAGTGGATGCCCTTCTAGCTGCAACCCAGTACTGGGAAACACCCAGAAAACCTGGAGCACCTGGAGGAAACCCATGCGAACATGGGGAAAATGTCCAAACTCAAACTATTGACCTTCTTGCAGTGAGGCGACAGTGCTAACCACTGAGGCACTGTGCCGCCTATAATTTCTTATAGATTCTTTTATTTCAAACTGCTAAAATGTAAATACAAAGCCCTTTGTTAAACTGTAAAGTTCAATTTTCAACATTGAAATTCAACAGAGCAGGGATCAAGCTCCCATAATGCAATTCACATCTGTAAATAAACAGAAATTTGTAAATCACAAAATAGGAAACAATATTTTTTGCAGTACTCACTATTTGATCTTAAATGCTTTAGACAACATTGAAAGTCTCTCTTTATTTTATTTTTTAAATCAAACTTCCCACACAATGACAAAAAAGGAGATAAATACAAAAAAAACTACATTTATTCCCATTAAAGGGATAGTTCAGCCAAAGCTGAAAATTTACACACTATTAGCTCACCCTCAGATAGTTCTAAACCTTTATGAGTCTGAACACATAAAAGATATTTCGAAAAATGTTAGAAACCTGTAACCATTGACTTCCAAATATGGTGGAAGTCAATAGTTACAGGTTTCTAGCTTTCTTCTAAGTATCTTCTTTTGTATTCAACAGAAGAAAGAAAATCATGAGAGAATTTTCAGTTTTGGCTGAAATATGCCTTTAATTCACATTTGATATGCTTTTGATTTCAGACTCGCACACACAGTGGAATTTATCAAAACAAAAGTAGCTGTTTGCTTTATCATTTTAAATCTAAAGATATTTAAAGATTTAAAGTCATATTTTGAAGATATTTAGGTTCCTCTACAGTGCCTGATGTAATGTTTGTACCTCCAGCGCTGGCTGCTTTGGATCTGGCTGTATGGTGTAGATTCCGTTCTCTTTGATTCCTAATTGGTAGATTTCATGACAGTCTTGAGGGTAAAGCCCTGCAGATGGAGGCACTGCCGTATAGATGCAAACAAACCATCTGTGAACATTTGTGCAAGAAATACTCTGCTGGACTTCACAGGGTGTTTGTTCTGTGTATCTGCCTGGCTATCTTTGTGTGTGTGTGTGTGTGTGTGTGTGTGGCTCACCTGTAGGAGTCCTTGGTTTGAGGCCATTAGGTTTAGAATGTGTGATACTCTTCAGTAACAGCAGCAAATCTTTCTCCCCGTTTTTGCCCACCGCACTTTCTAAGACAGAAAGAGAGAGAGTCAAACAACACTCAAGAAGTTCATTAAGGTTTTTAACATTTATGTTGAATTTTTCACCCATAAATGTAAATAGAAATGTTTTTTTGGCATTCTAGCACAATGCGGAAGATATTTGGAACACAGTTATAACTATTTTTATTATTCCTGACAGTTATTTTCCAACTACAGGACATAGAAATTATTTTTGGTTTGGAAAGTCGCTCTCTGAATTTAATTTGATCAAACAGGCTATAGCAATATGATATAAAGAATCAAAAAATTAATTAAATACAGGTCAATCGTGGGGAAGAGATGCAATATAGCGTGTTTAAAGAGTAAATTTATCGATTATTTGCTTGTTGACTATTTCAGCGTTGTTGGGTTTGTTGTAAGGTTATACAAAGGTTAGAGAAAGGTAATAAAAGGGTCAGACGGAGGCTGTCACGGGTCCCTTTTCTTGCATTCCTAACAGCACCTCTGTTTGCCAAGTGTGTTAGCTTAATTGAGAGAATGAAATAACAAATGATGAAGAGTGGTTAGTCTGATAAACAAATTGGAAATTCGCTAATTTCAGCCTGTTCCATATTATTTATAAAGGAAATGTAGGTGGTTGTATGTTGTGTTAGTTAATGACCGAGTCTGGTGGCCATCTCTCGCAGTCTCTGACTATGGCAATGGAGGTTACATTCGGTCAGCACCGCTGCCATTAGAGCTAGAAAGGCGACCAGTGAGTCTGATCCATCTCCCTGACTCACAGCCACTGATTCATGTTGTAGCATACAGCGCTGCAGCTGGATGAGCCGCTCAGAGGTGTCAGACACCTGCGGGACACAAATGCATGAAACACAAAGAAAATGTCTATTCAGTCTCAGTTGTATGTCAGTTCTTCAGATGTTAACACTTTTTATTAATGTCGGTATTAACTTATGCAATATTTTTAATAGTTAATGTTCTCTATAACAGAGATGGCCTAATGTTTTTTTTGGCTGTTTGTTTATTGCTGAGCTACAAAAAAGCAAACAGAATTTATTGTTTCAATTAAATGTTGCAAACGAATCAGATTTTTTAAAATATAAATACTGTCATTTGACAACTAGAGGACAATAAACAGGACATCGGAGGAGCAAATCAAGGCAAAAACTAGTGTAAATCCATTCTGTTATAAATGAGATTGATTTTGTTTTTACTGTAATATTCATTATAAAATATGAAAATATATACTGTATTAGTTAATATACAGCAATGTTTTCTAGTTATTTTTAAATATAATTAAATAAATTAAAAGAATTACCCAAGGTAACTATATCGACCCACTAGCCTCAATCATGTTTGCTTCTTGGCCCTTCATAAAAAAAAGTTTGGCCACCCCTGCTCTATACCAATGCAATAGTGCACATTCTTCATAACAAAAGTATGTGGGGATGCATGCTGTTGAATAGAGAATGTATAAACTATTTAATAGGCGATACACAGGGGTGGATCAAACATCCTAAACTGAATTTCATTTCCTAAAATGTTTTTACAAAACAACACAAACCTTATAGGAGTTATTGAGATATTACAAACATGCAAATTGATAATACAATTTTACAAAAAATAATAATATGTAATAAAAATAACAATAAGCAAATACAAAATATACTCAAATCCAAAATCAGACAAAAAGTGATTCAGGGGTAATTAATGTGTTGATGCTCTTTGGATAAGGGATTAGGGATAAGATAAACAACAAAATCAGTCCAAGGCTTTCAAAAATAAGTGAAAAAATTAAAAAGCTCTTATTAACATAATGTTTTATAATATTAACATAATGTTAAAAAAAGGCTTTTTAATTTTTTTTCACTTACTTTTGGAGTGCCTTAGACTTATGATTATGTTGTTTACAAAGTATACTAACTTTTCCTCACATAAAAATATGTATGTCAGAAAAAATCATATAGAAAACAAGTGTTTTTGAAGTATTTTGTAAAATTTCCAAGTAATCACATTTTTTTCCCACATGAAAATGTTCCAGAACTACATGTTTCATATATTTCACATGTGAAACTTATGTAACACATGCATATACGACTTTTTAATTTTAATTGTTCATTAGTGAATGTTGAGATTAACATTAACTTACATTTATTTGACTAATATTATGAAGTACATTTAAATGTTACGTAACTAGTGCAGTTAAGAGACAATAATAAATTATATCTATTGGTTACCAAATATGGGCAAAATTTTACAATAGGGTTCCACTAGTTATCATTAGCTAAAAGATGATCATAAATAACAAGCCTATGGCATTTTTACAATTTTAATATAGAATTTTAGGTAAAAACTAATTAAATCCCGAAATTGATCTGTTTATGTTGCATAATGCACCATGAACTAACAATGTTTGACAAATTATCGAAAATATATATTGTCAGTGTACATTTATATTAGCTAATGCATTAACTCAGGGGTTCCCAAACTTTTCAGCCCGCGTCTCCCATTATAACAAAGCCAGTGACTAGCGACCCCCACATTTCTCTGAGGTGGTTATAAATGTACAAATGTTGCACACACAACAATAGACCTACTGTATATGAACACGAGCATATTGACAACACAAAAAAAGTGCAACAGTCTTACAACCGTAGCTATAATTTATGTAGTCATTTATTAATTAATTTAATATTACCCTCATCTAATGAGACCAGGCACAATGTTTTCAGTACGAGTCTATACTTGGTTTAATTTTGGAGACCGCCACTCAGAGATCATCTTCAATGTTCAGTTGTGGCCTGTATTTATTTTTAATGTATGTGATTGCTATAAAGGTGTCAGAAAGTTTAAGCTGGTGCTATAAAATCAATCTGCTGCAGCTGCCGCTTTTGCTGTGTTGTTAATCTAACGTAAACACAAATAAATGAAAAGGCTGATGGCTTTATTTGCATGTTGTAGCTTTTTTATGTAACAATTAACTACTATATTTATCTTCTGTGGGTTATGGATCAAATATAGTCATTGTAATAGTTTAATAAAATTTATTTAACTTTTGGAAAAATCACCAAGCGACCCATTGTCCCGCTACTCCCAGTTTGGAACCACTGCGTTAACTAATACTAACAATAAAGATGTTATTGTTAAGCGACACACTTTTAAATCACTCACAGAGATCATGTTTTCCTATTGGTAATGCTTACCTGTGCATGTTTGCGGTTCTCTGGAGTCTTTCTGAGCCTCGAGTCCTGAGAGTGTGACTGATGTATTTTGGGGGCTGATGTTGCGCTGTTTGGGGGTCCGGCCACCAGAATGTCCCTCTGACACCACACACGAACACACATCATATACACTCCCAGCAAAAACACCAGCACGACACGCACACACATGCTGCTCAGGCAACCAGAAGAGTCCAGAGAGATAGAGACACCTGTACACTGCCTAAAGTCTCCTGTATCACTGATGTTTTTTTTCTCTTCAGATTTGTAGTTGCCCTGTGTCATCAGGTCTTACACATTATCCTACAGTGAGTCCCCTGTCCTCTTTTATTTGATCTTCTCTCCTCTTTCCCTCCCTCTCGCTCTCCTGCGTGCTCCCTTCTGTTTGTGAGGCTCTTTTGGCTCAGATTCCTAGATAACTGTGGCTCTTTGCTGTCTGACATGCACCAGTTCACCCACCCCCTAACACACACACACACACAAACGCACACTCATACCTATACACAAACACACATGCAAACACTCACCGTACCTGAAGGCATGTTTTCCCACCATCAAATTCATCTCGAATCTACAAATAATCACACACAGGCGCATAGGTCATACAGACGCATTCAAAAACTAAGATAAAATTGGGTTTTAGCTCAACCTCTTCACTGCTTGTGTGTCCTGTTTTGTAGTGAATGTGTGTGTGTGTAGAGTTTATAGAGTTTGTTAAGGGTCATAAAAACTTGGAATTCCTTTTTTAACACTCATATTAAAATACAGACTCTAGCACACACTAATATACACACACTGAGACAGGGACTGAGAAGGACGAAGCTTGTTTGAATAGGATGACCTGTTCTACACTTTGACCTTTAACCTTTCTCTGTCTCGGACAAGACTTATTTTATTGAGAGGTGTTTGCTCTTTGTGTGCAGCAGGAAGTGGTTATAGCGTGTAAATGTGCTAGAATGCATAGTACAGTTACAGGAAGGTAATAAATGATTTAAGTATCACTATGTGACTATTCAATACACAATTTCAGGGCAGTTTTTAGCTGTTACATTTGGACAAATTAGTGATTCATTTAAATTAATTTGTACATTCAGTCTAAAAAGCTTGTTTTTATGGGCCTTTTGTGTGCTACAGGTTGTTACTGCTCACTGGGGAGCAGCAAGGTAACACTAATTCACAATTTGTTATAAGTGCAGAAGTTGGATGACGTGAACAGCATGTACACATAATCACAACACAAACCTAGGCTGCCATCTAGTGCTGAATGTCCAATGATGGCATTTAGATGATGGTAGCAGGGAACTGATATCCCCCATCCTCCTAAAACATTTCCTTTTGTTTTGTTTCTACGAAGCTTACGTTTTCTAGAGTAATGGACATTCACAACCAGATATGTAGACAGGAATTTATGAATAATGTATTTATTTTTTTCTTTTTAGTTTATATTTTACTTTGTTTAAAAAGTAACTACTTACTTTAGCTTTGCGTAAAAAAGAATCTAAAGCTTAATTAATGATATATGAGCAATTCCATGCAAATGTCGACCTTGCCATGAAAAAAATAAGTTTTCAGCAAAATAGCGAAACCCTTTCTAAGTTTTTGTGTAGGCTTGTATTTTACAGCACTCAAAAAAACATACTCAAAAACATACTTAAAAATGTCAATGTTTTCAAACAATTATATTTGATTTACCAAAGTCACACAAGTGCCAATTTCACATCTGTCACATGCATAACGGAGAGGTGCCACATTCATAACCAAGCTTTTTCCTCATTAAAAGTAAAAATGTTAAAAAAAATAAATAGTTTTTGTTCTAAAGTAAGCCAAGTCTTATCCTTTTGATTAGCATTGTTCATTTTGGGTTGTGCAGTTTAATCCACAGAATTTCTGCAAAGTATGTTGTATATTGTAAACTCGCTATCCTTTTTTTAGTCACATAACACAGTTACTCTCCTCATTTAAAATATAAAAAATGTTTACAGATTGATATTCTTCTGATCATAGCTCTGCAGTTAGTTGTTGTTTTGAAAAATATAAACAGATGTTTCAATATCATGTTAACATTTGTCAATTTATGTTTAGAGTTTTTACTGCAAATCCATAACATCCATAATATATATATAAAAATAGACCAGAGGTGCCCAAACTTTTTCTTATGAAGGGCCAAAACGCAAAGTTGATTGAGGGTGGTAGGCCGAACCAAACATTTACATTAAAGTTGCCATGGTAATATCCTAATTTATTAAGATTTTAAAATAAATATTACTTTAAAAATAAGTTAATCATATTAATAATTAAATATATATTTTTACATTTTATAATAAACTTTTTATTGATTTGCTCATCAATGTCTGAGCAATGTGCTCGTCAATGTGCATTGCCCTCTATCTTCGAGTGACAGCATTTACATTTTTAAAAGTCTGATTTATGCACAACATTTAATTCAAACATTTAATTTCAGTTTGCTTTTTTGTAGCTCAACAATGAAAGAAATAAATGAACAAAAGGTTATGTTAAATTAGAAATGATGATCTCTGTTAAAGGCATTCACCCTAAACCTTCTTCCTCTCTTCCCAGATGGGATGGCGGGCCAAATACCATGGGCCATCTTTGGCCAGTGGACCCTAGTTTGGGCATCTCTGATGTAGACAGACACAGACAGACAGGTGCATCTTAAGTCATGGACAAGTTATTTTTATTTGAAAAAAAATATCTACCTTACAGGCTATTAGGTTGAGGCCTTTTTGTTTTAATTATAAATCTGAGTATGACTTACAGCTTAGGACATTTTAATTCAAGTGAAATAACTTGGTTGGGCTCTACTGGCAGGGCAGACCCTGAAGTTCTTAAAAAAGCTCCTCAATGGGGGCGGAGTTGCCTCAGCATTTTTTGAAAAATTACTTATTTTTTTGACATATAAGAAGTAAAATGGTGTACAGTAGCCTACTTTTGATATAATAAATGCATGTCATGCTGATTTAAAAACCATGAATGATTACTTTATTGTAACAGAAAACGACAAACACATTTCGTGCCTTTGCTTGTGGCAAAATTTAGTACCACATTAGCAGGAAATACAGCGAGTCATCAGGAACACAAGATATATGCAAAGAAAAATGTTTGTCAATGCACAGCCACGCGAGGGCGTTTGATGTGTTAGTTAGAAGAAATTAAACTGCTTGTATTTCGAAGGGATTTAATTAGCGCCGGCTGATTAATATCATTCCATAGTCTTTCATTTCTAAACGTTCATAGCAGATTTAGAGCACAAACTGTCTGCATGTCCACGAAAAGAATTTCGTTCTCAAAGTCTGTGCCCCTACCCCAAATCGCTGGGCGTTATGTGGGCAAGATCTTTTCTTTGCTTTCTCGTGCCACATTGTTGCATTTATTTGACCACTTTTGCACTCCATCGGAAAGACCACCTTCTGGACTTCCCATATGAATAATCTGAATGAGTAAAGTATGTCAAGCTAACAAGAAAACAGTTCCCAAAGACGTGGAAGAAAACACAACTCCGCAAGTGCCTCCGCTGACGATGTTGTTGTTCTCAATCACGTCCGCGTTCCGCCCTTAAATCTGTTGATACAAACTTCGTGATGATGCTCGTATATCTGATCTGATCTTCTTCGGGGAAAAACACTCTTATACGCATAGTCTGATCATGTCTGCTGTTGCCGAAGAGTCAGCGCCCGCCCAAGCCCCTGCTCCAGCGGAGAAAAAAACTAAACCTGCCGTGACTGCTTCTCCAGCTAAAAAGAAGAGCAAGGGCCCCGGGAAGTACAGCAAGCTTGTCACGGATGCCATCCGTACTCTGGGCGAGAAAAACGGCTCGTCGCTTTTTAAGATCTACAACGAAGCGAAGAAGGTGAGCTGGTTTGACCAGAAGAACGGACGCATGTATCTGCGCGCCTCCATCCGCGCGCTCGTGCTCAACGACACGCTTGTGCAGGTGAAGGGATTCGGAGCCAACGGATCCTTCAAGCTCAATAAGAAGAAGGTTGAGAAAAAGCCAAAGAAAGGTGCATCAAAAAAGGCGACCAAGAAGACAGAGAAGCCGACCTCCAAAAAAGTCGTTACCAAGAAAGTGAGTGCAAAGAACAGCGCCAAAAAGAGCCCTGTTAAGAAGAAAACCCAGAAGAAGATGAGTGTGAAGAAGGCGACCGCCAAACCAAAGAAAACAGCTGCAAAAAAAACAAAAGCTGCCGCCAAGAAGGCGACGAAATCAAAATAGACTTTCTGACGAAGATGAGAATT
>CAIGQZ010007154.1:13775570-13808858 GCA_903798205.1 Danio tinwini | reverse complement strand
AGTGTCTTCGCAAAAGAAACCAGACGATTTTAATTTATGATATTCATGTTGACATTTGGGGGCTGATGTGTCCTCTATAGACATTTTATAAACATTCTAAAAACTGCAATCATGCTTTTCTGAAATGCATGTTAATATTTTGTTTGCTACACTGAACAGAATAGTTACTAATCTAAGAGCACTGATAGTGTTTAAGTTAACATTAACAGTGTTTTTGCTTATTTCATTTACATTTACATTAACATTATTTCATTTAATGTTTTTTTCTTGATATATAATGTTACTAAACTGCAAAATGTCCAGTGAACCAGTGTTTTTAAACATGTTTGTGCATCCTTTTTGTTGTATGTAAAACAGAAATGTCTGGCCTGTTTATTTAGGCTCTCTCAAATTTATGATTAAATGTAACTTTATTACCATATTTTACTAGTTTTATATAAGACATAGGCTATTTACAGATTTGGGAACTAAAAGTTGTTGCAGAACTGCTTAACTCTTTTGTCCTCCAAACGAATAACTTTAAGGATACGGCAAAGTTTTGAAAACAATGTGAATTAATGATGAATTAGGTTTTGTATTTCATACGACACTTGGAAAATGTCAAGTATGTTTTTTATATCAAAATCTAATTTGGGTGTACAGAAATTAAGTACTAAAACACTTTCCATGTAAAATAAAGTTCTGCAAATCATCTAAAGACAAGACATCAATTTTTGGTGTTCAGCTCAACGTGAATTTATAAATGTGATTTTGTGGAAAAATAAAACACTTTTATATTTTTATATTTAACACTTAAAAAGTGTCTAATGTGGGATTATTTTTATATCCAAATCTAATAGTGGAGTACAGAATGAAGTACTGTAAAACACTTTCCATGTAAAATAAAGTTCTGCACATCAGCTAAAGACAAGACATCTCCATTTTTTGGTGTCCAGCTCAATGTGAATTTATAAATGTGATTTTGTGAGAAATAAAATACAGATTAAATAATGTTCCTCCATCATTCTGCTTAATATACATTTCAGTAAAATTAAACATTGTTATGTACTTATTTAAAGTGTAAAATAAGCACTCAAACTAAAGTGTATTATTGTAACATATTATTGACATAAGTAAAGCCTAGTGAACTGAAGGATGGTCTCAGAATATAAATATTTAAAATAAATAAATGGGGTTGTGGTGACATGGCGGCTCAGTGGTTAGCACTGTAACCTCACAGCAAGAAGGTCACTAGTTCGAGTCCTGGCTGGACCAATTGACGTTTCTGTGTGGAGTTTGGATGTTCTCCCAGTGTTTGTGTGGGTTTCCACTGGGTGCTCCGGTTTCCCCCACATTCTAAAGACATGCGCTATAGGTGAATTAAATAAACTAAATTTTGTGTGTGTGTGTGTGTGAGTATGTGTGTGTTTCCCAGTACCGCTGAAAGGGCATCTACTTTGTAAAACATATGCTGGATGAGTTGGCGGTTCATTCAGCTGTGGCGACCCCTGATGAATAAAGGGACTAAGCCGAAGAAAAGTGAATAAATAAATGGGGACTTCGATCCCTAATTACATTACATAATAAAATTATTCTTATTCTAAATATTAGATTTTTTTGCTATAAAAATTGTTACACTATAAAAATGTATAATAGTCAATGATTTTTTTGCTCAGAAAAAAATGATGTATTGCACTTTTATTTTGATGCTTAAAAAAATCCGATCCATATACAAATAAAAAAGGTTGTCTGGAACTGCATGAGAACAAAGGTCTATTTCACACTGTAAACTGATTTTAAAACCCGGATCTCCATGTCACATCAATGGTGCATCATGAGTGATGTACAATCAAATTATCACATTTCAGTGTCCAAAGCAGAAGGCCAACAAATAAATCGCATTACATTTATACTGCCATCGCCCCCCGCTATGACAAAGTTGGTATCTTCCTATGAGTGGCGTTACTTGCGGAAGTCGCCCGGTGTTTGTAGCACTTCCGTCTTCTGCTCCAGCGGGTACACAGAAATGGTAGGATTTCCTTTTAGCACTTCCGAAAAATATGAACCTTTTCTTTTGTATTGACACTTATTATGATAAGCACGTTAACACCGCTGTGACGCAAATGTCTTTCTGCTGCTATTCATTTCTGGGATGATGTGAAGTTGCTCAGTCGTCGGATAGCGCTAAATTACTAGCTAACATCCCCACCCAGATTCCGCAGTTTCGAGTAGACTGATATTGAATTTACATGTCTCATGATAAAAGTGGTAATATTGCCAGCGCTTTGTAATCTAGAGCTTGTGTATTGTGGACAAACTGGCAATTTGACCCAATTTTAACTCAAGTTATGAATAGCCAGGCTGTTATTATGAAACATCAGTGTATTCTACATGTGTATTTAAACCCTTTCGTCTAAATGGATGAACAAATACACATCTACTGGACTTGTGCATTGGTTACTCATGTTATTTTCCTGTCGTGCATGCACAGCACAAACTCTACAATATAACTGTTAATCCCAGACACTCAGTTTTGCAACTTCTGATATATAATTGCTTTATTATAGAAAATATAAAGTATGCATACAAACATATGACATATTTTTATACAGTGAGCTCTTTCTAAATGAAAGGAAGCCCACATAACACTAAATAAGGTCACTTCAGCTTTAATAATGCATCGTCTTTCTTGCAGTAACTTTTGCACTTCCTCCATGACTTGCATTAAACTTCAGGAAGTGACAGACTTCTTCAAATGCACTCTATGAAAAGATTTGTGGCGTTTGCAGGCTGGCTAAACCATATAATAGTTTGTTATCGTTTGGAGGGCTTGAGTACAGTATCCCAAGAATTCCCCTGCAGGTTCAGGCGTGTGTGGAACAAGCAGAGTGGAAGTTGTGAGCCGTTTGCTATGTGCTTTCTTGCCTGCTTTAAGGTTTCGAATGTGATCTATAATCATGAGTACTGGTTAATTTGCTTTGCTCTGCTTTGTTTTGTTTTGTCAGACGGCGACTCTGCGTCCGTACCTAAATGCGGTGCGTGCTACACTGCAGGCAGCTCTCTGTCTGGAGAACTTCTCCTCACAGGTGGTGGAAAGACACAACAAACCTGAGGTTGAAGTCCGGTATGTGTGAAAAGACTGTATTTTTTGAGTATTTGATATTTGTGTGTATCAAGTTCCTTGATTCTTACATGCGTTTGAATGCATGCATACATCTAAGTGCTTTGTACTTTATCTATGGCCTAATGGACCTATTTAATTTAAAAGTGCATAATGGTGTAAACTTGCAACCAAGTTTACAAACTCTTCAGTTCTTTAAACTATCTTTTTTGGCTTTTAATAAAATTTTCGGGAATTTCAGTTTATGTTTTACTCATGAGCATCTGGGCTTTACTTTAGTTTACTTTATTTGTAGTTTTTGATTCTCTTTTAAGGTGATATGAGGCATAATGAGACTTCTGTCAGTTTAATTTATACTTAAATCACGAGTAAAATACAGTATTAATATGCAATAAAAATTTAATTATATTTTTACATTAAAAATAAAACTGTTTCTACATTACAAAAAAGTTAGCTAAATGGGAATCAAAAAAAGAATGCTAATAATAATAATAATATCACATTGCTTAATTACTGCATTACAACCTAAAACTTCAACTACTATATTAATGAAGTATAATTTTAATGTGTGATTTGTGATGAAATCGTGTAGAATGTGCATTGTGTCAGTCAGCTACTTAAAGGGCACCTATGATGAAAATCATCTTTTGGAAGTTGTTTGGACAGAATTGTGTGTAGATATAGTGTGTCCACTGTCATATTGGAGGGATATAAACACAATAAGTCCGCGTGTAAGTACAACTTCACAACAAATACATCCAATAATCATTGGGAAAGTTCTTACTGTAGTATTTCCCACAAACGTTACATCACTGTGCTGTTTATCTGATGAAGCCGAGGCGGAGATTGAGACACACTCTGACAGGCACGTGGGAACGGTGAGCTAGGAGAACTAGCATTAAAAGGCACCTATTTTACCCCTTTTTTAAGATGTAATATTAATATTATGGTTCTTCTGAGTGTGCCAGTTTAGGTTCAGTTCAAAACACAATTCAGATTTTTTTTTATTATGATATGTTAAAAAGTGCTATTCTGGGGGGCGTGTACACAGTTTGCTGTTTTAGGGGCGTGTTGCTTCACATGAAAATTAGTTTCGACTTCCCGCCTAACTTAGGAATGGGGCGGAGCCAAGGGCTCCCCCGCTGTGTTTGGCAACAGACAGGCAGACAGAGAGAAGCAACATGAATGAGAGGACCAGCATTCAGCCGTACATGTACAACTCAGACACAGACCAAGCAGAGAGTACAAAATTATTTGTGTCTTTGTATAGTTTTACAGCCAACTGTGTGCTAGTTTAAAGCTCCGAGTTTGTAGCCTACACCGAGACTGCACACTGAATTAACTTTGACTGAAGGGCATCACACACCGGACACGCCCACACGTGGGTCACATGACAGTTAAAAGTATCGCACACTTGTGGCGCCGGTGTGTCCCCTGATAGAAACTTATGTTTAGAATTCAGAAATGCATGCCGCTGAGTGGCGCGACGCTGCTTGTCGCCGAGTGGCACTTCTTGTGTACGACCTGCTTGAGGCTATAACTAAAGGGCGTCATACACCGAATGCGCCGCTCAGAGCCATATCATGGCACACCAGACCCGCACATTTGCATGTTATTTAAAATGAAACTATTAAGATAACGCTCTGTGGCGCGGCAGAAATAGGATTAGTGTCCTGAGCAGGGCCAGCGCATCCATAGAGGCGACCTAGGTGGCAGAATAGAGAGCGAACCCCCTGGTCCTCACTTTTATCCGCGACACCCTCCCGGTCGTCACTTTAATCCGCGACAATGCGAAATGCATGGCGCTGCACGACGTTAGTTCATTATTTCCAGTGGAGGGACGAGCACGTGAGGCAGCGCGCTCGCACTTTCCAGCTGCACCTAGTTAAGATGACAGGGAGCTTCTGTGACCGCGGGAAATGCAAACCGCTGAAGTTTAAGGAAGACGCAATGAAAAGTACACATGTATGCAAACTCACCAAAAGTCACAAACACTGACGGCGAGGAGAGCAATAACGTGGTGAATGTTGAGCCCAATGAGCCTTACATCTAAAAATAGAGCAAGGGTGTTTCTTTGTTGACATCGCTTTGACTCGCACGCTGAAAATGACGGACGTGAAACAACATACTGAGCATATGGTAATGCGCACTCATCAATTCGGTGGGCGGGGGGACTGCACTCCTACGTCAAGTTGCTGTTGATCTCAAAATCGCTCCAATTGGTCCACCGTTTTTATGTTGTTAAATTGAAAAAAAAAAAGGACTGAGTGTGTTTATATCACCCCAATACGACAGTCTATACACTATACCTACACATATGTCTGTCCAAACAGCTTGAAAAGTAAATTTTTCACCATAGGTGCCCTTTAAAGGCACAGGCAACAAAAACAGCTACATGGTTGTTCAGAGCAGAAAATGCAATATTCTGAAAAGTAAAATAAATAATCTGATGGATGTTTTGAACTGAAACTTTACAGACACATTCTGGAGACACAAAAGACTCATCTTAATTCTTGAAAAGGGGTAAAATAGGTGCCCTTTAAAATCACAATATGCATTAAAGTGGAATATGATTGTATGATCGTAATAACTTGCTTATCTTAGTAGCTGTAAGGTTTTTGTTTTAATTGTCTCACCAGGAGCAGTAAAGAGCTGTTGCTTCAGCCTGTTGTGATCAGTAGGAATGAAAAAGAAAAGGTCCTAATAGAAGGTTCCATCAACTCTGTGCGGGTCAGCATTGCTGTCAAACAGGTAAATGTTTCTGTTTTACTCGAGTCACTCACTCTTGCCTCTATATGGTTGTGTCTCCAAATGTCATTATAGAATACTGAAAATGCTACTAATAATATAAAAGAGAAGTATTGTGGTGTGGTGTGGTGAGATGAGTGAGGGAGGCTGGTTTCACTCTGACACGAAACGTTTGCTTTGCTGTTCACTAAATGTGGTAAGACAGACTGGTCCTCAAACAGTTACTTTGTAGAGGGCCTCTGGATTTCAATTAAAGCGACAGTCAACCTAAAAATGTGAGTGTAAGATCTAGTTATTAACTTTTTGTCAGTAGAGCATTAATGATTTTTTTTTGCTAAAAGCATGGTACTTGGTTATCCATACAATGCTAGTCAGTGTTTACAGTCACTTTTGAGTAAGATAAACCTATAAAGCCTAAACCAAATTATTATATATGGCACCTGACAATACACAGATTTCTTGTAAAATGAAAGATTAGTAAGTGCATGAAATTTTCTAGAGTCTGTAAATAGCAGTGGGTCTTGTGATTATGTTGAGAACCACTGTGGTGAGATATGCACACTACATGTTTGAAAAGAACAAGCTAAGAATCCAGTTTGATGTTGTTTCTGTCTTTACCGTCTGTGTTTGAATGATGCTCCTTGAAGGCTGATGAGATCGAAAAGATCCTGTGTCACAAGTTTATGCGCTTCATGATGATGAGAGCCGAGAACTTCTTCATCCTTCGGAGAAAACCTGTGGAGGTGAGCAGAGCAAAGAGGCTTACAAAACACTATTTGTGTTCACTTTTCCATTCATAAAAAACAGTTCTTTTGCAGTTTGTTGTTATCTAAAATATTTATTTGCTAATTCCCTGTTTACACCTGGTATTAAGATGGTTTTTAGTTGACCATAACACAATTAGACGAGAAAGACATACAGTTGAAGTCAGAATTATTAGCCACCTCTTTGAATTGTTTTCTTTTTTAAATATTTCCCAAATGATGTTTAACAGAGCAAGGAAATTTTCACAGTATGTCTCCTGATATTTTTTCTTTTGGAGAAAGTCTTATTTGTTTTATTTCTGCTAAAATAAAAGCAGTTTTTTGTAAAAAAAAAAAAAAAAAAAAACATTTTACGGTCAAAATTTTTAGCCCCTTTAAGCTATATATTTTTTCGATAGTCTACAAACCACTATTATACAATAACTTGCCTAATTACCCTAACCTGCCTAGTTAACCTAATTAACCTAGTTAAGCCTTTAAATGTCACTAAGCTGTATAGAGGTGTATTGAAAAATATCTAGTCAAATATTATGTGCTGTCATCATAGCAATGATAAAAATCAGTTATTAGAAATGAGTTATTAAAATTTATGTTTAGAAATGTGTTGTAAAAAAAATCTCTCAGTTAAATCGAAGTTGGGGAAAAAAATAAACAGGGGGCTAATAATTCTGAATTCAACTGTATTTGCCATTTTTAAACATTTCTTATCTACTTTTGATTGCTTTCCTGATTTTATTTATTTATTGAGTAGAGAGCCAGTGGCAGGTGTATGTATTGGCATCTGATCTTTGAACCTAATATTGCAAAATAAGTATATCTCTCATTTATTTTTTAGTTCATCCTTTTTATTTTTACTTTTATTGTTGCTCTTGGCATTATTCTTATTAATAATATTTAGCAACCTCCTGTATTCCTGTATTTTGTTTATTACATGTATTTTATGCTCACTGTGGTATGCTGATCGTCACATACTTTCAAAATAAAATAATACAAACTTGATGGAAAAAAAACTACGAACCTGAAAGGAGAAGATGGAAATGACAAATGATACAGAAAGCAAAGTTGTTGTTTTTTTTTGTTTAATTAAATCCGGTTTAAGCTATTTTCTTTTACACTAAACCCAGTTTTTTTAACATGACAAGCAATACAGAAAGCAAAGTTTTTGGTTTATTTGAATCAGGTTTAAGCAGTTTGATTTTACACTAACCAAGTATATTTTTTTTACTTTCAATCCAAGTTTCCAATTTCAAACTGAAGCTGAAATCCTGCACTTCAACAACGTGTCCCGTAATGGTTAAGAATTAAGTCTTTTGTTGTCTTTTGTTAATGTTTGAATGCAGTCAACTTAATCTCATAAAACTACGAAAGCAATCTAATCAAAGATGTTTTCTAATACTTTTAAAAGGTCGTCAAAAGTGGACAACCTCAAATACTGAGGGACAAATAAAAAACATCTGTCACATGTAATCAGATCACATGTAAAACACATCTTAATACTAGGGGCCAAAAATTGTATGCTTTCTGTTGTGAAATGTTCATGTGTATAACATTTTAACAGATATACATAACCCTTCTTTTTATCAGGGATATGACATCAGTTTCCTCATTACCAACTTCCACACAGAACAAATGTACAAGCATAAGTTAGTGGACTTTGTCATCCATTTCATGGAGGAGATCGACAAGGAAATCAGTGAGATGAAACTGTCAGTCAACGCCAGGGCTCGCATAGTTGCAGAGGAGTTCCTCAAAAACGTGAGTCTCTATTGAACATGATTTAACACAATTAAGAATTTCACTGTTACTCCAACAAACCCCTCACTATGCATTCTTTTCGGTGCTCAACAGTTTTAAGAAATGATCAGTACACCTTCTGCTGGCTGCAATACCCGTGTCACCGTAAAACACCTACAGAGAGCTCTGTGGCCATTGAGGAAGGAGCTAAGGTGTGATTTGATTCCTGGACCATCACCACAACTGGATCCAGAAGGGTCACAGGAATGATTCAGAGTATTGCATTATTGTAACTTGAGTGTTAAGTGATGGATTCAACAGACAGGCACGGTACTTTATTTGTTGTCTCTTCTGCTATTTTTTTGCCCCTCTTTTTTAACTTTTGCTAATGGCCTAATTTTAAAGTATTCATTTCTTCACACTCTGCAACTCTCTTTGCATTCCGTTTCTTTTCATCTGATCCCAGATACCGTCTTTATTATTTAGTAGTAGCAGTAGTAAAGTGCTTACAACTTTGCAATATTCTGAATATGCCTCAGCGTTCCCTTGTGCTCATGAATATTAATGAGCAGGTACTGTACATATTAAAAAGGATAGACTCATTTTACCTCTGCCTTTCTAACAAACTTTAAATCAGGGCGGGTCTATTGGATGAATGCGCATCTATGTTCACGAGCACAAAGGAAATGGTGTTCCAATAATTTAAAAGATTATTTTGTCAGTGTTTTTTATAAATATGTATACTGTGTTCGGACAACCATTTTTTCATGTTGAGTTTTGATATAAAAATCCTCACGCTGGTGCATAAGAATCTTACAAACCATATCATGATGATGATGCTAAATAAATCCCTTTATTGCTTATATTGTGTTGTGTACTGTGGGAATGAAAGCTCGTGGTTCAGTTGCTTTTATGGTAAGTTTAACTAGTTTGTCTACACTTTTTGCTGTATTGATTGAGGGTGCTTTCACACCTAGACTTGTTCCGGAACCTGGCGGGTTTGGCCATTTCGCGCGGTTCGTTTGGCATATGTGAACAGGGCAATTGCCCTCAGATCCACGTCAAAGCAATCGCTCCGAGACCGCCTGAATGATGTGTTCTCGGCTCGAATGAAACAAACTCTGGAGCGGATCGATTGTAGTGAGAAAACGATACGATCCGAGCCCGGCTATATCACAGTGTTTTATGGATATGTAATAGGCATACGGCTATATGAAGAGAGAATTATAAGTAGGGCTGGAGGTCATTCCAGATATCCCAAGTCTCCCGGAAGTTCCGGGAGTATTCCGCAAATGCACAGAGACTCCCAGATGCCTGCTAACGAGTGATAATCTCCCGAAAATTGCGCATCTCTCTCCCGGTCCTCAAATACGATGCGCACCCTTCTCATCACCCCTCCCCACCGCATACCTCCTCGCTCTTCTTCAGACATGTCGCGCGCACCCTGTCAAACACCACCAAACCACCCCCTTGACAGCTGAGCGGGACTCTGCGAAATAAACCGTGAAACTCTGACCAATTTGAGGAGCGTTTACTCACACATGACTTATTTTGGTCCGTTTGGAAACTTTGCCGTGTGAAAGCGAACCGCAGCAAGAACAAAGAGCAACAATGTAACAATTTTAATCCTTGTTTAGGAACAAGTGAATCTATTCACAGGTGTGAAAGCACCCTAATTTGACGCTCAGATATTTTTTAAAAGCAAGTGGTCAGACCGATACAAACTTAAATGGTGGGCACATATCACCCCAGCAAGCATTTAAAAAAAAAAAAAAAAAGATGTCTAAGATGCATCTTAACAGTAATTATGGCTAAAACCAATTTAATTTTGGGCTGTCGATGAAAATCTAATAGACGTCTAAAAATAGGTGAAAACTAGACTAGTCATCAAATAAACAGAAATAAATGACTACACATATAAAGTCTGTCTAATCTGTCTATTTAACGACTAGTCTAGTTTTGGCCTATTCTTAGACATCTAATAGATTTTCACCGACAGCCCAAATTTGACCTTGTTTTAACCAAAGACGACTATGTTTAGACGTCTATTAGACATTTATTAGATTTTCACTCACAGCCCAAATTTAGCCTTTTTTTTAGCCAAGCTGTTTGAATCTATGTTCTATTCGACATCTATTAAACACAAACTTGTTTGCTGGGACCTTTCTATTGTCAAATGTAGAAATTGTTTAATGTTTAACTTATTTTAAAATATAGAACAGTTTTAACAGAAAATCTAGATTTATCATTTATTCTACAGAGTGAGAGAGTCCAATCGTATAATATGGTTTACGTTTTGACTCCTTATTTAAAAATGGTTAACGTTGCAGTTAAATATTCCCTATTACCAATATATGTTTTAGCATAACATAAAGCAATGGAGCCCTTGTTTATATGACCTTTTCTTTTTACAATAAAATTAGATCAAAACGAAGTGCTCACCTATCTCTTTTGCCTTCAGCCTCTTGTATGTTTTGTGTTGTTTTTGAAGGACAGCTGCATAAGTGTGTCTATATTTGTGCTGAGTCCTTATGAGAAGATAATGTGAAATCTAAAATATCATATATCCATCTTTTTATTGAGGAGATGAGCTCACCCTTGTGGGTAACCTCTTCAGAATAGAATTTTTACAGCACTTTCCGCTTTTACTGAGCCCTTATCTTATTTCCCATTCCAAGGAAACTGAATGTGATTGGTATAAATCATTTAATCTGTTGTTTCGAGAAATAATAGGGAATGTGAACATTTATTTACAGTGAACAAAGCAAATTGGAAATGTTTGAGAATTTGAAATCAAATGAGAACAGAATTGCCTGATTGTAAAGTTGGCAACATGCTGTTTGGTTTACACCGGTCTCTGTGGTAATGCATCTACTTTCATAATTAATTAATGTCTTTTGTCAAATACATCTTTGAAAGGAATTTGCAACAGTATACAAGTGACATTTGCAGGCCCAACACTGCTAAAGAGAGAAGCTTAACCGTGCCAAGAAACATCCTTAGGACTGATCTGACACAATTACACCATTGCAGTGTGATGCATTTAAATATACTGCATACATTTATTTTTAAGGAGAATGAAGGTTTTTGCTTCATTTTGATGGTATTATTTCATTTATTCATTTTCTTTTCTGTTTAGTCCCTTTATTAATCTGTGGTCGCCACAGCAGAGTGAACCTCTAACTTTATCAGCATATGTTTAATGCAGCAAATGCCCTTCCAGCTGCAACCCAATTACTGGGAAACATCCATACACACTCATTCACACACACATACACTATACGGACAATTTAGCTTACCCAATTCACCTATACCACATGATTTGGACTTGTGGGGGAAACTGGAGCACCTGGAGGAAACCCATGCAAACACGGGGAGAACATGCAAACTCCACACAGAAATCCCAACTGACCCAGCCGGGGCTCGAACCAGCAACCTTCTTGCTGTGAGGCGATTGTCCACTGTGCCACCGTGCTGCCTGGTATTATTTCAAGTTTTCCATTATTTTAATCACAAAAATCTGAATGTCCATGTTTACTTTGTATAAGGCTTCAGTGCATGTCAAAACTCCTCGGTGTTCTAGAAAAGTATTGGAACAGTGCAAAAATGCTCTGTCCAAATTGACTAGATTTACCATCAGATAAAAATAATATTCCAGAGAGAGAAGTCTGAATCAAGGGCAGTCCAAGCATCAAACAGGGAGAGACAGAGTTTTTCTGGCTAAACACATCATGCTACATAAAACGAGGTTGAGAGCGAATCCAAAATTGAAAATGTTAAGAAGTTTAGTCTGAAGATCAGTAGTTTACATGGAAAACAGGTAAACATATATATTATTATTATTCTGTGTGCAAATGTGCTTAATTTCACTCAAAGAAAGTATGTCTTTATTTTAGATTGCTCACATCATTTGGCCAGCTTCAGCTGACAAGAGGAACAAAAGAGGTAGAGTCCAATTGACTATGAAGCAGTATTCCTTTATAATGTATTAAAATTAGTAACAGTTTTCTGTTTCAGTTACTTATTTGTATAGTTTACATCACTAATGTTTTATCTGTCTTTGTAAAGCACCACCATGAGTGGGGATGGGAAAATGGAGTGTTTTGGCTATAGGCTATTTTTCTCTGCAAGCCAAAGAAGAGAATTGAGGCTCAGAACACACCATTTGATCCAAAGACTGCTTACTTTGTAACTGACCAACAGGAGACACACCTAAAAGGGGTCTTAGTCAGCAAAGAGGGTGGAAAAGCAACTGTGTGTCAAAGCAAGTTGAGAGATTTGCGGCTTTAAACCAATGGTAGAAACAAATCAGGTACTGCAAGTTAGCAATAAAGCAATGCAGTAAACAAAATGTAGTATTTTAAGGTTTAAATTTGTTTACAAACCTGTGACCTATGATTTGCTACTGTAAGACTGGAGGAGGATGAAATTCACCCAATGTATCTACTCATGTTTGATAAGATTGAGGAGATGACCATGATGTTATTTCATGTCACTGTGTATCCCTGATTTCTAAGTTTAAAGTAGTGCTTCATTGATAATTAAATTTGATATAACATTAGTGGAGAATGTGGTGCAGGAAACACTAAACACCAAATGTGCCATCCAGTACTTTAGGATAATTGAACCGGACTGCAGGATCTGGTGGACAAACTGCAGATGAAAGTTAAGTCTTACAAGAGACAAGCTGAGGACGCTGTAAGTAAAGCTTTATATGGTCATAACTCATCAGGATTTAACGAGGCATTTGTTAGGTTATTCCTTAATTTATCAATGACTAAATTCCACCACAGGAGAAACAGGTCAGAACTCACCTGTCCAGGTTGACAGCGATTATTCTATTAAATTATTTTGTCATAAATAGTTCACCCTAACAGTTTAATATAAAATCCAAATATTCTTGTTCTAATTATGCCTGACACCATTTTGTTTTGTAAATTGTTAGACTGAATGACAATTTTAATGTGTTTATTTCTTAAATCATAGTGAAATCAAGTGGCATACCTATGGCTAAATCAAGTCAGTGGGATTTTTTCTGTCTACGTTCCAAAAAGTAATATACTACATATCACATGAAAAAAAAAAAGATAATTCATCATAAAAATCAGAGATTGTGACCAGCTCTGAAATAAACAAGTATTCAACAAATATTTTAAAGTAGATGCCTTGTTAAATCTTTTTAACTTGAGAGGTTTTAACTTTGGAGGTTTATTTCAGCTATAAAGTGAGTGAGCTATGTAATTGAAACCACCGGAGTAACCTATTTCCCCCACCTAAGTATAGGCTAAATTATAATTAATCTCGACAAAAGAGACTGACAGAGGTGCATTTTGTATTTTGAAGCTATAATTTAAATGTAAACACACCCAGGAATTAATATCAACCTCTGCATGAACAGATGACATTTAATAAAGTGTATTGCTGTTCTTACACTCCAACAAAATTACATTAAGAGCTGGGTGATATGACACGATGCTTAAATCTGCATTAAACACAATACTCAGCAGTCCATGTGTTTGTTGCCTCATTACAAGCATGTGGCTAATTTCACAATAAACACAATACATTAATAAAATATTCAATTAAACATACCATATGCCTCTTTGGGTTGGTGCTGAATAAATAGACTTTTTATCCCACATATTTTCACACTAACTTTATTACACTTTAACTCGGGTACTAAAGTCTTAGCATCTAGCTAAACACTTTATCTTAAAATTCATTATATTCAAGATTTAAACATTTACGAGTCAGTTTACACTGCACAGACAGATACCAACATGTTCTTTGCTTGTTTTCTACAATTGTACATGTTCGATCTGTGTTTGTCTGTGCAGTAACTTTATGTAATCTGGTGATTCTCCAGATTGCTTTTCATCTTTCGGTGCAGTGTGAACTGACCTTAAAATAATCTGCCTCACAATCCTTCATCTGAGAAGCATTTTAAAATCCTAATTTTCCTTTCCACCAAGGGCTTGGGGTTCAGCTTTTTATGCTTCATGCAGGTATTTTCTTACCAATTACATTTAAATAATTAGACAATCACAACCTGTGAACCATTTACGGATCTACAACAAGCCAATTCCAGAGTTATCCCATGTTTGAGCAGTTTTATATAAGGGGAGCTCATTGTGGGCTTGCTAGAGAGGATTGTTTTCATACTTGCATTCATGTTTATGTAGGTCACTAAATTGCTGCTTTCTTAAGTAAATATTAATTTGAACCAATAAATTAGACCCACACCCTCTTAGAAGTAAAATTATGAAAAAGTAAAAACACTTCAAACCAAGTCTGCAAAATATCATGCAATTTCATCTAAGTCAATAATAATAATAATAGCAAAGATTCGTACTCATCTCTGATGGCATTCAAAAATACCCAACTGCATCCACCAAAAGACAGACAAGCATTGTTAGCAGTGGATCTGTGCTTAGTTAAAATGTAAATGTGCCATCACACTTGCAACAATTAGGCGTGGCAAATTAATTTGTCCTTTACTATTAGATGCAAAGATGCTGTATTCAGTTTCAAAGTCCTAAAATAAGAATCTGCATCAATACGTCTTGGAACTATGATACGGCAGTCTCATCCAAGAACGATTATACCACCAACCTACAATCTTTAATGCTGCACACATGCAGGCTCTTGACAGATGCTAAAACACTTGGATTTTGTTTTGTAATGCAATGCAGTAGGTTCAAGACACAATAAATCCCCCGAGTATGCTGCCATTTGGTGGGCCAAGTCTGCACTGGCGTCTATATTTGTATTTTGTCCAAATAAGAATGTAGTGTTATGGATGGGCGATCGAGTTTCACATTTTTATTCAATGGAGCCCATTATATCCTAAGAGTAACTCCTCCACAATTTTTGAAAGCTTTCTGCTCTTTGCCAGTATAGGATCACCTTTCCTGTGGGAAGACTGACCTTAAGGCTCACAAAGTCCACTTTAAAACAGATCTCATGTTACACTTGGACAAGCAGAGGAGGCTAAAGATCTCAGTGAAGCGCAATTGTGTTTGATGGTTTAATTACAATACGTTATTGGTTTGACGTCATGTACAACGATTTATACATTTATTTTGAATCTCGATTAATAGTGATTAATAGTTCGCTACCAGCACTATAATGTGGACAGGCAGGGCTATTAGCACACAATGACTCAAGTTTGCCTGTTGACATCGAGGGCTTTGTCACCACCTTGGACTTTGTTTCATCCCCTGGAGAGGCCTGGAGTGCCTCAGCTGTTCTTAGCAAGGATCTTTTGGCATCCCCGTTTGTTTCTTGAAGGGATAAAAGTATATCATTCAGATTTCTTTGTCACATTGTATTTGCATGGCTACTGCAACTTTATACAAGTGACATTTATTGCCAGAAATTAATTGCATATTGCCAGAGATTCACAGGGATTTACAGCTATCTGGGTGCTTGGGCCACTGACTTGGTTATTGTAACTCTTTATTTGTATTTGTTGAATTCTTTACATTGGAGATAACAATGTTACAGTTGTAAGGTAAATTCATACAATAAATCTTTGACTGCCAGAATGCTCTCATCAGTGCTGGACTAGAAATAAATGATCTGAAAACACAAAAGCATCTTGAAAGTACTGGCCATTTCAAGAGATAAAAATAATACAGCGATGCTGCTAAGGGGGGCAAATGGAAGTGGACAAACAGGACTCATGACCAAAATTGAACTGACAGGACACTTACACACAAGTATAAAAGAGGGCTTTCCCGACTCCTCCCGGGGCTCACAACTACACAGCTGAGGTGAGTGTATATGCTATACACAGTGAGTGACTGGGTGAGTGATGCTATGCACAGTTCTCCTTTTACTTTTCAACAACAAATAGGAATATTTAGGCTTGTTTTGTTACACATTATAGCACTTCCTATATATTACTTTTGTATAATGCCACATAACAACCTCAAGAAAAAAAGATTAAGATTGAACATTTAAATAAATGTCTTGTATTTGCTATTAACAGGTGGTGAATTATAACATCAAGATCAAGTCCTAAGAGTTGGTGCAAGACAAAGGTAAGCACATTTATTTTACTTAAGCAACTAATTAGCCTACTTTAAGTATTTTACACTTTAGTTTAACATGATGAATGTCATGTAAATGTTCCTTTCCAGTACTTACTTGAGTTATGTTTATTTTTTTTTCTATAAAAGTGCCACCATGAGTGGGGACCCAGAAATGGAGTGTTTTGGCCCGGCGGCCGTTTACCTCCGTAAGCCAGAGAAGGAACGTATCGAAGCTCAGAATAGGCCGTTTGATGCCAAAACTGCTTATTTCGTGTCTGAACCCAAGGAGATGTACCTCAAAGGAGTCCTCAAGAGTAAGGATGGGGGCAAAGCTATTGTGCAAACTCTCTGTGGCAAAGTGAGTATCAAAGATATTCAGATACAGATCACAGGCAACTGCTTTGCTTTGCTTCTTTCATAACCATAAAATGACACTCCCTCCAGACCCTCACAGTGAAGGAGGATGAAATTTTCCCAATGAATCCACCAAAGTTTGATAAGATTGAGGACATGGCCATGATGACCCACCTCAACGAACCCACAGTACTGTATAACCTCAAAGAGCGTTATGCAGCATGGATGATCTACGTAAGTAAATGAAAAACACTGTGGTGATCTGACACACTTATTTCACTAAGTCTATTGTCAAAATCCAGTGGTAAATGTGTATTGTTCTCTTGCAGACCTACTCTGGGTTGTTCTGTGTCACTGTGAACCCCTATAAGTGGCTCCCGGTGTACGATGCTGTAGTTGTGTCAGGCTACAGGGGCAAAAAAAGAATTGAAGCCCCACCTCACATTTTCTCCATCTCTGACAATGCTTATCAATTCATGCTCACTGGTAAAAAAACAATTATGTTTAAGATATTTAAGTTTGTGAAAAGAATACATGAATTTTGCTTAATTTTTTTTTATATATGACTTTCTGCTTTTGTAGATCGTGAGAATCAGTCTATCTTGATTACGTAAGTATTTTCCTTCAGATGCAATAGCCTTGCTGTATGGTAAACATGCAGAAACTATGAAACCTAATGCATATTTTATTTTCAGTGGAGAATCTGGTGCAGGAAAGACTGTGAACACCAAACGTGTCATCCAGTACTTTGCGACAATCGCTGTGGCTGGCAAGCAGAAGCAAGAGCCTATTCCTGGAAAAATGCAGGTATATAGAGAAGTTGATTGCTGCAAAGCCCGTTGGTGGGGCTTCATATCCAGCTGTCCCTCTCTGAACATAATGGGTGGAGCTTGAAGGTCCAACCCTTGCCTTTAACTCAGGGGTGTCCAAATTCGGTCCTGGAAGGCCAGTGTACTAAATATTTTAGTTCCAACCCCAATTAGACACACCTGAACCAGCTAATCAAGCTCTTTCTTGGTATACTAAAAACTTCCAGGCAGGGTGTGTTGAAGTAAGTTGAAGCAAAACTATGCAGGGCACTGGCCATCCAGGACCGAGTTTGGACACCCCTGCTGTAACATAACTAGATCAAGCTGCACCTATTAGGCCCACAGAGATAGAGTCAAAGGAGCTAGGTCAAGGTCCAACCATTGCATTTGGCATTATACTTGGCTCTACAGGAGTTCCATATATGGGATTTGTTTGTCAACATAATAATGAGAATTCATTTTTTACTGGTATGTCTGTCACGTTATGACTCAATTAGGGCTCGCTGGAGGATCAAATCATTGCAGCCAACCCCTTGCTGGAAGCCTATGGTAACGCCAAGACTGTGAGGAATGACAACTCTTCCCGATTTGTGAGTACTGAGCTAACTGCCACTGAACCACTATGGGTTTTCATTCTGTAAACATTTTATACATATATGTTTGTGGTAAAATTTGTCATCTTGTGCCAAAATCCTTTAGGGTAAATTCATCCGAATTCATTTTGGCACCACTGGAAAACTGGCCTCGGCTGACATTGAAACTTGTGAGTTCTTAATTAGTTTATATATCAAATGACTGACTTTACATTCGTCCATATTATTGTTGTTATAAGTATTTTTTGATCCATAGATCTGCTGGAAAAGTCCAGGGTAACTTTCCAGTTGTCTGCTGAGAGGAGCTACCACATCTTCTACCAGCTCTGCACAGGCCATAAGCCAGAACTGCTGGGTGAGAAAATGGACATCACTATATTAGAATGAGAGAAGAGAAATTACCATGAGCCTTCAGTTATATATATTCGTACAGCAGTTTAAAGTCCTACTTTTTTGCTGTATTTCTCTTTTAGAGGCTCTTCTGATCACCACTAACCCATACGACTATCCCATGATCAGTCAGGGTGAGATCACAGTCAAGAGCATCAATGATGTGGAAGAGTTCATTGCAACTGATGTAAGTGGAAATCAAATGTTTTAGCAGTTAATATCCGATGCATAATAATATGGAGGTATACTCTGTATATTTGATATACTGTATTAAATAAGTTATCCAAGTGGCACACTTGATTGTTTTTGACTTGCAGACAGCCATTGATATTCTGGGCTTCAATGCTGAAGAGAAAATAGGCATCTACAAGCTGACAGGAGCTGTGATGCATCATGGGAACATGAAGTTCAAGCAGAAGCAGAGGGAGGAGCAGGCTGAGCCTGATGGAACTGAGGGTGGGATTTCAGTTTAAGCTCAGTCTTTGGAAACTTGCATATATGGTATAATATAGCTACATTTAGGTAATAAATTGAAATCCTTTTTCCAGTGGCTGATAAAATTGCTTACCTCTTGGGACTGAACTCTGCGGACATGCTGAAAGCTTTGTGTTATCCCAGAGTGAAGGTCGGGAATGAATTTGTGACCAAAGGTCAAACTGTTCCTCAGGTAGGTGCATTTAAAATGCCTCTTGAATACATCATTAGATTAGGAATGTAATAAAGTGAAATGGTATGAATTCTTGTTTTATATGTTAGGTTAACAATGCAACCATGGCTCTGTGCAAGTCTATCTATGAGAAAATGTTCTTGTGGATGGTTGTCCGAATCAATGAGATGCTGGACACCAAACAGCCAAGACAGTTCTTCATCGGAGTGCTTGACATTGCAGGGTTTGAAATCTTTGATGTAAGTTCAAGAATTCAAACATAAAAATTAGTGTTGCTTCATTTCATTAGCTCTGATGCTGAATTGTTGCTTATTACAGTTCAACAGCTTGGAGCAGCTTTGCATTAATTTCACCAATGAAAAACTGCAACAGTTTTTCAATCACCACATGTTTGTTCTGGAACAAGAGGAATACAAGAAAGAAGGTATTGAGTGGGAGTTCATTGACTTCGGTATGGACTTGGCTGCCTGCATTGAGCTGATTGAGAAGGTACAAATGTCAACTTACAAACATAAAGTGCTGATAACAAAACTAATTTGCTTTGATTCGTCATCTTATCTTAAGTAAATGTGTTTTTTTCAGCCAATGGGCATTTTCTCCATCCTTGAGGAGGAGTGTATGTTCCCCAAGGCAACAGACACAACCTTCAAGAACAAGCTGCATGATCAGCATCTTGGTAAAACCAATTGCTTCCAGAAGCCCAAACCTGCCAAAGGCAAGGCTGAGGCTCACTTCTCCCTTGTGCACTATGCTGGTACTGTGGATTACAACATCTCAGGCTGGCTGGATAAGAATAAGGACCCCCTTAATGACTCAGTGGTTCAGCTGTACCAGAAATCTTCAGTGAAACTGTTGTGTCACCTGTATGCTGCTCATGCTTCATCAGAAGGTTTGTGAAACAAATTCATACTGTTATGATTACAACATTAGGACTAGGATTAGGAATTTTTGTTAGATATAAAGTTTTGTTACATATACTTTCTGTTTGATTTGGGTACATAATTTTGTTTGCCAAAGATTACTTCATTTTATTTCTTTATCGACAGCGGAATCTGGTGGCAAAAAAGGTGGAAAAAAGAAGGGAGGCTCCTTTCAGACTGTGTCTGCTTTGTTCAGGGTATTGAAATGATTTCATTTTAGCCTTGAAATAGTTTAAAGTGTACTGGGGGTTTAAAGTTTAATTATTTATTCTACACTTAACAGGAGAATTTGGGCAAACTGATGACCAACCTGAGAAGCACTCATCCTCATTTTGTGCGTTGCTTGATTCCAAATGAGTCAAAGACTCCAGGTCAATATTTGTGGCATAATTATATTAAAATACAGAAAAACATGCAATATATCTTCTATGTTAGAAAAAAAAGAGCAATCTCTCTAAAATAATCATTTATGTATTAACTTTCTTTATTTTAGGTCTTATGGAGAACTTTCTGGTCATCCACCAGTTGCGTTGTAATGGTGTGCTGGAGGGAATCAGAATTTGCAGAAAGGGTTTCCCCAGCAGAATCCTCTATGGTGACTTTAAGCAGAGGTAATTCATGTGCATTACTTGTATTTCACTAGTCTTTGAAGAATTAATGAACATTAGAATATGAGCACAGACAGTGTTCTAACACAAAATGCACAAGCCTTGTTATTTGCGTTGTTCTAATTTTGAGGAATCTGGACTATTGTAAATGTGGAGCATGTGCCCAACACCATTAATCTGCATAAAATATGCTGACTTTCTTTAATACATGCCTGATGGAATAAATGGAAACACACATATGCAGATTTAGCATACAAATTCATGTGTATACAAAATTAGTGATTAAGACTGAGTCATATCTTCTCTTTAGATACAAAGTATTGAATGCTAGTGTTATCCCTGAGGGTCAGTTCATTGACAACAAGAAGGCTTCAGAGAAGCTTCTTGGCTCCATTGATGTGGATCATACCCAGTACAAGTTTGGACACACCAAGGTACACACTATCAAGTCATCTGACTTATTATGTAATTATTAACAGTGCATAATTGCTTTGTGAAATATTTGTGATAGGTGTTCTTTAAAGCTGGTCTGCTGGGTACCCTTGAGGAGATGCGAGATGAAAAACTTGTTATCCTTGTAACCATGACTCAAGCAGTCTGCAGAGGCTACGTAATGAGGAAAGAGTTTGTCAAAATGATGGCAAGGAGGTATGGTATTTGCTTAAAGAAATATACAGTCCGCATTCATACACAGGATCTGATGATTTCTTCTATGTTACAGAGAGTCCATCTACTCCATCCAGTACAACATCCGCTCATTCATGAATGTGAAACACTGGCCATGGATGAAGCTGTATTTTAAGATCAAGCCTCTGCTGAAGAGTGCAGAGACTGAGAAGGAAATGGCAGCTATGAAAGAAAACTTTGAAAAAATGAAAGAGGATCTTGCCAAAGCCCTTGCAAAGAAAAAGGAGCTGGAGGAGAAAATGGTCTCCCTGCTGCAAGAGAAAAATGACCTGCAGTTACAAGTGGCATCTGTGAGTTCACAAATGATCAGTCCATCTTAATAAGATAACAAATACACAAGTTGAGAAAAAACAACAAATGATGATATTATAATCAACAGGAAACAGAAAACCTTTCTGATGCTGAGGAGAGATGTGAAGGACTAATCAAAAGCAAGATTCAGCTTGAGGCTAAACTTAAAGAGGCAACTGAAAGATTGGAGGATGAGGAAGAAATCAACGCTGAACTTACTGCCAAAAAGAGAAAGCTGGAGGACGAGTGCTCTGAGCTAAAGAAAGACATTGATGATTTAGAGCTTACCTTGGCCAAAGTAGAGAAGGAGAAACATGCCACTGAAAACAAGGTTAAGGTCTTAAGAAAAGAAGTTTGGTTCAATCATGATCTTTCACTCAGGTTGCAGTCACATGAATATATTTGTCTCCTAGGTTAAAAACCTTACTGAAGAAATGACATCTCAAGATGAGGTTATTGTAAAGCTGACTAAAGAGAAGAAAGCCCTCCAAGAAGCACATCAGCAAACTTTGGATGATTTGCAAGCAGAGGAAGACAAAGTCAATACTCTGACAAAAGCTAAAGCAAAGCTTGAGCAGCAAGTTGATGATGTGAGTTTGAAATTGAACAGATTTGTGCAAACTCACCTGTTTATTTACTATTACAAGAAGCAGAACTCAATCACGGTAGTGATGTTTTAAATATCATTTTCGATAATCTTTCCACATTGTGAATAGCTGGAGGGTTCTCTGGAGCAGGAGAAGAAACTCCGTATGGACCTCGAGAGAGCCAAGAGAAAGCTTGAGGGTGATTTAAAACTTGCCCAGGAATCCTTAATGGACCTGGAAAATGACAAGCAACAACTAGAAGAGAAATTGAAAAAGTGAGAAGCTAATCATTTTTATCCTACCCTACATAATTCACACCCCTTGTTCAGTTTCAGAATACTTCAAACTCATAAATCATTTCTGTTTTTTCGAAACAGGAAGGACTTTGAGACAAGTCAGTTTCTGAGCAGAATTGAAGATGAGCAATCTCTTGGTATTCAGTTCCAGAAAAAGATTAAAGAACTTCAGGTCACTCAATGTGCTGTTGTGATTTTGTGATTATTTCTCTTTGATGAGCTGTAACTTATCAAGTTTTGGTACCACAGGCTCGCATTGAGGAGCTGGAGGAAGAAATCGAGGCAGAGCGAGCTGCTCGTGCTAAGGTTGAGAAGCAGCGATCTGATCTCGCCAGGGAACTTGAGGAGATCAGTGAGAGGCTTGAAGAAGCAGGTGGTGCCACCTCTGCCCAGATTGAAATGAACAAGAAACGTGAGGCTGAGTTCCAAAAACTGCGCCGTGATCTGGAGGAGTCCACCTTGCAGCATGAAGCCACAGCTGCGGCACTTCGCAAGAAACAGGCTGACAGTGTGGCAGAGCTGGGAGAGCAGATCGACAACCTCCAGCGTGTGAAACAAAAACTGGAAAAGGAGAAAAGTGAACTTAAAATGGAGGTTGATGATGTGTCAAGCAGTATGGAGGCTGTTGCCAAATCCAAGGTAAGTATTAGCATATTTATAAAGCACTGTTTGTGAAACACAGTCCTAAACAACAACAACATCTATTAAAATCATGTTGTATTTGGCAGACAAATCTTGAAAAGATGTGTCGTACACTGGAAGATCAGTTGAGCGAATTTAAGTCAAAACATGACGAACACATTCGCCACATCAATGATCTAAGTGCTCAAAAGGCAAGACTTCAAACTGAAAATGGTAAGTAGCTTTACTTTACAGCAGGGGTGCCCAAACTTGGTCCTGGAGCGCCGGTGTCCTGCAGAGTTTAGCACCAACCCCAAGTAGACACACCTGAACCAGCTAATCAAGCTCTTACTAGTCATAGTCAAACTTCCAGATAAGCGTGTTGAAGCAATTAGAGCTAAACTCTGCAAGACATTCGTCCTCAGGACCAAGTTTGGACACTTCTGGTTTACGGGAATGATATTAAAAATGACATTCTCCATAAACAACATATACTAAATCATTAAATTCACAATAGGTGAAATGGGTCGTCAACTAGAGGAAAAAGAGTCTTTAGTTTCTCAGCTGACTCGAAGCAAACAGGCTTACACTCAACAGCTTGAGGAGCTGAAGAGGCAAATAGAGGAAGAAGTTAAGGTGAGACATTAACAGTTTTTCTAGAATGAATTCATGAACTGATATATTGAATAACTCTGGATATTTGTATGTTAAAGGCCAAAAATGCTCTGGCACATGCTGTCCAATCATCACGACATGACTGTGATCTGCTCAGAGAGCAGTACGAGGAGGAACAGGAGGCCAAAGCTGAACTTCAGCGTAGCATGTCAAAGGCCAACAGTGAAGTAGCTCAGTGGAGAACCAAATATGAGACCGATGCTATTCAGCGTACTGAAGAACTCGAGGAAGCAAAGTAAATGAAATCACCTGTTTAAAAGTCCTCACAACAAGAAATAAAGTAAAAGCAATGACTAACATTTCATTATTGCTTGCTCAGGAAAAAGCTTGCTCAGCGTTTGCAGGATGCCGAGGAGTCTATTGAGGCTGTGAATGCCAAATGTGCCTCTTTGGAAAAGACAAAGCAGCGACTGCAAAATGAAGTAGAAGATCTCATGATTGACGTTGAGAGAGCTAATGCTTTGGCTGCCAACCTTGACAAGAAACAAAGGAACTTTGATAAGGTAAAACGACCATGTTTTTTTCATGTACATTACTTCAGTTGCACATGTACTCTGTATATTGGTGAAGTTTTTTCCTCCAAAAAATGGCTTGCATGGTTCGGGATCTGTAAAGCTGCGCATTGATGGATTTGCTCTTCAGTGTTTGGACTCTCAGTAGTGATTATTAAACCACACTTAACTGAGCTAAACTGAACTGAACTTAAACACTGAAAACTGAACGAACACTGTTTCAATTTACTATAATATTTTATGTGAAGCTGTTTTGACACAATCTACATTGTAAAAGCGCTATAGAAATATAGGTGAATTGAATTTTTTTGTGAAGCACCTCACCATAGTTTTTATGTTTTATTTCATAAAGGTCTTGGCAGAATGGAAGCAGAAGTATGAGGAGACCCAAGCAGAGCTGGAAGGAGCCCAGAAGGAGGCTCGCTCTCTTAGCACAGAACTTTTCAAAATGAAAAATTCTTATGAGGAGGCTTTGGATCATCTAGAAACTCTTAAGAGAGAGAACAAGAACCTTCAGCGTATGTACAATTTAGTGCAGAACTATGTGTTTTTTGCTCTTTAGACGTAAATAGTACATTTTAACCAATTGTTGGTCATGTTTTTGCATATACAGAGGAAATCACAGATTTAACCGAACAGCTTGGCGAGACTGGAAAGACCATCCATGAGCTTGAAAAAGGAAAGAAAACTGCAGAAATCGAAAAATCAGAAATCCAGGCTGCTCTTGAAGAAGCTGAGGTAAGCCTAGGGCTTAAAGTTTTTTTTAATTCCCAGTATCACCACTGAACTTCCAGCAAAAAATACACTACAAACCATCCTATTTTCAGGCAACCTTAGAGCATGAGGAATCCAAGATTCTTCGGGTGCAGCTTGAACTAAACCAAGTGAAAGGAGAGATTGATCGTAAATTGGCTGAGAAGGATGAGGAGATTGAACAGATTAAGCGAAACAGCCAGAGGATCATCGACTCCATGCAGAGCACTCTGGATGCCGAAGTCAGAAGCAGAAACGATGCTCTGAGAATCAAAAAGAAGATGGAAGGAGACCTGAATGAGATGGAGATTCAGCTGAGCCATGCAAATCGGCAGGCCGCTGAAGCTCAGAAGCAGCTCAGGAACGTCCAAGGACAACTCAAGGTTTGTTCTTTTAGAATAGTATAGCAGTATATCTTGATTTGACTAACTAGATCAAACAATCTAATTGGAACTTAATTGCTTCAGGATGCTCAACTCCATCTTGATGAGGCTCTGAGGGCTCAAGAGGACATGAAAGAACAGGTTGCAATGGTTGAACGCAGGAATAACCTGATGCAGGCAGAGATTGAGGAGCTGAGAGTTGCTCTGGAGCAGACAGAGAGAGGCCGCAAAGTGGCTGAGCAGGAACTGGTGGATGCCAGTGAGCGAGTGACTCTCTTACACTCCCAAGTAAGAAGAATGATTTATTTTAGAAGAATGTTTTAAAGAATAACTGTTAAACAACATTACTTTTACCTCAATTTCCTCAGAATACCAGTCTTATTAACACCAAGAAGAAGCTGGAAGCAGATCTTGTTCAGATTCAAGGTGAGATGGAGGACGTGGTCCAGGAAGCTCGAAATGCTGAAGATAAGGCAAAGAAAGCTATAACTGATGTAAGTAAAACTGGTTTTACTTAAGAAAAAAAAAAGTTTGTCACCATTTGCAAGATGTTGCATGTAATTTAAAGTTCTTTACCATCATGACTATTTAATTATGGTCTTATTAACAATAGAAACTAAAAACTGGGTAAAAAAATATATATATTCCAGGCCGCCATGATGGCGGAGGAGCTGAAGAAAGAGCAGGATACAAGTGCTCACCTTGAGAGAATGAAGAAGAATCTGGAGGTTACAGTCAAAGACCTGCAGCACCGTCTGGATGAGGCTGAGAGTCTGGCCATGAAGGGTGGAAAGAAGCAGCTCCAGAAACTGGAGGCCAGAGTACGTGACTGCACACACTATTCATTAATTTACTTTACCATAAGTCAGGAATAACCTCAGTTAAACCTGTGCGTCAGGTTCGTGAGCTGGAGAGTGAAGTCGAAGCCGAACAGAGACGCGGTGCTGATGCTGTGAAAGGAGTCCGCAAATATGAAAGAAGAGTAAAGGAACTGACTTATCAGGTAATAATCACACAAATATACGTATATAGGTATTGTAAGTTGTCAAATCAAAATGGTCAACTTTCAAAATGTTTTCTGACAGACTGAGGAAGATAAGAAGAACATTATTAGACTGCAAGACCTTGTGGACAAACTTCAACTGAAAGTCAAGGCCTACAAGAGACAGAGCGAAGATGCTGTGAGTTATCTTGGACTTTGATGAGTGTTGTGCAACATTATTCTTGATTTGATCAGTCCAAACAAAAATTATTTCACTGACAGGAGGAACAAGCCAATACTCACCTGACTAGGTTCAGGAAGGTGCAGCATGAGCTGGAGGAGGCTCAGGAGAGAGCTGACATTGCTGAGTCCCAGGTCAACAAGCTCAGAGCTAAGAGCCGTGAATTTGGGAAGGTAAATATCAACATATTATTAATTAAATTAAATAATGCGTCGGTTTTGTTCTCATTGTAATACTCTTTTGTATTTATTTGCAGGGTAAAGAGGCTGAGGAGTAAATTCTCTGAGAAGGAGACTGGGCAGAGAAACAAGAAACATATCATATAAAATCCTTGTTGAATGTCCACAAGAAGTAACTAATAAAAAAAAATATAACCTGAGGTGTTTGTGTACTGAATATTTTGTTACATTTCTGTCAAAAGTGTACATGATGTGTCCAAACATAAGAAAACATTCTGTGACACTGTTTAACAGCTTAAAATGTGTTAAATTAAACACAATGTTGTTTCTGACAGACCTTGCCATCTACTTACCTGAAATTCATATTAGCATCCAAGAAATGACAAGCATTATCCCCAAACCACCAACACTTAGAGACTTTAAAACGCTGTACTAAATATTAAGAAAGAAATACGTCTCCCAAAGTTATTTGTAGTAAATGTTCTCTTTAATCAATCTTTCCTCTAGATGTGATATATCTGACCACCAGAGGTCGCTATGCTTTCTTATAACTGTCAGTTGCGCTATCGGAAGATCAGATTCGGTTCTTTTGAACAAATCAATTTTAAAGAACCGGTTTAAACACTGATTCGCCTTTTTTCATACGTTTTCGTGTAGTCACAATTACGTCTGATTTTAATGAGCAATTGGTTGTTCACGATTAATTTTATTAGCAACAAAATTAAACACAAACAAACAACAGTTATTGACATTTTTCATGTAGTTGTAAAAATCATCTTTGAAGAATTTAGGAGAGGTTTTTATTCAGAATCTTTTATGAATTTGAAATTTGGCTAACAGTTTAATTTGAGTATGAATAGTCGAAATCAGATGTTGATTTATCAGATAATATTGATATTTCAATTTCATATAAATATGTTAGTATTAGTAATATATATTATAGATAGTATATCAGTGACTTTTAATAAGTTTGCCTTTGAATAAGATTCTCTGAGTTCTGTTCAACAACCGTTCATTCAATTATTTTTGTAAAACTGTTCAATCGATTCTTTAAAAAGATTCGATTCTAAAGAACGGTTCGTTGACGCGTCGCGGGCGCAGGAGCAGTGCGTCGGAGATGCAGTTGTCAGGGGAATGGCGTCCCTTGAAAGTCCAGGCGCTTCGAGGAGTATAACCAAGAAGGCTGACAAATCAAATCTAATTATTATAAGCGGACACTACAATACATCCTAACAGGCATTTTAAAGAGAATGAATTTCAAAATGGTGTTTCGACATAACCGCTCGTATGATAGCAGAAGCTGCGCAGTTGCTATAATCACGCGTCTCGATGTAAACAAGAGA
This sequence comes from Danio tinwini, assembly GCA_903798205.1. Taxonomy (NCBI): domain Eukaryota; kingdom Metazoa; phylum Chordata; class Actinopteri; order Cypriniformes; family Danionidae; genus Danio; species Danio tinwini. The sequence continues at coordinate 13,780,585 of CAIGQZ010007154.1, read as the reverse complement.
GTGACAACTGAAAGTGCTGAGTGAGCCAGAGACTGTCATGCTACCGCAAGTCCGAGGTACGTACGTTTATATGAACGAAAGTCCTAAAATATCATCCGCATATTAAAGCAGCTAGTTTTATTGAGTCTCTTTTATTCGTGTTGTTAATTATTTTGTTACAAATGTAGCCCTCTAGATCAGCCAGACAGTAACATCTGGGTGTAATGCGTATTTGTGTATCGGTTAAATACCAGCTTGTATAAAAGAAACTTGACTAGTGTATCCTAAACAGATCACTAAAAGTGTTGTCTGGCAAAATGATGGAACCCCAGGACAACATTGAGGAAGATGACAGCCCATCAGCACCATCATCATCACCGTCTGCCTCTCCGCCACCCCGAGCTCTGCCCCGTCAGCGCGTCTCGCTGCAGAAGAGCAGCGTCTGCTCTCGCTCTTACTTCATGGTGGTGATGGTTTTCTTCCACGTTTACATCATAAATGTCATTGCACTCCTGCTGTATGTTCATTATAATAACGGCTCTAACGCGATCTCCGCAAACCGGGATTTCACAAGCAGTGACAGCAGCAGTCATAAAGTTACCGGAGCGTCAGACGCGCAGGCCACTGCTGACTCGGGCTTCCCTCGAAATATGTTTCTTCCCCGCATCGAAGGAATACGGGTAAAGAGTGTTAGATGATTGGAGCTCCGAGTATTGTCATAGTCTTTGATCTTCCAAAGTATTTCTTGATTTTTAGGTGGGCCATGTCCAAAAAGTGTCACTGGTGTCAGGCAAAGTCCACGAGATGAAGACCCTCAGTCTAAAGCCTCTGCTGTTTGGTAAAGATAAATTCCTGAACATTTCACCAAAACTTCTGATTTTCATTTCATCTCAGCATACACAGACCTTGCCCCTTAAATTCCTATTGGGTTCCCGTTTGTTTTTATTTGGTTGTCAGTTAAATAAATATATTATAATCTTAAGCAAAAATAACAACACATACTTTCTTACACACTTAGGTTTTTAACACTTGTGTACTGTTTAAATGTACTACCCTTTAGTTATGTTTATGGCTGTTTTGCCCCAGAGTGTATTGTTGATTTGTTTTTTTTCCAAAGCATTTTCCCAAAATATGTCAAAATAAGATTTGTTACCAAAAACCATTATAGTTGCTGAAACAGAGTAAGTTGTGACCAAATTAAGACTCAAAATCAACCCAGAAAACATCCCCAACAGCAAACAAGGGTTCAAAATATTTTAAGATTGTACTTTATTACTTTTAAAAGTAACTTTCCCCAAGGCTAACATAGAGGGATGCTGTAGTTTTATTCACATAACAAAAACATTCCTGGCTAACCAACAGTGAACGTTTTGGGACGTTCATTGGGAAGAATTCCCCAGTGTCACAAAACACGAAGATGATAAAAAAAGCATGACAGAGTGAGATATTACCTAGAATTTTTTTTTTGGGTGGTCTTTTGACAAAAAGCATAGTCTCAGTCTGAGGCATACATGGTTTACTAATTGTTTTGTTGATTCATTCATTAATGAGAATCTTCATTGTGGCTTTGTTTGTTTGTGCATCTCTGCAGAGATCCCTGACTTCCTGTCGGAGGAGGAGTGTGGTGTAGTTGTGCGTTTGGCTCAGCTGAAGGGCTTGATGGAGAGTCAAGTCATGGTCCCCGAAGGTCAAGAAGAACTCAATCAACAGCTCAACCTCAGTCCTGAGGAAATCTTCAATTTTCTTGACCTCAACCAAGATGGCCAGCTACAACCTCATGAGGTCTATCAACAATTGCCAGTTACTATTGAGCCTTGCGATTAAGGGGGATAGATCACCCAAAAAATGAAAATTCTGTAACACTTTATTTTGATGGTCCCTATTGCACATTTTGTTGACTAAAAGTTGCATTGCAACTACATGCCAATTAATTCTCATTTAAGTATTAGTAAACTGTCTGCTTAGTATCTGCTGATACTTTTCCTTCAACATTTAACTGACTATGAAAAACCTTGCAAGTACACTTACACTAACTCTAACCCCAACCTAACCGTCTACTTATAATCTAATGAGAATAAGTTGGCATGTAGATGCAATGTAACTTTAATTTAACAAAATGCATTAAAGTGACCATCAAAATAAAGTGATACCAAAAATTCTGTCATCATTTACTGACCCCTCACTTCTCATAAACACGTTTTACTTTATTCTGTTAAACACAAAAGAAAAAATTTTGGAAGAAAGCTGGACACCTGTAACCATTTACTTCCATAGCATTTGTTTTCCTTCCTACCATGGATGTCAATGGTTACAAGTTTTCAGCTTTCTTCAAAATACCTTCTTTTGTGTTTAACAGAACTCACACAAAAAAGTTATTTGGAACCCCTTTGAGGATGAGTAAATAGTGAGTAATTTCTATCCCAATACTGAAATATAATGGAAAGCCACATTTATGTTTGTTTACTTATGAAATCTGTAACTTGGTCGTCATATTTTCTGGTGCAGATATTGACACACTCTCGAGTAAGAGATGGAATCTGGTTAACTTCTGAGAATCTTAAGGAAATCTACGATGGCCTGAAAGCTGATCTGGATGGAAATGGTAAAGACCCAAGCTAGAGATATTATATGAACGTAACATTATAACTGTAGAAGATATAAAAGTGGCTAGATTCATGTGTGTGTGTACAGTATACCTCTTTATGCATGCCTCTGCAGGTCTCTTGAGTTTAGAGGAGTTTGGGCGTCTGAGAAGTGATGCCTTTCAGCGTTTTCTGCTCCAGCGTGGGGTGGAGAGGAGTCAGCTGGTGAGAAACAGCAGGCATACCTGGCTCTATCAGGGTCAGGGAGCACATCAGGTTCTCCAAGACCTCCGCAAAAGGTTTTTCCGCTCTCTTATATATACTTTCATCATGCCAAACTTGTCTTCTTTGTTTTTTAATGTTGCTGTGTCTTTCTGTCTATCAAGAGTCACTCTTTTAACTCGACTGCCCTCTTCTCTGGTGGAGTTAAGTGAGCCGCTACAGGTGGTTCGCTATGAGCAGGGCGGTCATTACCATGCTCATCATGACAGCGGGCCTGTGTATCCTGAAACAGCCTGCACGCACACTCGCCTCGCTGCCAATACCACCTCTCCATTCCAGACGTCCTGCAGGTTAGCCAGAGATTAAGAGTATTATTGATTAATGTCACAAATTATATTTAAAAACTTGAAGAAATTTAGAGATTCAGCATTTGGTGTCCAGTCAAAACTAATACTGTCTTAAAGGGATAGTTCACCCAAAGATGAAAATTCTGTCATTTGTTAAATCTGTGAATTTCTTTCTTCTATTAAACACAAAAGAAGATATTTTGATAAAAGCAACCAACATTCTTTAAAATATCTTCTTTTGTGTTCAACAGAAAAAAGAAAAAGGTTTAAAACCACACTGTAAATTTTTTGTTGTTATTTCAACTTAAAAAAGTGTTCGTGCTGCCTTAACATTTTAAGTTTACTTCACTTAAATAGTGAAGTTGTCTTAACTCAGGTTAAAGTTGACAGGACGTGGCAATATAAGTGTACTGGATGTGGTCTAAGTTTAGTTGACTTAGATAAGATGTTGCAAATAAGAGTAATGTTGGTAGGACTTTATAATTCAAGTGTAAAGAATATGGTTTAAGTTTAATGAACTTAAATATTAAAATTGACTCCCTCATTCACACACACTATGGCCAATTTTGTTCATTCAATTCACTTATACCACATGAAACCGGGAGCACCTAATACAAACACACCCAACATAGGCTCATTCTTAAAACATAGTCCTATATATATTTCTGGAGATTGCACATTATATAGCTAGAGCTACATATGGCTGCCTTTCATCTTTAAAACGAACACTGCCGGCGGTATGATGCCTTTCCTTTTCTTGATTATCTCTGTATAAAAGGCTTTTCCACTGATACCAGTTTGACCAGTAGCTCGACACGTACGTTGGCGGACTCCGGTGAAGAACGGTTCCAGAAAGTGGGTAAGACAAAAACAAAAGCTACAAAATAATAAAACAAGAGAATTTAAATCTGGTAAAACCTGAATAGAAAAGGGAAAATCCGAAAACATGTTAAAAATCAAGGGGCTTTTCTTTTTCTGGAGTACTTTTTAAAACACTGCGGTTGGGTTATGGAAGGGGGTCGTCAGGTCAATCGTTGCTTTTTAAAACACTACTGGTTCGGTTTAGGAAAGGGGGAGGGTGGTGGATCAGCTTGTTCGTTAGTCGACAGCGGCCTCTTGTGGATGTACATGAGAACAGCACGAGCGAATGGCACTCGCCAGAGAAATTTGAGAGCTGAAAAAGTGTACACAGTAGCCTCTGGTGGATTCACAAAAACAAACCGCTTCTGGGACGTATTGGGCGCTCTCCAGAAATGTATATAGGGGTGTGTAATCAGAATGAGCCTGGTTTGAACACACCACAACATTACAGTGAGAAAATGTCGGTCAGTTTTGCCAAATACACTTGAATGTTTCCAGCCCAAACTGTCCAAAACCCTCTCAAACAAACAAAAAATGTCTAAAAATATATATATTTCAGTAAAAGTATTACAATAAATAAAAATAAATTATTATATGAGGGTATATTTAGTTTTCCACATAAACTGTTCAAAAACCTTGATTTGAGCTTAAACTGGTAAATGGCTAATAAAACAATAATGTATGCATGCAAACTTTTTTTTTGAACATGCAATTTTTTATCTCATAGTAACAGTAAGTTTTCTTTCTTCAAAGTTCATAACATTTCTGTTTTTTACAGGTATATCACAGTTCTGTTTTACCTTAATAATGTTCAGGAAGGAGGCGAGACTACCTTTCCAGTTGCAGACAACAGAACTTATGAAGAAGCGGTGTGTTTTATTCATAAAATGTCTTTGCATTTGTGTTTGTAAGTAAAAAGCAAGAGTTGTGTTTAATTTAACCACATAATGAGATGCATGCATGCATATGTGTGTGTGTGTGTGTGTGTGTGTGTGTGTGTGTGTGTGTGTGTGTGTGTGTGTGT
>CAIGQZ010007154.1:13751644-13771266 GCA_903798205.1 Danio tinwini | reverse complement strand
ATAAAATACCATTTGTTAAGCCTCTCCGTACAGTTTGATAGAGCACTTGAACCCACGTCGCGTAACGTCAAATAAAATAAAATACAAACAAACTTATTAAATACATATAAATGACAATGACAAACTGGAAAACAAGAGGTAAGACATTCTTTGCAGTGTTGGGTAAAACAAAAAAAATTATATTACTTTTTTTACATTACTAACATGAAAGTATGTGTTACGTTATTTTGGCTTTTAATTTAAAGAATTAATATATTACAAAGATTGTAATATATTACTTTTTTTTTACTCAACACTGATGCTTTGTTACAGTCAACTGCTGAGTCAAAGGCTGTTTGATATCTTATGAAAAGTTTTTTATCATATACATCTTAAATAAAGGGTGGCACAGTGCCTCAGTGGTTAGCACTGTCGCCTCACAGCAAGTTTGCTGGTTCCATTCTCGGCTGAGCCAGTTGGAATTTCTGTGTGGAGTTTGCATGTTCTCACCATGTCTGCGTTGGATTCCTCTAGTTTTCCCCACAAGTCCAAAGACATGCGGTATAAGTGAATTGGATGAATTAAATTGACCATAGTGAATAAGTGTGTGTGTTAATGTGAGAGTGTATGGGTGTTTCCCAGTACTGGGTTGCAGCTGGAAAGGCATCCGCTGCATAAAACATATGCCGGAATAGTTGGCGGTTCATTCCGCTATGGTGACCCCTCATAAATAAGGGCCTAAGCCCTTAAAATCAAATGAGCATGTAGTAGAAATCTTCTCTCATAGCCGAGTGCCACTCACATCCTGAAATGAGAAGTTTGAGATCATATTCCATATATAAATGAACGAGTGTGATATTGGTCATAGCAAACATACAGAACTTACCAGAGTGTTCTCATGGCCGTCGATGGTTGCAGCTCCGTGATGCTTGACACAATATAGAACTGCATCATGTACAGTAGCAAAGACACAGGCCTCAGTGATGACATCAGAGAAGAAGCCGCCACGCTCCAGCTGTTTCATCACCAGTTCTTGAGTGAAAACAATGCAGTTCAGATTAACATCAGACAGAAAGGCTGATCCTTGAAGTCCAGCATAAATGAGAAAACCATGTCTGAGAAAAACACCTATCTCGGTTTTAAACTGATACTTGTGTGTGTTTTGTTATTATTGTAATTTTACATTAGATTAGTCAGAACCAAAGTCAAAATTGAAACTAATCAAACTAAATAACTGAAAAAAGGAGTACATCCCAATGAATATATAAAAAACCAAGGTCATACAAAGTATTGAAAAAAAAAGGGGGGGGGGGGGTTAATAGGTTGTAATTTTTGTTTATTTACAACATCTCATTTGAGTTTAAATGTTTTATTGTTTTTTAGAAGAAAAAAACTCACACGGGTTTGCAGGGTTTCTGCAGGTTTTACCAAGTCAAATTAAAGATTTTTTAAGATTATTATGAATGAAATTTCAGACATACAGCGCTAAATGCTAAGGATATTTTCTAATAGCCTAACAAGCAAACCCTTTTTAATATACAGTAACTTTTCTGTAAATAAAGATTGACAAGCTTTAAAAATTACAATAAATTAAATGTACAACAGTCTGTCTAGGTCAGTGTCCTCACAATTTATGGTCTATAAATACATGGAGAACTTTTATACAAAAGTTATTGTAAAGAAGATAATTAAACCATATTGGTAAAGTTATACATAAAAGTTTTATTGAGATGTATTGTTGGTGATTGGATGCGTGTTAGCCTGATTGTGTAAACTGACATGGACAGAGAAAATTAAGACAATTAAGACCTACAAGACAATGTTACAGTAAATTGAAGACTTTTTAAGGCCTAAAAATTTGTTTTTGAAATTGAAGACATTTTAAAAAATTTTAAGACCCCACAGGCACCCTGGGTTTGGAACAAGTGAAGAATAAGTAATGTTAAGATAATTTTCATTTATTATTAAAAACTTACCTTGACAGCCTGCCATATAGATATGCACATCAATCTCTCCAAAATCATGAAATATCTACAATAATGAAAGTGTTAATTTTAACCCAGTTGCAACACAGTCACATTTTTTTTCCACAGAAAGTAGTCACTTACATTCCTCAATGTCTTAATGGCCACAGTATCAATAAAGTTGGCGGTTGACAAATCTAAGATGATGGAATGAATGTCCCATGTCCACTTGCCCAGAGATCCCAGAGAGACTCTCTCCAGGTCTCGGCTTAAAGTGTCCTCACTGCTGGAGTCAATGGTGGTAACATCGGCGTCATGCAGATCAGACACTGACCCCAGGGTGGCGGTGTCAGGGTCAGTGCCCTTAAGGTACATCCAGGTGTGCTGGCCATCAGATGTCCGTGCTGTCTCGGGTATTACGAACACTGTACTGTTTTCCCGCTCTCTCCAGCCTATCTCTGCCTCTCGGTGTAAGTCTCCGTTCATATCACTTAACTGCCCTGCTTGCTCTTCCACTGAAAATACAGCATGTTTGGATCGCTGAGAGGCTTCTCTGAAAGCTTTTTTCTGTAAAGAATGAAATGAGTTTTCAGATTTGTAGTAGACCAAAGTTACTAGAAATTCAGTAAAGGTCGGTTATGGAAGCTGCAAGTGTTTGACCGCAGACATGATGCCTTGCTTGCTGCTTAATTATAATCATCATGAAATTACTTTTATAAGGAACTATAAACCTTCTGCGCTGTAAACAACTGATATTAGCTTAATGACAGAGTAGCTGGGTTTCCATCACCCTGTTTTAATGCACATTATAAAGTATCGCATGTGAAACAAGTGAAGGAAATGCCAAATTCCGCAAATTCTGTGGAGATGGAAACATATTTGCTGAAAAAACTGATGTAGCGAACACCCACTTGACTAGTCAGCTGTCTTAATTATGTGTACCTGGTTTACCAAGCCATCAATATTAGTCAGCCTCTCTAACAACTTGATGGAAATGAACCTACAGGTCCCCAAGGCATAGAACAGGAATATGTTGGAATATGTAGGAATGTTATCTACGTTTTACAAATTTAGTTCAAAAATTTATGATAAAAACATTTTTTTAAAGATTGATTTGGCAAAAAAAGATATTAATAATGATATAGCTAAAGATACTTGGAATAGGATTCTTTCCTATAGTGGAGGATATATAAAAGAAGCAAGAGGTAAATTAATACCGTATAAGATATTTCAAAGGTAATACTACACTCCAGTTTGACTTTTTAGAATGGGATGTTTGGATGATAATAAATGCTGGAAATGTGAACAAGAGATTGGCACATACTTCCATGCTTTATGGCAGTGTACAAAGATTCAACCTTTTTGGGAATCTGTGTCAGATTTGATGCCTGGGGTTTAATATTCCTCTTTCACCCAAGAGATGTCTTTTAGGTGATAAAACTAAAGTTTTCACATATTACGAATAATACATTTCCTTCTCTGAAATATAAGCATTTAATGCTTCCTTATAATTTGGATCAAGTTTGGTATCTTTAGTGGCAGCTAAATTGTGTATATTTGTAAAAGCCTTTAAAAGCCATCTATAGTACAGAATTAAGACTAGCTCATGAGAACATCTACCTGTCTTTTAGCTTCTCTTCGGGCTCTTCGCTCTGCTCTCCTCTCTCTGCGTCTCTGCTTGGCCTCCTGTCTGCGCTTGTAAGTGAGCATCTTCCCGATATCCAGGCCACTCTTTAAGTAAACATCAGCAATTAATATGCATAAGTAAAAAACAATATAGGTATAATATATCTTTAAAGACAGTGGTTCTCAAAAATTGTGAAGAGCTCAGATTGTTTACAACAAGATTCAAAGTCACCCTAGTCCTAGTTATGTTTTTAAAACTTATTAAATCTTTGTGCAAGTAATAAAAACATAATATATTGATGCATTTTATAGTTAAATTGAAAATAATTAGGGCAACACGGTGGCTCAGTGGTTGGCACTGTCACCTCACAGCAAGAAGGTCGCTGGTTCGAGTCTCAGTTGGGTCAGTTGGCATTTCTGTGTGGAATTTGCATGCTCTCCCTGTGTTCGTGTGGGTTTTCTCTGGGTGCTTCGGTTTCCCCCCACAGTCCAAAAACATGCGGTATAGGTGAATTGAATAAACTAAATTGACCGTAGTGTATGTGTGTGAATGAGTGTGTATGGATGTTTCCCAGTACTGAGTCGCAGCTGGAAGGGCATCCTCTGTGTAAATTAATGCTGGGTAAGTTGGCGGTTCATTTTGCTGTGGCGACCCCTGATGAATAAAGAGGCTAAGCTGAAGGAAAATGAATAATTCAAATTTGGTACAGTAGGTAGAGACTCACATTCAAGAAATCTATAAGATTAATAATATTATCATAATGTGCATTTAACAAAAACATTGGAGGTTGGCATAACAAGTCAAACGTATATTTATAGGGTAGTTACCCCAAAATTTAAATTCTGCCAAACTTTGCTCACTCTCCACTTGTTCCAAACCTGTTTGACTTTATTTTGTTGAACACAAATGAAGATATACTCAAGTATGTTGGGAAAAAATAGCCTTTGATTTTCAGTGTATTTCTTGTTCCTACAATGGATGTCAATGACTGCTTTCATCTAACATTCTTTAGAATATCTTGTTTTGTGTTCAACAGAAGAAATAAATTCATAGTATGTTTAGAACTATTCTATTCTACAGTGTGTGTAAATGATAAAGAAAGTTACGTTTTTGGGTGAACACCTTTACATTTTCAAAGCATGAGCTGTCTGTAATGAAGAAAATGATCAACATATTTAATATTTGTCATTAGCAAGCACTGCTTTTTTATTACTGTTTGTATCAGCAGTACTACTGTTGGTTTTCCTTTTTGAATGATGAATATTGCTTATTGATATGACTACTGATCATCTACTTCTGAGCCCTGAACCCCTGGTGGAGAACCACTGTTCTTTTTTCTTTTTCAGAAATGTTTATAAGTACTGAAAAAGACATATATACTTTATTATCATCAGGTTTCATACACATATTTATACCTTTTTTTTAAGGGCCTCAAGATAAAGTTCTGCATTAGCAAAGTACATGGTGGCAGAAGAGCGAAATATGGTGATACCAGGTACCTCCCTCACCTGCAAAACAAGGATGCATGTTTGTGATAGGTCTGCTTGGTAGATACACTCAAAATAGACAGGTCAGATAGGAGTGATGAAGTCTAGTTTGCTGTGCAATTGTCCTGATGTTTATAAAGTTTTAATGTAAATGTGATTAAGACCACAACTAACTACAATAGATAGAAAAAAAAAAAAAAAAACGTCAGCATTGTAGTGCCGTTCTATCTGCTAAATGATTACATGTCAATTGAAAACTTCACCTCTTTGTGTGTCTCCATATCTAGATAGAGCTCAGTGCCGGGCAGATGTCCCAGCAGTGAGTAACTAGGCCTGTGAGACAAAAAAAAGTCATGTGAGAAGGTCAGACATGATGAAGCAGATGACAGGAGAGAGAAACACTTCTGAAAGATTAGGAAAAGGGAAAAACTCCAACCGTTGAGTCCTGAAAATAACAGTGAGCAAAGCGAAACCCATGGAGGCTCCCAGACCCATATCCAAATTAAAGAGCACGGTGGACACAAACGTCACCAACCATATCAACTACAAACACAAAAACAGAGAGAACAGATCATGCACACTTACAAACAAGCATTTAAGTAAAATGATCAACTATTTTAAATGTTAACTTTAAACTACTTTTTTTTCTAATAAAATGTTAGTGGTGATCTATGCGTTTTCCAGTGATGTGTTGCAGCTAAAAGGGCATCCACTGCGTAAAACATATGCCGGAATAGTTAGAATTTTATTCCGCTGTGGCAAGCCGAAGGAAAATAAATGAATAAATGGTGAACTATGTTAAGGTGGCCATTTGCCAGAGTGTCACAACTGTATGTTTTCTAAGGTTTCTACATATATTTTATCACATTGCTATGTGGTTTTATTATTATTGTCATTGGTGATACACGACATATCAGCAGTCACATTGGTGTCTGCCGATGTCAAAAGATTTTTTTTTTTCATGTTTTTTCTTTTTTAAAAGAAAACTATTGTTTATCAAGGCAGCATTTATTAAATGTAAAAGAAATGATTGAATACTAATTTATTAAATAATAATTATTATTTATTGTATGTAGTTTTTTTATTATTAATCTAGTCATTATTGCTTTTATTATTATTAATATAATATTATTATTAATAATAATAATGGTGGCGCGGTGGTGCAGTGGGTAGCGATGTCGCCTCACAGCAAGAAGGTCACTGGTTCGAGCCTTGGCTGGGTCAGTTGGCATTTCTGTGTGGAGTTTGCATGTTCTCCCAGTGTTTGCGTGGGTTTCCTCTAGGTGCTCTGGTTTCCCCCACAAGGGGAATGCACTATAGGTGAATTGGGTAAGCTAAAATTGCCCATAGTGTATGTGTGTGAATGAGAGTGTATGGGTGTTTTCCAGTGATGGGTTGCAGTTGCGTAATACATATGCTGGATAAGTTGGTGGTTCATTCCGCTGGGGCAACCCCTGATTAATAAAGGGACTAAGCAGAAAAGAAAATGAATAAATGATTGAACAAAAATAATAATATTAGAGTGATTTCTGAAGGATCATGTGACTCTGAAGACTGGACTAATGAAGCTGAAAATGTATTTTTAAAATCACTGGAATAAATTATTAAATTAATTTATAAACTACTTTTGAACAGTTTAATATTTTGAACAGTGCAATAACATTTCACAATTTTACAATTTGTACTGTATTTTTGATTAAATAAATGCAGTCTTGGTAAGCAAGAGAAGCTCATTTTAAAACATTTAAAAATCCTACTGACCCCAAACGTTTGACTGGTAGTGTATGCTTAATTTTAATGGAATTATTATCACCCCAATAAGAATTTAAATGATAAGCCATTAAAATATATATTATTTACACTGCTTAATCAATTTATAAATAATTTAGAAACATTAAGATATATATAGTAAGTATTTCCCTGGAGTTTCCTTTGTCTACAGGTAATGTTTTGAAATATTGTTTGAGTGTTGTTTTTGTACTGAGGCTCAGAAAAATTTATATCAAGATTGGTTTTTATTGGCCCATTAATCTCTTATTGTCATCGGTTATTGCCATTAGCCATAATTTCCACATCAGTGCATCCCTATTTATAACTATTATGGGATTTATTTTTGTCATTTTACAATCTTCTACTAGGCAAAACTATAAGTGCAAAGTATAATTTCATTCAGATTAAGCTCTGTAAGTACTAGTAAATAATTGTAGTGGAAGATTAAGCAAATTTTGTTGGAGAATGTGTCATAACTTACCAGATCAATCTTGTTACTACGCCACAATGTGACTATGTCATAGTACTGCTTGAACATTCCCTTCAGATTGACAAATACAATAGCGGAAAGAACTGCCTAGACAGACATACAAAGAATTGACACTCTGGTCACACTCTATTTATAGTTCATACTAGCACAATGAATCTATATAAAGTACAAATAGATTGGTAATTTGATGCACAGTACTCACAGAGGATTGTTTACACATACCTTGGGCAGCTCTTGAAAAAGTGAGCCTAACTTTAGTACAGTCACCAGTACTATAACACCAGACACTACTCCTGCAATCTAAAATAACACAATGTGATGAATAAATGTACCCAGCAAGCATTTTTTTGTTTTTAAAAAATGTCTAATAGACGTCTAAACATAGACGTCTTGGCTAAAACAAGGCTAAAGTTGGACTGTCAGGGATAATCTAATAGACATCTAAGAATAGGTCAAAACTAATCAAATAAACAGAAATGAATGACTACACATATAAAGTCTGTCTAATCTGTCTGTTTGATGAATAGTCTAGTTTTGTCCTATTCTTAGATAGATGTCTATTAGCTTTTCACTGACAGCCCAAGTTTAGCCTTCACTCTAAAAAATGCAGGGTTCCACACAATTCATACATGTTGTCCCAACACAAATTTATTGAGTTAACTTAACACTTTTAACAAATTTAAGTGGATTGAACATAACAAATTAAGTAAAAAAAAAAAAATTTTATTTGAGTGTTGTTTTAGCCAAGCTGTCTACCTTTAGATGTCTATTAGACACAAAATTGTTTGCTGGGTGTAGCTGTATGGAAGCATGCAAAACTTGTAGATGTACGTTAATCTTGCCTGTGTCTTTCCTCCTGTGCTCTCCTGTATGAGACTGCGAGACATAGAAGAACAAACTGAAAAACACTGGAAAAAACCTCCAACTGTATTACTGAGACCCAAAGCCACCAGCTCCTGCAACACAGAGTGAGAAAGACAGACATCAGCTGTGTAATATAGTTTTCTAGTGTTTATATGCATTGTTGCTTGGGTGATTTACCAACCTGGTTGCTTTCCACTTTGTAACCATGTTTTAGAGCAAAGGTTTTGCCCAAAGAGATAGAAATTGCATAACCCACAATGGCCATAGCAAAAGCATCTAACACCACCTCAGAGAAGATGTTGACATTTGGCACGCTGGGAGGCTGAAGTCTAAGAAAGCACATCAGAATGAACACTGAAATGAATAGACTTGAAATGAAATGGTCATGTTTCTATTTTTATAATATGCTGTAATGCATAGAGTAACTTGATTTTTTCTTTCGTTTACTGAAGGAGTTTAGTTCTGGGTAGTCTCAAAAATAAAATTGCATTGCATGCTTGCTCAAATAATGCTCATTATAAAAATTACTTGTTATATAAGAATACTAAATATTACTGATTTGAAAAACTCACCCACTTGGGATGTCGCCAACAACTGATATCTTATAGCTTTCATTCAGCCGAGTATAGAACGATATAACTGTCGCCACTACAATCTTGCAAAAAAAAAAAAACATACACAAACATGAATTTCACGTGCTAAGGGTAAAATTATGTTAATGATTCCTTGTGTAGTGAATAATAAGCCAGTCTAGTTGTCATTAGTTATTACTAGAAGATATGATGCAGAGAGTCGAAATGCTGACTAAACAGATTAATAAAACAGAGAGGACATCAAGGACAGGATGTACTGATAAACAACCAAAGACAGAGATACTCTGTTAAGAATTTCACAAATCTAATAAAATACATGTAATACTAAAACAGCTTATTCGTAGGACTGAATTTTCCTCCTTGTTTACATACAGTGCAGAGCTCCACTGGTATGGGTATAATCATTTTTTTCTTAAGTGCATTGTTAAGCTCCTTAGCAGTGATAAGAACCACGATGGACACAACACTGGCCACCAAAGTTGGGAGGTGAGTCTCTGACAAGAGTGTGAATAAGTCTGCTAGAGTCTGCACAGAAAAACAACAGAGAAATGCAAAATAAATTAACTTAACATGTTTCTTTCAGTTATGTGCTGTGATTGTACTCACATAGACAATAGACAGAGGTCCATTGAAGCGCTTGGGTGAGACTCCAAGAATGTACTTCAACTGGGCCACTACAGCATGAGCAGAGGCAGCTGTGGTATAACCTCTAACCAGAGGCTCTGAGAGATACGTACCAACAAATCCAAACTGCACCAAGCCTAATACAACCTAAGGGTGACAATACAAGATTCTAGTTAGATCCAACAAGAACTTGTTTTTCAGACTCTTTAATGAAAAAAATAATATATATGTGTGTCCGAATGCAATATAAGGTTCCATATGCTTATTATATAGATACAAAGGATTTTTGTTTAACCAAAAACATGTCTTTAGGTATGCATATGCACATTTTGTATGTTTGTTTTTCATCACCTGAATGAGACCTCCCAGTACAGTGGCAGCAGCTGCAACTTGTACTCTGTACAAATCTCTAGATGCAATATCCACCACGCCAGTCACATTAGTCCCATTGTAAATAAGAAAATCTGCATCAGGGGCCAGTCTCTCGGTCACACTACCAATCATAATACTGAGGATAGTAAATGTGCCTGTACATTGAAACACACACACAAATGCATTTAAGTTGAATATGAAAGTCAATTTTTACATTCCAGGGTAAGTACAAAAAATCTAGTACAAAAGTACAAAAAATCTAAGCAGAAAACACTAAACTAAAGGTAATCTATTTCATTAATGTCCCCTACCTACAGAGATATGTCTGGAAGTCCCAAAAATAAAATAAATTAATGAAGGATAGAGGGATGTGTAGAGTCCAAATACTGGAGGCAGTGAGGCCAGCAAAGCATATGCCATTCCTAAAACATAAGAATACCTCAAACACCATGTACAAAGATTATACTGTGTTTTTAAATCATAAAAAACATGTTTTACCTTGTGGAAGATGCATAATCCCAACACTGATGCCAGAGATGAGATCTGGCATACCATAATCCCAGATGGAGTAACGGGGCAACCAGGACAGAACAGGCAAGAAACCAACTATGCTCCTTTTGATTCTGGGTACAGAGCAGCTGAAACAGATGAAATGTGGAAGCTGTTTAAAAATGCTGCCAAGTCATGTCACACACATTGTTGTTTTTACGTCTGCATCTTACCTGAGTGATGTCTTTAGTCGATGGGAGATAGGAAGGTTGATCTGGGAAGGGTTCATTCTCTGAGATCGCTCTTTCAGCCTCTGTTCATCTATAACCTCTCTCTTTACATGATACCCTTCATGTCTTGAATCCATTCTCTCTATTTTGTGCTATTTAGCTTCTATAAATGATCTTTAAGACTTAAATGCAAATCACACACAATCACACTTCATTGTCTGAAAAAAAATTCATAGGACTTTCTGCAATGCCAGAGATCTCTTAAATACCTCTAAACCTGTGAGGGATACTTAATAGGGGAGATAAACGGGGCTGGTTAAAGCTGTGCTTTCTAGCAATAATTAACTTAAGAGCAAGTTCTAACTTATAATATTTTTTATAAATAAATACATTTTCAGAAACGTTAAATGAACAAATCGAGTTAACAAAACTGCAAATATGTCTGTCATAAATAAAACACGATTGTAATAAAGTGATTCTATCTCTCAACTATTGTCTTATTTGAGTGCTTATGCTGACTCAGACCTTCCTCCTGTGTTCATTAGTTGTTAGTTTTTGCACTCTAGGGTGAACTGCATGGAAACTTTTTTTCTGTTCCGGTAGAAATTTCCATTGTGACATTCAGTATATAATGAACTGATGACAGAGACAACAGGAAGAGATTTTTTTTACATAATTCATCCTGTTACCTTCATCCTGCAAAACACTAAATCTTCCTTAAAAGGGCTTAAATAAATAGGTTTGGGAGATGGTACAGGGGTTGAATGTTTATAGCTATTTTCTTTTTTTCTGCGGTTAATATATTAATAATTAAATAGCTAATAATAAATTTTAGGCCTATCCATATATATATATATATATATATATATATATATATATATATATATATATATATACACATGTATATTCGTTTATTCATTCATTTTCTACTCGGCTTAGTCCCTTTATGAATCAGGAGTCACCACAGTGGAATGAACCACCAACCTATCCAGCATATGTTTTATGCTGCAGATGCCCTTCTAGCTGCAACCCATCACTGGCTGGGAAACACCCATACACTCTCATTCACAAACATACACTACAGACAATTTAGCTTACCCAATTTACCTATAGCGCATGTCTTTGGACTTGTAGGGAAAACCAGAGCATCCAGAGGAAACCCACGTGAACATGGGGAGAACATGCAAACTCCATACAGAAATGCCAACTGACCCAGCCGAGGCTCGAACCAGCGACCTTTTTGTTGTGAGATGACAGTGCTACCCACTGCGCCACAACGTTGGTGTCTCGTGGGTTTTCTCCGGGTGCTCTGGTTTCCCCCACAGTCCAAAGGTGTGCTATAGGTGATTTGAATAAACTATATTGGCCGTAGTGTGTGTGTGAGAGTGTATGCATGTTTTACAGTGATGGGTTGCAGCTGAAAGGGCATCCGCTGCGTAAAACATATGTTGGATAAGTTGGCTGTTCATTCTGATGTGGCGACCCCAGATTAATAAAGTGACAAAGGCAAAAAGAAAATGAATGAATGAATGAATAATATTACATTTAATAATAACACTGAATGCATTAGCAATAGCTGTTGCTGCACTAAAAGTAACCATTAGGATCACACTTGCATTAAGCAACAAATGCTAAAGCATAGATCATGTAGAGAGCATGATGGTGTGAAATTTGACCCAGCTCTCTTGGCCAGTAATAAGAGCCTTTCCCTGGATTTAAAGCTGGAAAAAACAAAAGTATTAAGAAATCACTATGATCACTGTGCAAAATGACGATAAAAACCTTCTGCATATACTGTAGTATTTAGTAACATTGAGAGTTTAAGAAACGTGAAATATGTTTTCATGTCTCCCCCTTTGCTAGTAGGACAAATCACAGTCTAAAATTAGCACTGTTGCTTAGCGGGAATGGCCATGGAAGGCTGAGTTGACAAAGCATGCTCTCTCCCCCAGTGTTTACTGTCAGACGTGAAGCAGCCAGCCTGTTTGTGTCGAGGTAATGGACGAACTGTTGCCTGAAGGCAGACACCACAGGAAGCCCGAGATCTGGTACGATTTACTGATGCATGTGCTAATATAATGCAATAAACTGATGTGACTAGACTGTGATTGATAAAACAACAACTGTCTTTCTGTTGACGTGTCAAAGCATTGACCTGTTTAGCAATGACCCTTAGTGCGAGA
This sequence comes from Danio tinwini, assembly GCA_903798205.1. Taxonomy (NCBI): domain Eukaryota; kingdom Metazoa; phylum Chordata; class Actinopteri; order Cypriniformes; family Danionidae; genus Danio; species Danio tinwini. The sequence continues at coordinate 13,758,594 of CAIGQZ010007154.1, read as the reverse complement.
TAAAAAGGACTACATTTACTTTTAATAAGGCTCTGTACACTTTTCATTAAATGGCACACTAGCATGTTACAGCATTAGCTAATTGTTTGTTTGTTCTCTCTTCAGATATCCTTGACCCCTTTTTAAAGACCTCCAGGATGTATTTAGACAACTTGTAACACTTTGCTACATTTAAGCTATCTAGATAAAGAAACAAAATGGATCTGAAAGCCAAACATGGTTTAACGCTGTTGGAACAGCTCAACCGAATGCGGGACGCTGAGCAGTTAACAGACGTGGTTCTAGTTGCTGAAGGTGTAAGCTTCCCATGTCACCGTGCGGTGCTTTCTGCCTTCAGCCCTTACTTTCGCGTAATGTTCACCTGTGGTCTGCGTGAATGTTCCAACCGTCAGGTGGTGTTAAGGGACATGCCAGCCCCAAGCCTGGCTCTCCTGCTAGAATACATGTACAGCTCCAATCTTCCGCTTACCGCAGATAATGTGCAAGGCATCTCTGTTGCGGCTTTCCTTTTACAGATGGACGATGTGTTCAGTCGTTGTCAGATCTACATGATTGACAACATGGATACTTCGAATTGCTTGGGAATCTACTATTATGCCCGGGATCTAGGAGCAGAGGAGTTGGCCGACCAGGCTCAGCGCTATCTGAGGCAGCATTTCACTGAAGTGTGCTATGGGGAGGAAGTGCTGGAGTTGGAGGCACACCAGCTTGGGGCGTTATTGAGCTCAGACGACCTCAATGTTTCACGAGAAGAGAGCATTTTGGATGCGGTAATGCGCTGGGTGAAGTACTGTCCCGGAGATGTAGGGTCAGAGGAAGAGAACCGGGCCAGACACCTTCCAGAGCTACTAAAGAAAGTACGTCTTCCACTTGTGGGTGTGGATTACTTGAAAGGAACAATGAAGCGCAACACAGCACTGCTAGCTGATGCTGAATGTCTTCACATAATGGAGGAGGCAATTGAAGCAGCAAGCTTGGATTCAGATGCTCCACCTCGACGACTGAAGCTGCGCTACGGTATGGAGACTACAGACCTGCTGCTCTGCATTGGTAATGAAAGCGGAGGGATACGCTCACGTTATGGAAGCTACACTGATCGCAGCTTCTGTTATGCTCCCACCACTGGTCGGACTCTTTTTATCACCTCCCCACGATACGGTGAAGCGCTTGGATATGTCTTTGCTGGGGTGGTGACTGAGAAGAATGAAATTGTGGTGTCAGGAGAGCTAGGAGCCAGAAAGATGGCAAGGCATAAAGACAAAAACGTGGAGATTTTCATGTGAGGTTTCTGGAGGAGGAAATAACAGTAATACTTCATGCACTAAACTAATCTGTTTATTAGTTCATTAGAGCAGTGCTTCTCAACCACGTGTGCTCTGCACATTTCCATGTCTTTTTAACCAAGCACACCTGATTCAGATCATTAGCTCATTATCAGAGACTGAAAGACCTCTAATGGGTGTGACAAAGGAGACATCCAAAAACCTGCAGTGTTGGTGGTCCTCCAGGAACGTGGTTGAGAAACACTGCATTAGAGTACCTAAAACTGTGTCAATATTTTTAAAGGGATATAGTATAGTTCACCCAATACTGACAATTCTGTCATAATTTACTCAACCTTCACTTGTCAGAAAACTTTTGTAGCATATTTCTTTTTTTGAACACAAAAGAGAATATTTTGTAATATATTGGAAACATGTAACCATGTTCTTCCATAGTATTTGTTTTTTTCTACTATGAAGTCAATGGTTACAGGTTTCTAACATTCTTCAAAATATCATCTTTTATGTTCAACACAAAAAGGAAACTCATAAAGCTTTGTAAATACTTGACAGTGATAAAATGGTGAGAACATTTTAATATTTGGGTGAACTATCCCTTTAAAGTGCATTGCTGTTTCTTTCAGGTACAACAAGGAAGCCCAGGGCTCCTGGAAGCACTTGAGCTCAGCAGAGTATCGTGACTCTTATGCACTGAGCTCTTTGGGAGAAAATCTGTACCTGATTGGGGGCCAGATGAAGTTGAAGAACCAGTACCATATCACCAATAGTGTTGAGCGCTGGTCTCTACAAGGTGGGCCTTGGCGTAGTGCTGCTCCTCTGCCAATGCCGCTTGCATATCACAGTGTAGTTCGGATGAAGGGCCGCTTATATGTACTTGGAGGACGAACACCTCAGGTAATGTACCAAAATTTTAAATCTTTATGGTTCAATCTGCAAATATATAACACAAGAAGAGTCGTGAGAATGAAGCATGAATCCAACTAAATAAATCACTACAATTTGGAAAGTACAGTGAAGTGGCATGACAGTTTATTTATTGCCTTCTCTCTTTCCCTGTAATGCACCTGCTCTGCGATGTCTTATGAACGACAGTCATTTCGCACAGATGACGAGCCTGACCGTATGAGTAATCGCCTGCTTGAATATGACCCAGAAAACAACAAGTGGAGTGAACTCGGCCCTATGAAATATTCAAAATACCGTTGCAGCGCAGTCGCACTCAATGGAGAAATCTACGTCCTGGGTAAGAATGTCAACAGGATGAGTGCAATTGTTTTATTAAAAAGCATCAGTTTTTGACATATGGGTTATCATTTCCATAGAGTGAGACCTCTGGATTAATCTGATTAATCATAAATAATATCATGAATCATGAATAATACTTAAGACGCTTATGAAAATAGTGATGATTACAGTGGTGTGCACACCATCATTGAGGCATAAAGAAGCCTTTGATTTTTTTTTATAATAAATGCTTTTTTAAGTTCAAAAAATGATCTTCACTAAATTATTCACCTACCCAAAAAAGGGAATCATATTAAAGTTTATACTGTACTGTAAAATGTGTGTCAATGTCTCCTGGTGCAGGTGGTATTGGATGTGAAGGTGTGGATCGTGGCCAGTCACGTTACTGCCTTAATGTAGTGGAGATCTACAACCCCGATGGAGACTTCTGGAGAGATGGTCCTCCTTTGCCATGGCCTCTCCTGACACTTCGCAGCAATGCATCAAACTCTGGTGTTGTTGATGGCAAACTTTATGTCTGTGGGTACTACAAAGGAGCAGGTAAATATGTATTGTACAATTTCATAATCAGTCTACTTAGTTTAGCCTTCAACCTGCAGGCAAATTAAAGCAAGCATCATGAATTACACATATTCAATTCAACTTTGTGAATACCTGTGATAACATTGTGAGTACTTCACTCTTTCCCAAGATCGTCATGATACCATCACTAAAGACATTCTCCAGTTGGATCCATGGGAAAATGTATGGACTGTGGTGGCAAAGCAGGCTCTGATGCACGACAGTTACGATGTGTGTTTGGTGGCAAATCTGAACCCTCGTGGACTCATGCCTCCTCCTGCTGACTTGGTAGAGGAATAACACTATCTCTCTAACAGAGATTTCTCAATATACAAATTATGCCTTTTATGTCATTCACAGGATAAAGGAGGATTTAGATAGATATAGAGGATGTAAGGCTTTCTAAAATAGATATGAATTTTTACTTTAAAATAAGTTAGGTTTATAATGCTGTATGTGCTTTAGTGGTTTTTACTTTGATATGATTTACATTTGTGGATTTCAGTTAAGGTAAGATATATGAGTTAAGTTATGTGATGGTATGAAATACTCTTACAGGTTAGATTAAGTAACACTCAGAAAATTTATGATAAAATATGATTTTACTTACCTAGAATAGTACAGATATATTGCATGGAGTCACACAATACAGTATATGTACTTCAATTTATTAAACATGTTAAAGTTTTAAACTTAAAATTAGATAAACCTGTCATAACTTAACTGCAAACCAAGTTGAATATATTTCTTAACTATTTTGTACGTACTAATGTTACACAGACATTTGTTAAGCTACAAATTTCTGGAATAAGACATTTGAAAAACTATGACAAAAGTGTATATAATATCCATACGTGATAAATAAAAGGAAAAGTATTGCCAAAGCACAGAAACAGAAGGTAATATCCATAGATAGAAAAGTGGTTAAAGAATGAGTTTCACTTGTTCAAAGGTAGTCTGAAGTTCTAACTTACTAAAAAAAAATTAACAAATATGTAAATGTGCCAGCATACACTACGAAGTATTCTCCATCTTACTCTGAGTCATTTGTAAAGTCAAAGAGCTGCCAGAGGCCTCCTTCTCCTACTGTGACACAAACTTTAGGTTCAGGCACAACATTTTCCCACTCAGCCATCTTGTATTCCACCATCATTTGGGAGCTGTCTGTGTCCTCAGACCACAAATTTAAGGGGTTTAATGCATTCTCAGCTACACACCTACTGACCGGTGCAACTGGGGCTTGCTTCTGTAGTCTTGGATGATCCTCTTCAACAATTTTTTTGCCAGTTTTCCAGTTGTCAAGAGAAGACAAAGGTACTCTGTCTTTTTGTTTACAATGAAGGTCTTCACTTTGGCTTTCTTCTGGGAACTTTGTTGCTCCTTTTTTTCTCACCGCTTGTCTTTGTGGTAAAACTAAGGCTCTCTTTTTCCCTCTGTAGTTCAGGGCTTTTTGGCGCCTCTTAGGTTCTTTAAGTGCTGGCATAGCATTAGTGCCCAATCTATTCTCCCTCATAAACATTGTTTTTTCAAGCTCTAGAGGTCTGTCTACAAACTGTCTTCCGTGGTCCCCTGTGTATGCAGTGGACTGAGCATCCACAAGTGGGTTTGAAGGTCTGCTCTCAACTAACCTTTTGCACCAAAATGTCTGTGAAGCATCAAGGGAAACCTCCTCTGTGACTTGTGTCTGCTCCCTTGGTACAGGCAGAGCATGTGCATTTCTGTTTTGTGTCTTTTCTGTTGTAAGAGAACATTGGTTCTGTTCTACAGCTTTTTCTGAATAAATGACAGGCCTGTTACCCATCATCTTTTTCTCATCATGTTTTTCAGCCGACATTACACACAACCTCTCAAACAGTCTGGGTGATGTCTGAACCTCACTGTCAATCATCCTGGCAGAGCCAGGCCCTGCTGTCGGCTTATGAATAGAAATCAAAGTGCAGAGCTGAGACAGAATTTTTCCCAGCATGCCCTGCTCTTTGCTTTGCTCTGCTTTCAGGGCTTCCAGATCTCGTTGGAGGTTAAGCATATTTGAGCTCAACTCTTTTGCAGCCAGAGCACTCTAATTGGATAAAAAATAAATGTGGCTTAACTGGCTAAATCAATACAGAGTACATTCACAAAACCTTTAACACAAACTGTTTCAGTTATATTTGCAGCCCTTACCTTGTCTTCCCTGTCTGTTAATTCTGTTTGTGCTTGGTTCTGCAGAGTCTCAAACTGACATGTTATACCCATTTTTACACTGTTTAAATAACCCTCAACTGCAATGGAGAACAAAATATCACAGGCTATACATATCTACTACATTTAACTTTTTTAAAACATGCATCTGCTATCAAAATCTAATCCAATATTATCTGTTCAGTAAAACTAAATACATACTTGTTTTTGAAAAATGATCCATTCTCTCAACTAAAATATTCCTGGTAATGTCATTACTTCCATCAAAGCGGTTTAATAAGGTCTCTCTGGTCTAAAAGGGAATAGGTAAGTGAAAGTCCAGTGATACTGAAACCACTAAACATGCATGTTTTACTTACATTTTCCAGAGATTCCTGCAGTTTTAGAATTCCATTAGTAAGAATTTCCCTAAAAAGGAAACAGTTGAATAACAACACATCAGGACAGAATCTAAGCTATGTAAGAATTGCATTATGAAATTTAAAAACAATCATCTGCTAAAAGTTAAATAGTTTTCACTGAGAGGATCAAAAGTAAATACCTTTCATATTTTTCTTTGGCTTTTCTCTTTTCCTCCTCAAATCTGTCCAAGACGCCAACAGATTTGCCACTGGTGAAGCTTGGGAATTTCCCATCACTGCTAAACAAAAATGGCTTTGAACTATAACTGCTGGACACGGTCATTTCCTTCAACTGTAAAAGGTGTAAACAGTTTCAAATTTAAATAATATGTATAATACTCAATAATACTTACATAACTTAATAAAATAATATACATTTTTCTTTCACAACACTTAAATGTGTGGATGAAAAAAATAAAACTATGCAGAATAGTCATCATTTTGCACAAAGTAAAACAGGGCATGTTCTACAGTCAAAACAAATCCATAGTTCAGGACCGATATGTTTACCTCCTGTGAAGTATGTTGTGAACCTTTGCTCTGTCCACTCATCTCCAGAGAAAACCCTTGTGAATTGTCAGGCCACATTTGGGATCCCAACAATAACTGAGAGTCAGACAGGCTGGAGTAGTCGCTGGTTCCCGGGCCCTTGCTAGCTTTCATTCCTCTGTAACAAACAAAGTTTCGATTAAACAGTACTATAAAAACACTAAATTGTAATGTCAGTTTTATGTGGTAAATGTCTGTAAAATTATCTCTAGTACAGACATGTACATACCCAGAAGTTGAGGGGATGCTCAACATCTCCTTTATATTCCAGACACAGGGCTTCATTTCCAGGCTTTCAATGTCAACACACTTATTTTCACTATAAATAATCCACAAGAAACCAAAACATTAATTTATACAGTGACTTGTGTTTAAATATACTCTCGAATTTATCTGAGCGAACGTCAGCTGGGTGTCATAAACAAGTTACCCGCGCGTGGCCACAAATCATCAAATCACTGTCATCAAAGCTAAAAAAGCTAAAGCTTACGTTTTCTCGTAAACTAGCAAGAATACAAACATTTCACGAGACTACACTTAATTAAACCATTTTAACAAACAGGGACTTACCAGAAATTACATGTTTAACAAGCAGCAATAATTCTGAGGCGACATAAAAATATTCTGGGTGTCGTTGATGATGACCGTTACCGTTAAATTTAAGCGGGACGCAGAATTCAAACAGCTGTAAACGACGTATAATCATTTTCCTGACCATTATCATCCCCCC
>CAIGQZ010007154.1:13739422-13751544 GCA_903798205.1 Danio tinwini | reverse complement strand
CCCCCCCCCCCCCCCCCCCCCAGCAACACTGATCTGGAACGCTCGATGGCACTATTTCTATATATAGTAGTTTAATAAATAATGTTAGAAAAATTATCCAGCAAAACATTATTTATAAAAATTTAAAAGTGGGACTGATGTTGTTTTTTTGTAATAAATATGAGGAGACAACTTTACACATATTTTGGCATTGTACATAAACAAATCAGTCAAGTCAATTTATGGGATGAGGCACATTTGACAAATTTATTTATAACAATTTTCAGTGTTCAAAACCTCTTTCATTCTTATGGGAAAATGTACTTTTTGGCTTTATTGTCTATTATAATTAAGAGAACAATTGTTTTTATTTAATTTACTTATATTGTTAACTAAATTTTGCATTCATAAATGTAAATTTACTAATAAGAAACCTAATTTGAAAGTATTGGTGGCTGAAATATGCGTGTATATTACCAGTATCAGACACTCTCTCAACAAGAAAGCCCTACACACTTCAAAAATTGCGAACATTGTAAATGTATTTATTTATTACATATGTACATTGCATATTTAATTTATGTATTTTATTTATACGTACCCCCTGGCATGTATATATTTTTATTTTTTTGTAAAATGTTATATGCTGTTCTTTATATTTTTAATTCAGAAGAAAATAAATAAAGAATATAAAATATTATAGGCTGTTTGTTTATTAGGTTTTGATCTTTGATGTGTCATTTTTGTATGTAAGTTATGCATTTCAACCATTCAGGAAATTATAATGTTTCACACGTCTTCATAATTTATTGATTAACATGCATTTTAATGATATGATGGTACTGTGTATACAATAATCTGTAGGATCGCGTGAGTCTTCAGGGGTGACAGCAAGTTTATTTGAGCATTTTGTATATATTTATTCAGCAATTTAGGGAATTGCAACTTTGCACTGTGGTTTATTAAATTAGGCACTTTTAATAAAAACTTGTCATTCTGTATGATCACGTAAAACAATAAATGTGACATCTAAAAGATTAATATGGTAAAACAGTGTAGATCAAATCTACGTACTGTAAAAAATAGATTAAATCCCACTAGAGTTTACTAATCTTGCTAATCATTCTGACCGACATACTGCTCTGTCTTTATGTGTCAGCTGTGTGTGGTTCACCACAGTGACCTTAATCCATCGTGGTAGAGCTAATAAACTGTATCCTAGCAACCAAACCCTTTCATAATAAAGGTCAGAGTTTAGAAAATGTCTTGCAGCGAAATAAACGTTCTTTTCATACATTAAATGTTTTGTTACTCGCAGCGCAGGCCGAATATAAATTATATTGTTTATAAATTGGTCTAATCATGGTTATCTAATAAAAGCTAATCTGATAGCAAATCTTTAACAACGAAAGACTCGTATTATGGCACTGCGTTTTAATAATCAGGAAGACAACAGATTTTTGACACATCAAAACTTGCTTTCACGGGTAAGTTCAGGTATTAATTGTCACCAAATGTCTTATGTCGTTGGTCAACGAAACAATCATTGCTACTGTTTTATTAAGAGACTGCTTAGCATTCTAGATATCCTCATAGCAAGCTACAATAATTAGCCCGTTGCTTAGTAAACAGACTGTTGAAGAACTTGTTTGGCGGGGTAATTATAGCTTGTTTATCTTACCGTATGGGTTTATAACTGGGGCTAAAACATCAGTGATGTTTATAGTAAAATTATATATTTTTAATAACGTTACGCCCATCGTCATAAACACGAATCTCAGTTAACGTTACCATTGTGGAATTAGGGGCCAGTCGTGTTAAGCAATCAATGTCTTAAGAGAAAAAAATTGAAGGCTCACTCTTGATGTTGCCCCATCCCTACACATATAAAAACAAATATATACAAGTTTAAATGACGTTATCAGAACGATTTACCCCCAACTGTGGTATTTTAGATTATAAATATAACAGGCTTCAGATCCATATTGACTCCGTCTAACCCACAGGAGTAATCTCATCATGAGTAGAGCCTACTACATCATCAGTGCTGCTCTTTATGTGTTAAAAATTCCAGAGACCAAGGTATCTCTTGTCTTTTCTCTTGGGGAATCTTTGGAGTAATTTCAGTATGTTAGAGAAGTAATTAATGTAAATACATTAATGTAAGTTAATTCCATGCTGTAAAATTTAATGTATTAATACCTTACTAAGTTTTTTCCTGATGTGTCGTGTTTTTCAGGCTCTGCTAGACAACTCCAATGACTGCTGTGAAACAATAAAAAGAATGAATGAATCCTGTGCAAATGTTTCACTCTGTGAACCTGGTATGTTTCATGAATGCACCTTATTTTTGTAAATACAAACTAATCAGATTAATTTATGTACATTTTTGCTTTAAACTAATTCTGTGGAATTTTGTATATGACTGATATAGCTAGAATTTTGCTAATGATATCGATTGTGTGGTTATATCTTTATCTAGGGCCCCGTCATGTTCTGGAAAATGGTACAACTTTTTGTGTGCCCTGTGCCTCAACAGACCAGGGGAATTCAACTTCACTAAACAGTAGTAAGTAGACATTCGCTTTATAGTATTGATGATTGCATTTACAACGGACTTCGCTGCACACATTATGTTTTGTTGGGATGTTTACTTTACAGGTTGGGAATAAAACTAAACACTAAGAAATTTTCTTTATTTAGTATATCATTGTTTATCTTATTATTTATTTTAATCCTTATTTTTGGTTCTCTCTTTAGCAAGAACTAATCAAATTCCAGTATCTTTAATCACAGTAATTGGTAAGTTATTACTATCATATGTGATGGAGGTTAAGTTAGTTTTACATTCACACATTCACGTTCTCCTTAATGTTATATTTTTTTAGAAAAGTATTCTTTGCAAATTCTAAATAGTGAAATCATATTAGCAGCTAATGACCATCAAAGGTCAAATAAATAATGCTAATGTTGTTTTGAAGTCACACTTACATGCGATTTCAGGCCGGATATTCAAAATACTATTGTAAACAATATAGTGAGCATGTCGCAAGTTGTCACTGAACGAATGTGTAAATATAAAACCAACTTTACCTCTATTCATACAGTATATGTGACCCTGGACCACAAAACCTGTTTTATGTCACTTGAGTAAAAATACGCTTTGGAAGTCAAAATTATTGATTTTTATTTTATGCCAAAAATCATTATAATATTAAGTAAAGATCATGTTTCATCATAAATATATTCTGTAAATGTCCTTCTGGGAATGTATAAACAAATTTCTGATGATTGATGTGCACTGATAAGAACCTTATTTGGACATCCTTAAAGGCAGTTTGTTTTCAGAACTCAATTTTTTTTTAGGGTTAGGGTTAGATTGCAGATTTTTAAATGGTTGTATCACAGCCAACTATTGTCTTATTCTAAAAAAACATGCATCAGTGGAAAACTTTATTCAACTTTCAGAAGATGTATCAATCTTAATTAAAAAAAAGCCCCCTATGATTGGTTTTGTGGTCCAGGTTCACATATGAATAATGGCTATTCACATTATGAAGATACATTCATTATCTATAAAATGTGTTGATGCATTTTTTTGTGATGTGCACCCATTCAATTTATTTTTGTACAATGTGTCTGTAATGGCAGGTGGTCCAGGTGTAGCAGCTTCTGTGCTTCTGGGAACTCTACTCATCAGCCTGGGCCTCATCCTTTCTGTTGCATCTTTCTTTTACCTCAAGCGTTCCAACCGCCTCCCTGGAGTCTTCTACAGGCGCAATAAAGGTAAGAAAAGAAGTCATACACATATTATACATACATATATGCATACATAGGAACTTGTCACTGACAGCTTCTTTTTTAATTTGAAATGAGGTTTGGTTGAGCTTGTTTTCTAAAAGTTGTGTTTATTGTCAATTATTAATATCATTATGCATATGTATTGGTCTTTTTTGGGAGGATTATTCTCCATGTTTCTTTGTGGTTTGTAATTTATGTGTCATTTTCCTTTATCAGCTTTTATATTCCAACCAAGTGAGACGGTAAGATGTGTTCTTGAGACAAACTGTTCATTAAAAAATATAACTGTATGGATACAATAGATACTAAAGCACTAAATTGTTTATTTTCCTACCAAGGCTGTCATGATTCCCGAAGCTACATCTTCAGGTAAGAAGAAATTGAACTTGAAGAGAATTTTAAAATAATGCAAATCTACTTAGCCTCAATTGGCTCAAAACCTTAATGAGTTTCTTTTTTCTGCTGAAAATTTTGATGAATGTTGGAAACTGGTACCCACTGACAAAAAATACTACGGGAATACTATGCAAGTCAATTGCTACTGGTTTGCAACGAAACTCAAACAGGTTTGGAACAACTGGAGGATGACTAAATGAAGACAATATTTTTAATTTTGGGTTAACTCTCCCTTTAATCTGAATTTTTAATTCAGTCAAAGTTTGGGGCCTTTTACATAACACCGTTTGCAAGTAAAATTGGGAAGATTTTGATGGAATTTTGCCCATTAATTTACACCACAACAACGTTTTAAAAGGCTGTATAAACCACAAAGTTGTGCCTATATTTCACACTATTAGTCTGTAAGAATGCATAACTACTTGATAAACAAAACAACATTGTAGGACTACAGGGGTTTATTCTTCGTACCTTACTTAAATGATCTAAGATGATTTGGCAGATCCTGGATCTTTTAATCTTGATAACTGATCTCTGGCTTATTTGGTTCTTCAAACAAGTTTGTGAAACAGATTAAAATGTCTGGATTAACTAATCTGAGATGGCTGCATGTGTTTAAAGGGCTGATCTATCGATCCTGGAAATCATGATCAGCAATGCAATGATTAGCTGATGGCACAGCAGCGTAATGACATCATCTGATTAATATTCAATTATCCATGTGAGAAAAATTACATAAAATTCACAGTAAACAGTTTGTTAAATATGATATGCAATGACTTTCCACCTTTGTTGTGGCCTGCATGCTTTACACTTTCATGTGTCGAGAGTATTTAGCAATGTATTTAGTTTTGCATTTAGAGCAGATTTTCTTTATTATAGCCTAGGCCAATTCAAGTTTCTTAATCGGCGTAAAGTATAACTGGCTGTTTAAATCAATTTTGCATCAAAAAAAAGCATTTTGATATCGGTAAAGGTGTCTGCAAATTTTGTAAAGCATCAAATCACCATCATATTAGCTATCAAAACATGTGCATGACTGCATAAATTATTATTCCTTTAAAAAAAAAAAAAAACCTTGAATATTGTGCTTGTCTATTATCATACACAAGTTGTACTAAAGCTGGTACCTTAAAATAGTGCACGTTTGTATCTAAAAACTCAATATTATTAAATGTTGTCTTTGAACACTTTAAGGAGAACCACCATAAGTTTTATATTTATGTTTATATATAAGTGTATACAACTACTACTGTAGGAAAGTATCAGAATTCAGGACATACTTTCAGTATTACCTTTGTTTGGGAAGACCCAATCTAATCCTGTTTATATGAAATTAACCTGTTTCTGAACAGGGTTGAGCTACCAGAACAGGGTTTTGAAGAACGAAACGATCCTGGATCATGTCAAATCGTAAATAACCAAATCCAGCTAATTGAGTAATCCACGTATGAAGAAAAGACCCCAGGACCGCATGTGTGCAGGCATATAAACAGTGTTTACAAAGCGACATCACAAACTACTGGACTGGACATCCATAATACAGCATGTGAACGGAGTTTGTTTTGAGAGCAGTCTAAATTTGAGACTTTTAAGAAACATCGAATTGTTATTATTTTCAACTGTGGCCATTTCTTTAAAGCAACATCTGTTAGGAATGTCTGATTATTAAACACTTGCAGTTTAGTATTAAATGTTTTATTCATATAGATTTTTTTTCATTATCTGCAGTTCGCAAGCCAAGATATGTGAGGAGGGAGAGGCCTTCAGCGACGTCAGCATCCAACAGTGCTACTGTGTCAACAGGGGCAGTCACCAAGGTATACAATGTGTGACCATCCTCCGAAGACCAGGTGTGAGGCCACTTCTGTCCCATAGCACTGTTTCCTTGTAGGATTGTTCACTTTTTTTCTTTTTATTTTGGTGAAAGCTTCCTTCTTAGTCATGTAGGCTACGTGAGGAATTGATCTGTCTTGATGATGTAGGCTTTTATCTTTCTTTCTTTTTAGTTTTTCTTTTCATTGAGGCCAGTTATTTATTTCTATTTATATATTTTTCACACAAATTATCATTTTTTTTAAGAGACCAGGTGTTGCACTACTAGAGTATTTTTGATCGTTAAGCTGTTATTCAATCAATTGAGTTGTTTTCTCTATGACTTTTGTAACGTTTATATTTATTACCAGTATTTTTGTGTGATATTGTACTTCTGAATCTCGTGACAACTGTAACTAGGCTCCAAAATAAGACTTCCACATTTATATTTGCACCTAAGCAGCTCCTTAAATCATATCTAATTAAAAAAAATATATATAAAATCTTTATTTTTGAAATTCCAAACACATGCTACAAACGTTTGCTATATAAATACCCTGTATGAGCATTGAAAACACTCATAACTTGGGTTTTCCATGGGTTTACATATTCATGTTATACCAGATAAAAGTGTGCATGAAACAATGCCACATTACTATATTCAACATGAAGCATCAGACCTGCACCAAAGAAGTTTGCTGGAAATTAATCCTTTCAAATTCGCTAGGCCTTAAAGTTGCAAACATGCTATTAATACACAGTCTATACAGTTAGAATGGTATTAAAAAAACTGTTGCCAATCTATTTACTTACCCCATACTTTAACTGTATAAAACAAAGTGCCATTATGAGAATGTGCTAATGGATAAAAACCTAGTCACCTTTTTTATTTTGTACATTTTATACAACATTATAAAGTAAAAGTATGAAAGAACTTAGCGTATATTATTTGGTAAATTTACGGTTGGAAACGGTGGGATCATTGTTGTGTCATAAAGAGAGTGATGCACTGGTATTTCTGAGAAAGTCAGTTACCTTTTTTACTTTATTTTGTTGATGTTTATTGCAAAAAGTGGCCTTTAAATTGCCATATCGTCCTCTATGCCTATATGAATATATTTATGATTTTCTGTGTAGTTATCATATGTTGTAATGGTTCTGTTTATTTAACGCATTATGTTTGTTTTTTCTACGTCATTTTAGGAGGGTGTTTATAAACATTGTTTTGTAAAATGTATAATTTTCTGTATGCTGGATTAATTAAAAGGAAGGAATGTTTACTCAAGGTGATGGCAAATGATATTGTAGGTATACATCAGTGATGCTGTTTTAAGAATATAACCACTTTTAACAAAACTTGTCATTTATGTCATTTTATTGGCTGTTGTGCAGCAACTGGAAAGCATGTCAGTGGATTTTGTATATGAATTATGCTTAGATGGATGCTGTTGTTGTTTTATTTATTTTTTGTTTGTTGGTGCCAATGGAGTATTGATCCCGTTGAATCATATTTGATGAAGATTTCAGTGTTTACAGAAATAAAATATTTTGATTTATGAGAAAAAAAAGTTTGTTCACATTATTTTTTTAATAAAATAGCATGGCAGAATTTGCATACTATGATTAGAAACAATATTGCTTTTATTTCAAGGGTGAACATCTAAGGGGACTAATCAACATACTTTAGATCGAGCAAGCATGAGCTTCCATTTAAAGTATTAGCCAATTTTCATTCATTTTCTTTTCAACTTAGTCCCTTTAATAATCTGTGGTCGCCACAGTGGAATGAACCGCCAACTTATCCAGCATATGTTTTACGCAGCGGATGCCCTTCCAGCAAACACAAACACGGAGAGAACATGCAAAATCCACACAGAAATGCCAACTGACCCAGCCAAGGCTCGAACCAGCGACCTTCTTGCTGTGAGGCGATAGTGCTATCCACTGTGCCACCGTGATGCCCACTTAGTCAATTTGACCTCTGTCTAAAGGTCTCAAGACTGATCGGTGTAAATGAACAACATAGAATCTTCAATAAATTAGTGCTGCGAATAACAGGTAAAACTTCAAACATTCATTTAAACTAGATATTGATATTGTAAATAATCTTAATGTTTTAGGATTGGAGTCAAAACAAAAGATAACTATTAATATTTTAAACCATCTCATTAAAATTAAAGTCAGGTATGAGGTATGAAACTAATTTAACATTGTGCACTGGAAAGACCGAACACGCAGTGAACCTTCATTCACCAGTAGACATCATCATTGGGTTAACTGGCTGGACTTTACAAAGTGAGCTACAGTGCAGAAACTGAACAGTCCAGCCAATGACTGGTGTTGAGAGTCATTTGCCATCATAATACAGTGCTCAGGATAATTGAGTACACCCCATTTTGAAAATGAATATTTTTATCCATTTCTCAGTGAATATAGGCAATGTATTTTGGTGCATTTTAACAAAAACGATTTATTAACACATATATATTTATTAAAATATTTTAGTCACCAAACATATTTAAAAATTGAAAGATAATACAATAAAATTCAAGCAAAATATTGCAATAAACATTACAACCTACAAAATTTCAACTAAATTGTTTTGCTTCTCTCGATTTTTATCTTTTTTTTATTTGTATTTAATATTTTTTCTATAAAGTTTGTGTGTACTAGTTTTTGGACCGTTGTCGTAAGTTACTTTGTTAGATAAGCTCCAGATTTGGCTTCAGTACTGACTAATCTAATGTATGCACAAATATAATATTGTATAGCTTCCTATTAAAAATATGAATTTAAAAGAGAGATTTGTGAGGGTGTACTTATGCTGATCACTGTACATTAGAAGTTCTGGAAAGAGTTTGGTAGTGGTGGTTATAAAGCTTTTTTTAGCAGTTTAATTGCTGCCAAGCACTATCATTGTGTTATCGTGTGTAGAATAATTATTAAATGGGAGCATATTAAGTTGGACTTGAATCAAAAGCAATTCTGTATAATCAGACTTAATCATTATTGTGATTGGGAAACTACTCCTTTGAATGTGTCCAGTCACCAGTTTACATCTGCAAAAAGTAAACAGATGAAAGGACTTTGATCCCATTTCCCAATAATATTATAAACACTTCCTTATAAAACACAATGCTAGATGTGAATAGAGCCAACACAGTTTGTCAGACTTTCCATTTGCTAAATCCACTATGTGATGTTTGTCATGTCACACTGTATGACACAACTGCAAATACGCTCATTTCTAAGGGATTAAGACATTTGGCTCAACAATAGTTGGCACACTACTCTGTAAAATACACGATACTGTACATACACATTCATGACATTTGTGAGAACACGTGACTTTAGTTGCACATGTAAACATATCCCAGCTATTTTTCCTCATACCTGACAGCTTATCTCGGAGAGAGGCAAAAAAGTGGTAATATATTTGATCATTCAGAAGTCATGTGACTTGGTTTGTTTGAATTATGGCCAATATTTTGATTATGTTGTTTCTGTTATGCACGTGTGGTTTCTTATCAGTAACCAGCAGTAAAGCATTGCTTTGTAGAACCAACTTAACAATGACAGTAAAGTTGCAGAATGTTAGCTTATAAACAAGATTTGTTTACAAGATGATATTTTTGTTAAAGAAAAAACATATCTAATGCAATTAGATTGTGTGTAATGCAATTTGTATGTATATTACAACATGTGACCCTGGACCACTTTATAAGTTACACAGGTGTATTTAAGGTAATAACCAAGATTTTAGATTTTTCTTTTATGCCAAATAAACAAATCCTAGAATATTAAAATACATTTTCATACTGTAAACATATCAAAACTTACTATTAATTTAATTTAGACAAATTTAAAAGCAATTGTCTCAATATTCTGATTATTTTGAACCCTCAGATTCCCCATTTTCAAATTGTTGTATATCTCAACCAAATATTATCCAACTCTTACATCTTATACATCAATGAAAATTCATATACACTACCTGACAAAAGTCTTGTCATCGATCCCAGTTGTAAGAGCAACAGATAATAACTTCTAGTTGATCACTGGATCACTGAATCATCTGTTAAGCTGCATCTGAATCATCACAAATACTGCAGAAGACCTATTGGAACCCGCATGGACCTAAGATATTCACAGAAATCAGTCAAGTTTGGTGAAGGAAAAATCATGGTTTGGGATTACAATCAGTATGGGAGCGTGCAAGAGATCTGCAGAGTGGATGGCAACATTAACAGTCTGAGGTATCGAGACATTTGTGCTGCCCATTACATTACAAACCACAGGAGAGGGCAAATTCTACAGCAGGATAGCGCTCCTTCTCATACTTCAGCCTCCACATCAAAGTTGCTTAAAGCAAAGAAGGTGAAGGTGCTCCAGGAATGGCCAGCCCAGTCACCAGACATTAACATTATTGAGCATGTCTGGAGTACGATGAAGGTGGAGGCATTGGAGATGGATCCAAATAACCTGGATGAACTCTGGGATACCTGCAAGAACGATTTCTTTGCCATTACAGATGACTTTATTAATAAGTGATTCAAGTCATTGCAGAGATGTATAGATGCAGTCCTCTAAGCTTATGAGAGTCATACACAATATTAATTCTTTTTCCACTACACCATGACTTTATATTCTATACTGTACATTATTTCTGTTAAGTGACAAGACTTTTGGCTAAGTCAGACCTTACTGTCCTAATTAAATAATCAAAAATCAAGCGTAATCCAGAGGCCTTTGCCCTTCATATAAGTCACTTCAGATACCAAATGATCAACTAGAAGTCAAGTTATTATTTGTTGTTCCTAAAACTTGGATAGGCAATAAGACTTTTGTCAGGTAGTGTAATATATAAATCCACACTTAATTTACATTTTTTAACTTGTTTCATTGTACATATATGCAAATATGCAACTCTAGTGCCTGTTTTTAAAGTGAAAGTTCACCCAAAACTGAACATTGGGTCATCATTTACTCAATCCACTTGTCACAAATCGTGAGAGATTCTTTCTTCTGTTGAAAGACAGAAGCTATTTTGGAAAATGGTGAAACCTGCTAACTACTGACTTATTTGTTTTTTCTGCACTTTCAGAAATAAAGGTACGCGAGCTGTCAGTGGGGTAGTACCTTTTCAAAAGGTACACATTTGTACTTATAGGGTCCGTACTGGTACCTCAAAAGTATATATAGTACCTAAACATTTTAAGAGGAACACTTTTGTACTTTTATGGTACTAATATGTACCCTTAAGGTGTTAATATGGACCTTTTAGGTATAAATTTGTACCTTTTGAAAAGGTACCACCCCAGTGACAGTTCGAATACCTTTATTTGAGTGTACTATGAACGTCATAGGGTACCGTTTTCTAACTTTCTTCAGCATTTCTTCTTTTGTGTTCAACAGAAAAAGGAAACTCATAAAGGTTTGGAACAAATTGAGGGTGAGTAAATAGTGCGTGAATTCACATTTTCACATTTGTGGGTGAACTCTCCCTTTAAGAGATGTCTGTCTGGATGAAAATAGTGTTAAAGTCAATAATTCCCCACAGTGTGATATGAATAGTGTGAGTCGCCAAGGCCTGCTTTGTCATCCTCAATTCTCCAGCCTCCATGCTTTGTCATCCCTACGTTAACTAAGGTATTGAATGACAAAGTACAACCTAATACTGTCAGAAAACCTGTTCCTACTTCCCTGTCTTAATCATCCCTCCCTCTTTTCCATGCATGTATCAGTTGATTTGTGGGGGATGGGAGAGAGAGAGAGCAAGCAAGGTAATGATTTAAGATTTTACTCACTTCAGTCACAGCTCAGAAGTAGAGTTCAGACTTCTAAAGAGCAGGAAGAGCAGGAGAGAGCAGCATTACAGCTTTTGGGGAACTTTTCAGGAATATCTCAATCTACATCTTCAAGAAGAAGCAAGCATTAACAAGATAGAATATTGTCTTCCTTTTTAAAGGTAATACTTTTTTCCTACGTTATATACTTTATTTACAAGAACGGGACAAATATATATATATAAATGTTTTGTTTGTTATTCATTCTTTAATCATATGGTGTTGAGCCAGTGTAAGCTATTATTATTATTATTATTATTATTATTATTATTATTATTATTATTA
>CAIGQZ010007154.1:13684779-13739412 GCA_903798205.1 Danio tinwini | reverse complement strand
TATTATTATTATTATTATTATTATTATTATTATTATTATTATTATTATTATTATTATTATTATTATTATTATTATTATTGTTGTTGTTGTTGTTGTTATTGTTATTAGTTTCCTTGCATTTTAAATCCATCAGTCAATTTTAGAATTTGTTAAGGCAGTTTGTATCATATGAGTTATAATATATTAAAATGGATACTTTATTTTGTCTAGTAACAATACAAATGTAAAACAACTGAGTCAAGGTGAGCAGTTATACATAATGCTGAATATTTGTGATATGTTCTGCATAATGACACTACCTGTCTGAAACACATTTGCATATGATTTGTCTCAGCATATGCTTTATGATGCAACACTGCAGTAATGATGTTCAAATCAATCACATTTATATGCTGTCAGATATTGGCAGCTTTCCCTGTAACTATTTTAGGATTATAAAATTCAAATTCGCCCTTTTCATTCATTTTTATGGCAAAATAAACATTGTGTTAAATCATTTATTTCTATTCAGTCTGATCTGTAATAACATCAAAAACACCAGAATAATAAAGATATCACTTTTTATTTGACTTCTATTGACCGTAAACAACTTTTTGCATGTGAACTTAATATTATAAGATGTAAAGTAGCTGTAATTATAATAAGTAGACTATGTGCTAACAAGTTATTTTAATAGTCCTCCAACAAACATTCCACTGACTGCAATTTATTCTAATAAACTAATTCCAACCTAATGAACAATTAATCTATTTGGGCACAAATTATATTTATTTTATAAAACAGTCATAATCAACTTTTTTTTTTCAAATAAAACCCGGTATATCTATCTTCTCAATAATAAGTGAACATAAAAACTATTTAAAGTTTAGAATTTTACTATGGGGGTGACACAGTAGCTCAGTGATTAGCACTGTCACCTCACAGGAAGAAGGTCACTGGTTCGAGTCCTGGCTGGGCCAGTTGGCATTTTCTGTGTGGAGTTAGCAATGTTCTCCCCGTATTTGCGTGGGTTTCCTCCAGGTGCTCCGGTTTCCCCCACAGTCCAAAGACATGCAGTACAGGTGAATTGGATGAGCTGAATTGGCCTGAGTTTGTGTGAATGAGTGTATGGGTGTTTCCCAATTCTGGGTTGCAGCTGGAAGGGCTTCCGCTGTGTAAAACTTATGCTGAAATGGTGACACCTGATAGAAAAGAGACTAAGCCGAAGTAAAAATGAATGAATGAATAAATTAATGATTTTTACCATGCTGTTACTGCATTTACCACTTTTTTATGAATTACAAATTGAGTGAATTAATTGAAAATTTTAATTTTCTTACAAAATGGTAGTAAAAATGTATTGCGCTGAATTCAGCCCATATAAATAGTTTACAACAGTTTTGCAGACATAATTTTTTTCAGTGCATGTCAAAATGAACTTCATTCATTTCTTTTCTTCTCGGCTTAGTCCCTTTATTAATCCGGGGTCGCCACAGTGGAATGAACCGCTAACTTATCCAGCATGTTTTTACCAGCAGATGCTCTTCCAGCCGCAACCCATCTCTGGGTAACATCCACACATACTCATTTACACTTTGCCAATTAAGCCTACCCAATTCACCTGTACTGCATGTCTTTGGGACTGTGGGGGAAACCAGAGCACCTGGAGGAAACCCATGCGAATGCAGGGAGAACATGCAAACTTCTCACAGAAATGACAACTGACCCAGCCGAGGCTCGAACTAGCGACCTTCTTGCTGTAAAGCGACAGCACTATCTACTGCGCCACTGTGTCGCCCCAAAAGAAACTTGAGTGTTTAAAAAAAAAACTTTACAGCGCATTAAGCAATTCATTTTAAGTGAAATTTTATAAACTAATTTCGAGAGGAGTATGTGATATGATTGACCATGGCTGGCCTCTCATCTATAATCAGTAATAATCCAACCAGATTGATTCAAGCTTAAAATAAATAGACTGATTACGCCATACTGCCTTATCTTCGTTTTGGAAGGATCCCCCCCTTCCACCCCATCTCCTCCTTTTCCTCCCTTTACCAGGGGGACCTCTCAAGACCGACCTGATCTCGGACCCCCTTATATGCTTATTGACCGAGCTTAGGGTTCTCTCCCAGGACGGCATGCCAAACCTGCTATTAATGCCAAGCATATCTGTGTGAACTCCTGAAATTAATTTATAATTTAAGTTTCTTATTTACCACAATTTAACCATATTTTTATGAATTTCCTCGCTGTACACATGGCACTTATGAAACTCAATTCATTTGCTTTATTTTTACATTTCAGATTTTCTTCTGAGCACAGAATGGGAGAGCCAGAAGTGTCTCCAGTAACACGCACCAGCTCATCACGACACCAGCACCAGAGTGCAGCCTCCAGAGATGACCAGGACAATGCCTGGGATGCTGATCCTGAATGTTCAATCTGCTTTTGCGCCTATGACAACACCTTCAAGACACCGAAACTTCTAGAATGCACCCATACCTTCTGCCTGGAGTGCCTGGCACGCTTTGTGGCCATTTCCCCTGAGCAGGAGGGCACACAAATCACCTGCCCGCTTTGCCGCCAACCAACATCCGTGCCCGAACATGGCACTCCAGATTTGGCCACCAGCGAAGAGGTTTTGGGTCAACTTCCGAGCGATAAGCAACAAGTGGAGAGAGTATTCCTAGATGGAAAGAAGCTGTGCTACTCGAACCCGATGATACCTAACTGCGTCTGCATTGACATCGGCGAGCAAAAACTAGAAGAGACAGTGAGGAGAGAAGAGACGAGAAGGAGAAGTTGTGGACACCGGCTGCTGCACTTCTTGGGTTTTCATGGCAACTGGAAGAGGCTTGTGGTCTTCATCATAGTGCTCATGGTGGTCTTCTTCATCATACTGTGGCCTCTCCAGTGTTTTGTCACTTCAGGTTCTATGACAGAGTGCTTTGGGGAACCACCACAGATGCCAACCACATTTGCAGATGCCAGACCGACATCGGGCTCCTGAGCCCAAAATAAAAAACACAGAAGGATTTTGTAAATAAAAATAAATAAATAAATAAAAAATGAAGAGTTCGAATTGTGAACTGCAAAACTGGAAAGGACTTGACTGATGAGCTGACTGCACAAGACGCCAAAACAGCTTCTCATGTCAACTAAATGAATAAGTGATTTCCGAAATCTTGCTTGAAATTGCATTGTTGTTTTATGTACTTCGTAAATGACTCTGTAAATACATGAAATGATTTACTGTGTTTTAAACAGATCAACAAAATGAACACAAATGTAGAACTTTTTTTATCTTGTGCATTGCTTTGGATAAAAGAATGTGCTAAATGCATAAATGTAAATAATAGAACCTTTTGAATTAGTTTCTGTTTGCAGGTGTGATTGCTATGACTGAAACCATTTAAAAGCATTGCACATTCTGACATTCATTTTTATTCTTTTGTACGCCGCTTATTTGCAAAATTATAGTTTGCGAAATAATTTTTTATGTGTATATTATGAAATTCATTCATTTTCTTTTCAGCTTAGTCCCTTTGTTAATCTGGGGTTGCGACAGTGGAATGAACTGCCAACTTATTCAGCATATGTTTTACGCAGCGGATGCCCTATATTATGAAATAAAATGACTGAATTGTTGATAAAGTATTATTTGTATAAACTATTAATTGCATTTAATACTTTGTGAAATGAATCTTATTGTGTCTATTTAATTTTTATACAACTAAATAAACTATATGAACATTGCATATTTTATTGCATTTATTTATGATTATTCTAATGTGCACATACACACAGCTATGGAAAATAATATTAAGAGATCACTTGAAAATTCACAGTTTCTCTGGATTTACTGAATTTATAGGTAGGGTTTTGAGTAAAATGATATTTGTTATACAGTCACCGGACACTTTATTAGGTGTCCAACTGCTAGTTAACTAAAATTTCTAATCATCCAATAACATGGCAGCAACTCAATGCATTTAGGCATGTAGACATGGTCAAGACGATCTGCTGCAGTTCAAACTGAGCATCAGAATGGGGAAGAAAGGTGATTAAAGTGACTTTGAACGTGGCATGGTTGTTGGTGCCAGATCGGCTGGTCTGAGTATTTCAGAAACTGCTCATCTACTGGGATTTTTTACGCACAACCATCTCTAGGGTTTACAGAGAATGGTCAGAAGAAGAGAAAATATCCAGTGAGCGGCAGTTCGGTGGGCGCAAATGCCTTGTTGATGCCAGAGGTCAGAGGAGAATGGTCAGACTGGTTCCAGCTAATAGAAAGGCAACCGTAACTCAAATAACACTCATTACAACCAAGGTATGAAGAAGAGCATCAACACGTCCAACCTTGAGGCAGATGGGCTACAGCAGCAGAAGACCACACCGGGTGTCTCTCCTGTCAGCTAAGAACAGGAAACTGAGGCTACAATTCGCACAGGCTCAAGAAAACTGGACAATAGAAGATTGGAAAAACGTTGCCTGGTCTCGATTTCTGCTGCGACATTCAGATGGTAAGGTCAGAATTTGGCGTCAACAACATGAAAGCTTGGATCTCTCCTGCCTTGTATCAACAGTTCAAGCTGGTGGTGGTGGTGTAATGGTGTGGGGATATTTTCTTGGCACACTTTGGGTCCATTAGTAGTGTTCAGAGCAGATCAGCTGTTCAGAGCGGATCGCGATGAAGAATCGACGCGGAAATCACGCAGTGGCGGGACGTGCTTTTACATCAACGAAAGGTGGTGTACAGATGTAACAGTTTTAAACAAGATGTGTTGTCCAGATCTAGAAGCACTGTTTATTAACTGTAAGCCTTTCTACTGCCCGCGCGAGTTCTGCTTGTTCATCCTCGTCAGTGTTTACATTCCTCCACACGCGCATGCGTGCCTGGCAATACAGAAACTAGCTGATCAGATCATGGTGATAGAGCAACAACACCCGGACTCTGTTTTAATCATTCTCTGGGATTTTAACAAAGCAAAACTATCCCGTGAACTGCCAAAATATAGACAGCATGTTACATGTCCCACAAGAGACAGTAACATATTGGATCACTGCTATAACACAATAAAGGATGCATACCGCTCTGTCCAACGAGCAGCTTTGGGGCACTCTGACCACTGTTTGATTCATCTCATACCAACTTACAGGCAGAAACTGAAAACAGCCAAACCTGTATTAAGATCTGTGAAAAGATAGACTAACGAAACAGAGCGAGATCTACAAGCCTGTTTCGATTTCACAGATTGGAGTGTCTTTGAAGCTGCTGCAAACGATTTGGATGAGCTCAGAGACTGTAACATCTTATATCAGTTTCTGTGAAGACGTGTGCATTCCTACCAGGACACAACTCACATACAACAATGACAAACCATGGTTTACTGTAAAACTCAGACAGCTACGTCAGACCAAGGAGGTTGCTTACAGGAATGGGGAGATGGCCTTGTGTAAGCAGGCCAAATACACACTGGAAAAGGAGCAAAAAGGAACTATTCTGAGAAACTAAGAAGTCAGTTCTCTTCCAGCGACTCAGCATCTGTGTGGAAAAGTTTGAAATCCATTACAGACTATAAAACACCACCCCCCAGCACTGTAGACAACCAACGACTTGCAAACGACCTGAATGAGTTTTACTGCCGGTTTGAGAAAACCCACCACACCCACTCTGAACTGCTGTTTACATCACCATTAACATCCCCACCACCCCCGCCTCCCCCATACCTGCACTTCAGTTCAGTGTAGATGATGTGCGCCAGGTCTTCCAGAAACAGAGGAGGAAAAAAGCTCCAGGCCCAGATCTTATAACACCAGCCTGTTTAAAGTCCTGTGCTGACCAACTGGCCCCCATCTTCACCCTGATCTTTAACAGATCACTGGAGCTGTGTGAAGTGCCCTCCTGCTTCAAACACTCCATCATCATTCCCATACCAAAGAAACCCAAACTCACAGGACTAAATGACTACAGACCGGTGGTGCTGACATCTGTGGTCATGAAGTCTTTTGAAAAACTTGTGCTGGCCCACCTGAAGGACATTACTGAACCCCCTCACTGGACTCTCTTCAGTTTGCCTACAGAGCACACAGGTCTGTGGATGATGCAGTCAATATGGGACTGCATTATGTTCTGCAACACCTAGACAGACTGGGGACCTATGTGAGGATCTTGTTTGTTGACTTCAGCTCAGCTTTTAACACTATCATCCCAAAACTTCTCCTGCCCAAATTAACTGAGCTTTCCGTGCCCACCTCTGTCTGTCAGTGGATCAACAGCTTCCTAACGGACAGGCAGCAGTTGGTGAAGCTGGGAAAATTCTCATCCAGTATCCGCACAATCAGCACTGGCGCCCCCCAGGGGTGTGTCCTCTCCCCACTGCTCTTCTCCCTGTACACGAATGACTGCACTTCGAAAGACTCCTCTGTCAAGCTCCTAAAGTTTGCAGACGACACCACACTTATCGGCCTCATTCAGGACGGTGACGAGTCTGCTTACAGACAGGAGGTTAAGGAGTTGGCTGTCTGGTGCAGTCACAACAACCTGGAGCTGAACACGCTCAAAACAGTGGAGATGATAGTGGACTTCAGGAGAAACCCCCCTGCTCTCCCCCCACTGAGCATCATGGACAGCATTGTGGCAGCAGTGGAGTCATTCAGGTTCCTGGGCACCACCATCTCTTAGGATCTGAAGTGGGACACTCACATTGACTCCATTGTCAAAAAAGCTCAACAGAGGCTGTACTTTCTTCGTCAGCTGAGGAAGTTCAACCTCCCAAAGGAGCTGCTGAAACAGTTCTACACCTCCATCATTGAATCAGTCATCTGCACTTCAATAACTGTCTGGTTTAGCTCAGCTACCAAATCCGACCTTCGAAGACTACATCGAATAGTTCAGACTGTTGAGCTAATCATTGGTACAACCCTCCCTACTCTCCAAGAACTGTACTTATACAGAGTGAGCAGAAGGGCTGCTAAAATCACTCTGGACCTCTCACACCCAGCACACTGCCTCTTTGAACTTTTACCTTCTGGTCGACGCTACAGAGCACTGCGCACCAGAACAGCCCGACACAGAAACAGTTTCTTCCCTCAGGCAATCCATCTCATGAACACTTGATGATGATAATAATTGTGGAACCAACATCACTACCTGCTATACACGTTTTTTATACACACATACACTTATTTAACAACACACTTTACATGCCAATTTTGCACATAACACCTGCACATATTATGTTGTATATAGTAATACACCTGTACATACACTTGTCAATTTGTATATTGCATTCACTACTTTTTAAAATATATTTATTACCTGTTTTTTAGTCCTCTGTAATTCTGTTGCACTGTAGAAGCTCTGTCACGAAAACAAATTCCTCGTATGTGTGAACATACCTGCCAATAAAGCTCTTTCTGATTCTGATTCTGATTCTGAATTGAGCATCGGGTAAAGGCCACAGCTTACCTGAGTATTGTTGCTGACCATGTCCATCCCTTTATGACCACAGTGTACCCATGTTCTGATGGCTACTTTCAGCAGGATAACGCACCATGTCATAAAGTGTGAATCATCTCAGACTGGTTTCTTGAACATGACAATGAGTTCACTGTACTCAAATGGCCTCCACAGTCACAGGAAAGATTTAAGTCACCAGAACTCAATCCAATAGAGCACCTTTGTGATGTGATGGAATGGGAGATTTGCATCATGGATGTGCAGCTGACAAATCTGCAGCAACTGTGTGATGCTATCATGTCAATATGGAACAAAAATCTCTGAGAAATATTTCCACTACCTTGTTGAATTTATGCCACGAAGGATTAATGCAGTTCTAAAGGCAAAAGGTGGTCCAACCTGGTACTAGTAAGGTGTACCTAATAAAGTGGCCAGTAAGTCTATATTATAAACGTTTTATTTATTTTAATCCAAGTTTCAAAGAAAAATATATTTGTTCTTTTTTTTTTTTTTTTTTTTTTTTTGCTAAATTATGATTGAAAACGAGCAATATTCCAAAGGAATTTATAAAAGAATAGTTCACCCAAACATGAAAATTCTGTCATTAACTCACCCTTGACTCTTTCCAAACCAGTTTGAGTTTTTAATTGTGTTGAACGAAAAATAAGATATTTTGAAGAATGTTGGAAACATGAAAAAAACAAATAATATGGATGCCAATGATTTTCAAGTTACCAACATTCTTCAGTATATCTTTTTTACTCTCCCTTTAAGTATTTTGTTATCTAAAACAGAATATAAACAATGAATGACATGTTATTCTTACAATTTAATTGTGGCTGGTGTTTTTCCCTTCTTATCTAGCATTTGTCTGACAATATTTATTAACTTTGGTAAAATTTTCGTCACAAGCCCTTGTTAATTTTCTACCCTGATTTACAGTAACTCTTGAGGACACACCATTTGCCTTTTATTACTACTGTATAGATAAGTGCTAATCCTAGAAACTTGTTTTTACCACATCACTTCCTTTAAACCATAAAAGCCACAAAGTTTCCTCCCAGCACACTGCTCAGCGAATTAACCCTTAATTGATCGGCTGCTGCAGATACACAACATCTCCCCAGAGAAACCCTATTTATAAAAGTGAAACGGGATGACCCTTTGAGAATGCAGGACGCACGCACACTTCCATGTGATCAGACACACTGCTCTATTAATAACAGAGCTGGACGTAGGGCCCCTCAAACACACACACACACAAGGGCACTGGGGGTTTTGAAGGTGTGCAATGCCAGTGTCGGATCAATGCTGAAGTGTTTCCAAAGCATAAACAACGACAAAAGGTAGGGAAAATGCTGCAGAGTTTGTAAAGGTTGAACTGGATATTTCTAACAGGAGGATTTTGTGTTCAGAAATGTTTTCCATTCCATTCCACCCGCTTTCTACTGTACCAAGCCATTCATGATTAAAAAAATTCATGCACAAGAGTTTAGCACAATAATAAAGCATTAAACTGTCTATTATTACTAATAAAAATAATACTTCTTGGCACAACAGTTATGATGCTTTTTAAAAATAAAAAAATGCAAATTTACTGTATGCAAAATGCATCTCCGTGTTTGTAAGAAAACGCCCCATGAGCTAGATAAGATAAGACTTATTATTGTTGAAGGTTGTAAAACGTGATCTTCATTTTCTGGATTACCAGACACATCTACAGTAGGTCATTTGTGAGGAATTGGACTATAGAAAATATTTGTACAAGGCAAGTCACACAAACACCATGCTGGCTTGTTTTATGGGAGTCTTGCGGTACTGCTTCCTCTCATTGTCTTGTTTTAATCCACAAATCATCGTGCACTGAGTTGTTGTGACTGCTGCTCTGGAGTCAGTTTACAGTTCAACCAGGAACTTTACAGGGTTTTTATGGTGTTTTTGTAATAATTTGTTACTTAGAGACTAACGGATGTTTAGTACTTTGCCGAAATGAAGCAACAAGGAAGATTCTGTATTTACTTTT
The DNA here is from genome assembly GCA_903798205.1 of Danio tinwini. Classification (NCBI taxonomy): domain Eukaryota; kingdom Metazoa; phylum Chordata; class Actinopteri; order Cypriniformes; family Danionidae; genus Danio; species Danio tinwini. The sequence continues at coordinate 13,729,948 of CAIGQZ010007154.1, read as the reverse complement.
TTCTATTATGTGCTGTTTTTTGACTAACTTTTCATTTTACAGTATATTTATATCTTATTCACCCTCCTGTGAAATTTGTGTTTTTCAAATATTTTCACAGTATTTCCTATTATATTATTCTTCTGGATAAAGCATTATTATTTTTAATTTGACTGGAATAAAAAAAAGTGAAAACCGCTAGGGTTAATATTTTTATCCCCTTTAAGAATTTGTAAATCTACAGAACAAACCACCATTGTCCAATGACTTGCCTAAATAACCAAACTTGCTTAGTTAACCTTCTTAGGCCTTTAAATTGCATATTAAGCTGCATATTAGTATCTTGCAAAACAACCAGTTAAATATGATATACTGTCATCATGGCGAAGACAAAATAAATGATTTATTAAAAATAGTTCTTAGAACTATTATGTTTAAAAATGTGTGGAAAAAATGTGTGCTATCAGTTAAACCACACTTGGGAAAAAATTTAATTATATATATATATATTTACAGGAAGGCAAATAATTATGTCTTGAACTGTGTGTGTGTGTGTGTGTGTGTGTGTGTGTGTGTGTGTGTGTGTGTGTGTGTGTGTGTGTGTGTGTGTGTGTGTATATATATATATATATATACATTCTTTAAACATAGGGTAGTTTTTTTACTATTATTAATATTAAGATATTTTCAGATGAGTTTCACAAATTTCATTTTGTAAAAAATAAATGACCACAACCATGAAATAAATTATATTTTCATTAGTTGCTAGCATCTGTAAGTCATGTTAACTTTAACACAACAACTAGACGTTAAATAGCATACAACATTCTGTGAAACTTAACACAGATTTTTTTAAGGGACCTATTAACTATATTGAAATGCATGAAAATGATTTCCTAGAAAGCCTATATTGATTAGCTATGGATTCTATAATTCAAATTTTAGAGTCATTAAGCACTGATGAATTTATAAATTATTTAGCAATGATGTATATGTGTGATTAAAAGAGTAAAACAATTATAATTACAAAAAAGTTTTATATATGATGTGCTTTTCCACAAGAAACTGTATGAATGTACAGTAGTGGATCAGAACCTTTTATCAAAGTTGATCTAAAACTATTAAACAACATCTATTCTTGTTTTAGAACAATTAGAAGAAGAAAAAAAACACTTTAAATGTTATACTGTATATTAATTATTATTCATAACTTTTTTTCAGATGTAATAAACCTTTTGTGCTCACGTGTAATGGATGACTTAGACCACAGTGTGCTGATAGCGGAGCAGGACTGGGACTGTTTCTGTACGGAGAGCGAGGAATGTTCTGTTGAGCAGGCCAAGCTTGCAGCCTTAGATGAGTCCGGCTTTAGTGACAGCGACGATGACAAAACCTCCACCCATGTGTCAACTCTTCCCATAACAAACAGCCCTGACGAGCTCTGCGAAAAAGATGAAAGCCTCAAACAGCATCAAACAGGAGATTGCAAAATCACGCATTTATCTGAGAAATCTGAGTTGCCAGAAAATCCTATTCCTGAAACAGAGCCACAAGATGTTGAGCAGACAAGCAAAGCTATAGTACATGAACAAGAATGTCAAAACAAAGCCAATGAAGACAACACTCTAACTGAGAAGTTAAGAGAAAATGATGAGAATCAAGAAAATGGCAAGGATAAATCAAGCCAAGCCACCACAGAGAAAGTTTCTGAAATGTCTCCAGCAAATTTAAATCCTGGAAACAGTACGGATGGTATAGAAACACAAACTGAGGTGACGGATAGTTCAGCAGCCCCCATAAAAGAGAAGGAACGCTGGTTTGTCACTGTAAACGACAGCCCAGTCCGTCTGAGAGTAAAGGGTTCGGATTCAGTAAAAAAAAAAAGAAGAAAAAAAAAACGTTGTAAAAACTCAAAGCAGAACATCAGAGTTATGGAGGACGGCTCTTCAGTGCCAGATATAGAAATTATTGAGAGACAAACAACACAGGACACATCCGAACAAGAAAATGATTATTCTGACTCACCCAATATTCATAATGTCCAAATCCAAGATAATTCGTCTACTGGATTATCTAAAGATAAAGAAGAAAAAACAAGCTGTGCTCTTGATTTAAAAAAGGAAAACATGACAGAAATTCCAAAAGCTAAATTAGAAAGAAATCCTGCCGACTCCCCAAATTCACATTTAACTCCCAACCAGCTGCCACAAATGATATTTAAAGATCTCAGTGGTTCTTTGCCACAGCTTGGGGATCATGAAAGCACAGCGCGTGATAAACTTGACGAATCCATAGAAGATAATAGTCTTGAATGTCAACATACAGATGATAATCTAAGCCACTTTAATAATGGCACAGGAACAGAAAATCCCAGATTTATTCTGGGTACAGCTCCATCTTTAGACTCTGATAAAGAAAAAGCAGAACAGCAAGTGCCCTTGGGACTTTTATCCTATAATGGAAAAGAATCATCTCAAGAGATGCAATCCTTTAAGACTCCAGGTCCAACTCCACACATATTTGCCATTTCCTCCTTTTGGGATGAAATGGAGAAACTGACAATAAATGATATCTTGCAACTTAGAATAGCCAACAGCAGGTCCCTGCCAACAGAAAACATTGTTCCAGAAGAAAGCAGCCGTGTAGACGTTGAAGCTTATCTTTTAGAGAAGGATGAGGTGGAATCCAAAAATGAGAGTTTAGAAGATGGCCTGGCAGATGACATGGCAGATTCAGACTACTTCACACATCTGGATGACTCTAAACCAGACAGATCCAGCTGCGAATTTTCAACTTTCTCCGATTTCGATGAGGAGTTCATACAACTTCTTCATGCGAGTGCAAACCCTAGCCCTGATCTCCTTGAAAGCAAAGAACAAACGTTTTTTGAGTCCATGTGTGCCGTGGATTTGAAAGAAACTTTGCCAAGTGAATCAAATGAGATAGTGAAGATGTTTCCGGAAAGTAATCCTGTAGTATATTCAGAGACAGAGTTGCAAGAATTATTTCTAACAACTAGAGAAGACAACAACATGAATACTTTACTACTGGACCAATGTAGCGTGAGAAGATCAACACCTTCACCAGCTTTATCGGTTTCTGATATTCTAGATGATCAGTGTCTGCTGTCTTTCTTTGAAATCCCAAACAGTGACACTGAACTGGAACAATACCAGATTTGGACCCCAAATAGAAAGTCTTTGCTTTGTTTTTCACAAAATATATCATTGGCTGAGACTTATGATGACTTCTTCTCAGACTTTGAGGTTGGCAATTTTCTCTTTCCTTCGTTACAAGGTTCAAGAAAAATTGAGAAATCAATGGTTCCTATCTATTCCTCTTCTCGCCCAGTTGTAAGACACCTAGAACTTCCAGAAGTAGATGAGGTGATACATGAAAATGCTCCTATCAGAGTTCTGAACCCTTCTGAAACATCAAACATGTGCGCTATCACTAGCCAGGGAGGTACCTGGGGAAGCCTTTTTCTGAGACATACCAAACTTCTAATGGGAAGGACGTGGTACAGGATAGCCACCTCTTGGAGTTTTCCCAAGACAGCCAACATGGTCTGCAATTATGGAACAAAAACAACATTAAGTTCCTCTATAGCTCAGTCAAGTCGTCCAGTTCTTCTTCTAGAAAACCAGGCCCTCGAACAAATGACAGAACATAAGACACATATTGGGGAAACTGTAGCAAATGCAGGTACATTTTAAATGCATGTTTGGAGAGTAAATTGATTAAAGGGTTAGTTCACCCCAAAATTCTCAATTTCTCATTCTCATGTTGTTCTGAAAACACGCAAAGTCTATTTATTCTAACTTTAAATCATTTGTAAAGAGACCCCAAAATGAATGCATATGAATTAAGAGGTTTATTCCAAGTCTTCTTGTGACACATTCGTTTACTAAGACAAACACATTTGATTTTGGATTTTACATTTTAAACATAAAACAGAAGCTCAGCTATACCCAACTGATGCACACAAACCCAGCTGACACACAACATCAATAATATTGGACAAGATTTAGGTTGCCAGCGTCTAAGGACAACGTTATTTTGACGTCCAATAACGACGTGAAATGACGTTGATATTTGGTTAATTAGTTTATGTTGGAACGTGATAAAAATCCAAAGTCTAGCCAACATCTTAAACCAACGTCATATTGACATCAAATACATTTGTCAGATATGGCAACTAAAATCCAACGTCTGATAGATTCCAATTTCAAACAAAATGCAGCGTCCCACGACACTGGGGTACAACATCCATCTTAGGTCATAGTGACGTCCTGTGCCTGCTGGGAACAAACCTCATTGGGCTTTCTCAATGTCATTGGGTCTTACACATCAAATAAAGCATAGTTGAGCTTCTTGATCTTTATTTATATTATACATCATAGAGATAAGACAATAAAAATCCATAACAATATATTAGATTGTTGAACATTTCAGCATATCAGGCTGGCAGGAGATTTTATTGTAAAATTAATGAATTAATTCACTTCAGTTTAGTATAAATGCCACTGCAGAATGATGATCCACTGAGCTTCTGTGACTGAATATGTAAACACTGTTTACATAGCAAACAGACCTCTTCAGGAGACTTTGATTAAACCTGATATGCATGAATTTTGGAAGTTGTGAATAGACATTTGATGGAGGAACCCAAATCACTCAGAGATTTGGTTAAAGACATGTATTTTAAAGATATACAAATATGTTATGCATTTATAATGACATAATGAAATATTGATATGTGAAAAGGTCTAGTCTAACGCTGCCAAATTCTGTTTACAGACAGAGATTGCTTCCTCTTTTCCTTAAAGCAAGCAGACATGTGCCTTGTTTGCATCGCCTTCGCATCTTGGGTACTAAAGTCAAGCAACCCACAATCTGCAGACATGTGGAAAACAGGTAAACCCGTGGTTTTGTGGATAGTGTATTTCTGCAATGAGACACAATGATCAGTCTGTTCCATATTAAATTAGGCAATTTATTCAGATAATATGAGCACACAAAATTAACATGATCCTTTTTTTTCTCTGTTATTTCTCAGCTCTTCTGGCAAACGTGAGCGCGATCTCTGCCATCCAGTACTTGCGGCGATATGTAAAAGAAGGATGAACCATAAAAATCTAGTATTAGAGCTTTCTCACAAGGGGCCAGTGTACAGGAAAGGGTTAATTTTGCACAAATTCACACCAAACACTTTAGTAAATACACATATTAGGTTGTATTCCATGTTTCCTAACAGTCTAATATTTTCATGTAATATATTCATGTTACAAAATAGGTGTTCGATCAATAAATAACTTATCAAAGGACAATTTCATTAAAGAAAAGCTTACAAAGCAAAGGAGGAAACATTAGTTTTGTTTTTTCCCATACAAACGCTTGTTCAGTTAGAAGACAAATATTGCTTTAGATATGTTGATATGGACCAGAAGTGACCACTGGTAAGTTTTGGGTCAGTTATATTCAGGACTTAAGCTGTGCTATACATATTTATGTAATTCACAATTAAACTATTTTGCAGTGTACATACAGTATAAAAAACATTTTACCTCCCAAGATGTATCTATTAAATGCAAAAGGAAAGGAAAAAAAATCATGCAGCCAAAGCTTTTTTAAAAAAAACATATAGTTTTTCAATGAAGAAACAGATTTGAGTACATTTGTAAAGAATATACATTTGCACAAAAAATGTAATTGAATTTTACAGTGCATCCGGAAAGTATTCATTCATTCATTCACCACTTTTTCCACATTTTTTTATGTTACAGCCTTATTTTAAAATGGATTAAATTCATTTATTTCCTCAAAATTCTACACACAATACCCCATTATTGACATTGTTTCAGCAGCTTAATTGGAGTTCACTTTTGGTAAATTCAGTCGATTGTGCATGATTTAAAAAGGCATACATCTGTCTATGCATGAAGACAAAGGAATTGTCTGTAGACCTCCGAGACAGGATTGTCTCAAGGCACAAGGCTGGGGAAAGTTACAAAAAAAAATTTCTGCTGCTCTGAAAGTTTTAATGAGCACAGTGGCCTCCATCATCTGTTAGTAGAATTAGTTTGGAACCACCAGGACTCTTCCTAGAGCTGACCGGCTATCTAAGCTGATTGATCAGGGGTGAAGGGCCTTAGTCAGGGAGGTGATCAATAATCTGATGGTCACTCTGTCTGAGCTTCAGCGTTCTTCTGTGGAGAGAGGAGAACCTTACAGAAGGACAACCATCTGTGCAGCAATCCACCAATCAGGCCTGTATGGTAGAGTGGCCAGGCAGAAGCCACTCATTAGTAAAGGGCACAGAGCAGCCCGCCTGAAACTTGCCAAAAGGCATCTAAAACAAAATTCTCTGGTCTGATGAGACTAAAATTGAACTCTTTGGAGTGAAAGCCAGGCGTTACATTTGGAGAAAAACAGGCTCATTACCAGGCTAATATCATCCCTACAGTGAAGCATGGTGGTGGCAGTTTTTCAGTAGCAGGAACTGGAAGACTAGTCAGGATAGAGGGAAAGATGAATGCAGCAATGTACAGAGACATACTGAATAAAAACCTGCTTCAGAGTGCTCTTGACCTCAGACTGGGGCAACAGTTCATCTTCCAGCAGGACAGTGACCCAAAGCACACCACCAAAATATCAATGGAGTGGCTTCACAACAACTCAGTGAATGTCCTTGAATGGCCCAGCCAAAGCCCAGACCTAAATCCTATTGAACATTTCTGAAAAGATCTGAAAATGGCTGTACACCATCACTTCCCATCCAACCTGATAGAGCTTGAGAGGTACTGCAAAGAGGAATGGGCAAAAATTCCCAAAGACAGGTGTGCCAAGCTTGTGGCATCAAATTTAAAAAGACTTGAGGCTGTAATTGCTGTCAAAGGTGCATCAACAAAGCATTGCGCAAAGTCTGTGAATATTAATGTACATGTAATTTTTCAGTTTTTTTAAATAAATTTGCAACAATTTCAAAAAATCTTTTGTCAAATTGTCATTATCTGGTATTGTGTGTAGAATTTTGAGGAAATTAATTAATTTAATCCATTTTGGAATAAGGCTGTAACATAAAAAAAATGTGGAAAAAGTGAAGCGCTATGAATACTTTCCGGATGCACTGTAAGGAGGTATCAGAAAGTGCCAGAAGTATGACTGCTGCTAAGTGTCAAATGTTTCTCTCACACCTAAACAGAGACTGATGTCAATGTGATAGGGGAAATTTTATATATGAAACAGCCTCAAAAATATATACACTAATGAATTAAGTATACTGAAAATAAAATGTACTGATCAAACAACAACAAAAAAAAGATTTTTGATGACATTAATGGATGTACTGAAGATAAAAAAAATAATACAAGCTGTTTGTAATAGTCATGCATTTGTCACTGAAATGTAATTACAATCAGACAACACTGCATGTGAAGATAAATATACAGAAAGACAAGAATACTAAAAATGAGAATATATTCCTCATTTCAAATATCCATACACTAGTACAAATGTTTAGTGTTAATTCGAAGGTAATAATGACTTTTTGGCAGTTTTGGGAAAAAAGTGACCCATCAAAGCTCCACTATGAAAAGCGTTAACAGATAACACTCATGTCCGCTTGTACGCATACAGTACAAAACAATGGCACTCCATTTCACGTTTCCTATTGTTAATTTAACAATTAATAGTAGTGCACAACAATACACGTGTATTGCAATAAACCATCACAAACTTACTCTTTCTTGTGTTTCTATTGGATTTCATATTATTGTGAGAATGTTGTGCTCCTTCCCAACCAACCTGATTATGTAAAAGTAACAAGCCTGGTTGTTCAAATGGCTAAGTGCACAAATGTGCACTTTATTGCTAACTTCCTAAACTTCTGTCCCAAGTAGAGATGACCCAGTAACTGACCTGCACACAATGTATCACAATGTATCCGGTAAACTGCAAACAGGTCGATCTGAACAGTCGTCTGTTGCATCGAATGATCACGGCAGTGAAGCAACTGTTCTGTAGAGCTGAACAAGGGCAAGATCAAAACTACCGCCAGCATGCTAACACTCAAGCTGCATTTGGTCTACACTGTAAATTAAACGGTTAAAAAATCTAAATTACAGACAAAAATAAAGTGGATTTTATACTGATGAGCACTCTGAGGCATAGATGAAGAGGCTGTCAGAAAAAGGGAAGGATAGCGTATGTAAAGCATGCACTTTTTGCACACAAGTCATCTGAAATTTTTGTATCCAAATCTATCATTGCAACTTTGAACAGTTAATATATTATTTTAAACATATAGTATTTACAATCTTAAAACGAGTGTTTCAGTAAACTTTGAAACTAAACTGTGATAAACTCTGGATATCGGACAGCACTTCTCAAATACTTAGTAAATCTACAGTACTGTGCTTTTAGCACAATAACCACATTACATGGGAATATCATTTCTGACAGAAACCGTTTCTAAATAGTGTTCATGCAAGGAAAGCAAATTCAGTGAGCTCCAAAAGGCTAGTTATTTCATACAGCACAAAGGAGTCGGTCAAACGTTCATAAGTGCCAAAATGGGGATAAACCCACGCTGGGTTTTTTCGGGAAACAAAAGGCCTGATACCCTGAACACAGAATTCACTCTATAATCCACAGTGGAGAATTTGTTCATTTCAGGACTGCTTGTCTCCTTCTTTTTTCAGACGGCTGTCAAAGAGACAACAAAACATAGAGTCACTTAAGTATCCAAGTAAACAGGTAATACAAGGATAACACATATGCATACAGTTGAAGTCAAAATTATTAGCCCCCCTTTCTTTTTTTTCTTATTTAAATATTTCCCAAATTATGTTCAACAGAGCAAGGAAATGTTCACAGTATGTCTAATAAAACAAATAAGACTTTCTCCAAAAGAAAAAGTATTATTTCAGTTAGAATAAAGCAGTTTTGAATTTTTCAGAAAATCATTTTGAGGTCAAAATTATTAGCCCCTTTAAGCTATATTTTTTATCAATAGTCTACAGAACAAACCATCATTATACAATAACTTGCCTAATTAACCTAATCTGCCTAGTTAACCGAATTACCCTAGTTAAGCCTTTAAATTTCACTTAAACTGTATGGAAGTGTCTTGAAAAATATCGAGTAAAATATAATGTCATCATGGAAAAGACAAAATAAATCAGTTATCAGTAATGAGTTATTAAAACTATTATGTTTAGAAATGTGTTGAAAAAAATCTCTCCATTAAACAGAAATTGGGGAAAAAAATAAATGAGGGGGCTAATAATTATTCAGGGAGGCTAATATTTCTGACTTCAACTGTATGTAATTTAATCACTTGTTAAAATGATGAGAAGTTGCATTAAATTCCGTTGTTTTCTTTGGTTATCTATTCCGCATAGTGGAGCTCTACTAGAAAGTTCTTTTAAATAAAATAAAGAGCTCCCCAAAGCAGCTTGATTACACATGCAATCTAATGCCATATGTTAAGAAGTGGAGTTCACCTGTAGTAGTCCTCTTGGCTGGGGAGAGGAGCGCTGTGTAAGTGTGCGTGTCCGTGTAGCCACTGCTGCTCCAGTGCCAGCCTCTGCAGCTCGGCCGACTGTGCCTGCATCGCCTGCAATTGATGCGCAGCTGACATCGGAGCCAGTGGGCCTGGTAACTCTCTGGGGAATGGTGCTCCTGTGAAAGAAACTTTACTCCAGTTACTCTTCTTTCAAAAAGGTGTGAACAAACAGCTGAGATTTCCTTTCATGGAACTGTTACAGATGCTGGAGGATATTGTGAGAAAACAGAACAATAGGTTGACTGAAAGTGTAACATTATATTAATCTATTTGATCTCTTTGAGTAATGAAAACAATGAAGGTAAAACAAAGGCTAACGTTTTTCATACTTGGAATTCAGGCTCAATTTATGAAGTAGAATATATTATTTCAAAAGTCACAAATGTGTTTCCTTGCCTTCTACTGTATGTCTATTTTAGTAATGTATTGCCACTATGCTCGCAATCAAGAAAACTTTACTGATTTTATCACATCGTACTGTACGGTATGTGATGCAATAATACTCTAAACAAAAATGGTGTCAGCAACAAACAATTTTTTCACATTCAATAACCAACATTCTGGGCTCTATTTTAACGAGCTAGATGCAAAGTCTAAAGCGCATGGTGCAAACGCATTAAGGGCATGTCCGTGTCCACTTTTGCTATGTAAAAATATACACTGTGCCCCGGCGCATGGTCTAACAGAGTTGTGCTTATTCTCTTAATGAGCTATGGGTGTGTTTTGAGCATAACGTGCATTTTTTTCTAACGTGCAACTTTTTTCATATATAAGATATTTGTGTATTGCTGTACATCCTGTGTGTGTTAAGCAATGCATAAGTGTTTGGACCCACACAGGCGCATAACTAACACGCTCTGTGCTGGACTTTAGACCAGCTTTCAGTTGGTCAATGGCACGGTCTATTTCAGTTCCTCAAAATAGCAATGAGCCAACAATTTGCCTTAACACACCTCCTTTATAGACCAGCACACACATAAGTCCACAAAGTGGCACAAATGGATTTGCTATTTAAGCAACATGGTGCAAACGTAAAAATTACTTCAGCTACATCTGGCAACACAGGTCAGGCAATGCCATTTTCTTGCGGATGCAGTAGCAGGTGATTTCAGACTTCTGATGAGTAGACTGTAAAAATTTTATCCAGTTTTTATTTTCAGCTGTTTGTGAATACCGGAAAACACTGTTTTAAGTATGTTTTGCTTTGAATGCGCGGGTCCTGTTTAAACACTTGCCGTAGGTATTTGGCATGTGAGCTCGCTGGTTAACCTGCAAGATTTTCACTTCTGAGTGGTGGACACAATTCCTTTTAAATATATGTCTGTAAAGTGTGTTCCGCAGAACTGCGCAAAAAACATGCTTTAAAAGAGTCGTGGCATTTTCACTTGACAACAAGTGCTTTTTTTCCCACACGACACACATTCAGAGCATACACGGTTTCATTTGTTTGCTTCTGCCTGCACAGATGACGTGGAAACGGCGCCAAGTCTGAACTCTCATGAGGCGATTACACATCGCATTTTCGAGAGGGGTCTGGCTGCAGACTCGGTGCAGATGCAATCTGAGCTGCATCCAATGCTTTTTAATGCACCCACCTAACCCCACCCCTAACCCTACCACTCACAGTGACATCACTAGCTCCATTGAGTGCATTGTGTCTGACATTGCATCTCTGAGTGATGCAATCTGAGCTTGCATCATAAAGGCTGCATCCAGATACTATTGTGGCATTTTCAGCTGTGTATTGTTATCGCCTTTTTCCCCCCAGCTGATTGTTTGCAATCATAGTGCATACTTTAAACAGTCCATGCTATTTTAAGCTTTTAATACAGTTTTGACACTGGTTTAGGGTACACACCGTCCTGTTCAACACACTCTAGGTTGGTCACATACAGTATGCTGTGGTTTCAGTGAAGCAGAAAGGACATGAGGACAATCATAATTTATTTTGGTGAATTAATTTAAACAAACTTTTAAATTTGTTTAATTTTATTGCAGCCATTGCTTGAATAGAATAAGCGGAATGAACGTTTAATGCAGTTACAAGTAGATGCATTCTAACAATGTTTTATTTTGTTTCAGATTACAGGAAGGCGTGCATTGGAAATGTAAGTATTATTAAAATATAAGTATATTTTTAACTGTGAAAAAAGGATTATAGACTGACAAATGGAAACTATATGCCAGAATTGTTCTGTTTCCTTGTTTGCAACAGGAATGTTTTTTTTTTTGTTGTTTTTTTTATAATTTATTGCCTTAAAAGAGCACTTTTATATTCACACCAATCTTGCTCAGCTGACAAGTGCAGATGCACCAGTTAAGTTTAGCAGTCTGTCATGTGGCTTTGCTGAGTATTGTTCTGAGGCTTATTACTTAATCCACATGCACACTGTACATTTAAAAGTAAATCATAAAGTCATGTGCTCTTAACAAGATTGTAACTTTCAAAGCACACTGGACTAAAATACACAAGGAACATAACTGTTTTGTTTTTCACTTGTTTTATATGTCAGGTTTATTTCAACTTCAATCAAGTGGTGGGCAAAAATCTCACAGAGAGCTTCTATAATGTTCCCAAAATTACTCTCCAACTTTGATGAGCATCTTCATTGAAAAGGAACCATGCTGCTGGTCAGCTTTTGGCTGAGCTCATACGTCAGACAAAAGTGTTTTTTTTTGTCTACATGAGCCTACCTATTGCCTATTTTCATCATCTCTTTTATTCTGGCCTTTTTCGGCTTTGAGCACTGAATTATGTAACTTGTATCATTATATATATTCATATATACATTCTTTTTTCATTCATCAATAGGATGTCACTCACGAGGACCCATACTATCAAGTTTCCACAGGTATCATCTGCATCAAAAAAGTCCACAGCTTAACCCATCCAAAGTGTTCATCATCGTTCATCATTCGTACAGACCTGCCTCGAGCCTTCTATTGTCTTCTTGGACTCATTTATCCCGTTCTTAAATTAGACAATGTGTCGTCTTGCTGTTAGAGTGTAAAGGTCAGCTTACAGTTACAGATCTTTATAATAATTTTAATTATTATTTATTTTTCATTGTGTTTGTTCAGTACACACAGTATACTTGTGTTACAATAGTAAAAATTAATTTTGTGAAGTCATGAACAAATTTACACTTTTATGTAAACACAGTATACATTGTGTTCTACAATATTGTTCATGTGTTTAAAAGGATAGTTCACACAAAAATGAAAACTCTGTCATCTTTTACTCATCCTTCACTTGTTCCAAACATGTTTGAGTTTCATCCTTCTGTTGAACACAAACAAAGGTATTTTGAACAAAGCTAGAAATCTGTAACCATTGACCTCCATGGTATTTGTTTTTCCTACTATGGAAATCAATGGTTACAGGTTTTCCAAATATCATCTTTTGTGTTCAGCAAAAAAAAAAAACAGTTAACTTGAGGGTGTAAATGTCAATTTTTTGGGTGAACTATCGCTTCAAGTCCAGATGTTAAAACAAGCTTTCATGTTCTCAGGGGTATTAACAACATATTTTGTGAGCATTTAAAACTGGGGTCAATGTTATTAGCTCTTGTTTGAGTAGATGCACTTGAGAGAAAATTGGGCAAACTGATTTTTTAAGTTGTATTGCACAGCATTTGCATTGTTTTGTTGTATTTTAAAAGAAAATTTAAATAAAAACAACCCTGTGTATTACTTTTGTGTGTATTTTAATGCACTTAAAAAGATAAGTGAAGTAAATTGACACTAATTAAAAGCATTAAGTGTATTCAACTTATAATACATATCAGAACTCTTATCTTTTAAGTAGAGCTCACTCAAGTTTTTAAAATATTCTATACTTTAACATTTTAGGGCAACCAGTTTTCTCTTGTTTTTTAAGTAAACTCAACTTATCCGGGCTTAGAGTGTATGAATACTGGGAGGGAAAAAAATATATGTAATATTAATATTAATAATAATATATGCTGAGAAAAAGGATCAGAAAGCACTACACTGTCTCACTTAAGCCTGGCTATATGGGTTAACTTTGCTGCTTTGTTACTTAGTAAACTTTGAACATTGAACATTCTTTTATATGAAAGGGTGAAATGGGAGTCTATTTGGTGACTCACCAAACAGAGGGTGGCGGAGCATTTCATGCTCGTGTGGTAACTCACTGAGTAGAGGGTTAGTGATGGCACCGGGAGGGTAAGGGAAACGTGCCAGTGGAGGGCCAGCAGCCAATGGGTCCACTAGGGGATGAGGCCCTTGGCCTGAAAGACAAATATGCCAACATTTTAATTTACTTTTATAAAAAATGTTATCTAGATAATTGCAGTTGCCTATATAAATAAAGTTCTCACCTTGGTTGAGAGGATCCTGTTGGTGCAGATGAAGATGGGAGTGTATGTGTGAGTGCTGGTGGTGGTGCGGTGTAACATTGAGCATCTGAAGCCGTGCAACAGGGTCACCAGCAGCAACAGAGGCCATCCTTTCAGCATGGAGCCTTTCAGCTGTTAAACGCTCAGCATAGCTGATTTCTGGTCGAGGTGGAGCTGCTACATTGCGCTCCATGGCTGGGTGGAACTGGGCAAAATGGTGAGGGCCAGCCACATGAGGCAAAGGCAGGGCACCATGGCGGGCAAAGTGCTCCATAGGATTTGCTGATGGATGAAGTGGGTTCTCCAGCTCTGGTGGCTTCACCTCAAACCCGGGCTTCATTCTTTCCCTGATCTCTCGTTCTCGAAGCTCACGAAGTTCCCGCTCTCTGAGGGCTGGGTCTGCTGCGTAGAGCCCAGGCATGTGATAAGCTAGCAGGTGCTCACCTGGGCCCAAGGGCATGAAGAAGGGATGGTTGCGGTTGGTGGGTGACATGACATGTGGCCGGGCGTACTCGCTGAGTGTGCGCAGGGCTGGAGTGTCAGGGCCAAGATACGGAGGAACAGCAGCTACAGTGGTGGGCGGAGGGGGTTCAAATGATGGACGACCTGGCTGCACATGAGCAGCAAGAAGGTGCTCATTTATGCGGCCATCGTGGGATGAGCTTGAAGCACGCTGTGTGGATAAAGAGGTAAATTATAATCTATACAAGAAAGATCCCCAACACACCTCAATGTAGTTTTCTTCATATTAGTGTTTGGGATTAGATTACTTTACAGTTAAGGAGAATTTGTAAAGAAACTGTCATAAAAACTACTTTAAAATAACAAAAGGGAAAAGAGCAGGTCTCCTTTTAAGCAAACTTAAGCAAACAATCTTTTTTTTTCTTTTTTTTTCAATGAAATATGTTAAAGTAAACTTACAGAGGCTTTATCAGAGTCTCTCTCACGCTCTCGCTCCCGCTCTCTTTCTCTCTCCCGCTCTCGCTCTCTTTCCCTTTCTCTCTCCCGTCCTTGTCGAGCGCTCAGCTCTGCTTCTCTTCTGGACCGTTCGGCAGCTTCCTCTCGCTTTTTAGCCAGTTTTGAGGAGGCCAAGGGGGTGAAGTACAGGTCTGTGCGAGAGCAGGAGTTGTAGCCTCGGTTGAGGTGTTTGATAAATCTGCAATTGATAAACAAAATCAAATTCTAATCAGCACAGTAATTATTGTTGCAATAATACCTGCATCATAGTAAACAGCATATAATTTTAATCATTTTCAAATGTTAATACAAAAAAGTATTAAAAACAAGTTACATGATATGAAAATGTAATTGAAGACATTTAAACATCTAGGTTTTAGAACAAAAACTCAAATATGATCAATGTGATCTCCATACCTTGCTGACTGACTTGCGTGGCTGGGAATGTCCACAACTGTCGGTGCCGGAGAGGGACTCCTGTGAGGAGGAGGCGGACTATCGCACTCCTCTTCCTCATCAACTGGCTCCTCTTTGATAATAGCCTGGCCAACAGTAGTGCTTGCTGAGGAGGATGTGGAGGGCTGATGTGCAGGGACAGGGATGGGAGAAGTGTAAAGAGGGTATGAAGCAGTAGACTCAGGAGCAGGGCGATTCGGGGGGAGCGGTGGGTGAGAACTAGCTGCGGCCGGAGGGGCAGCACTGCTGTGACTTTTAACCTGCTGGCTGTGTGTCTGAGTTAGGACTGAAGGCGGAGTGGGGTTATTTTGTGGAATTACATGCAGTGGAGGAGGCTGGGAGGAAGGCAAATGCTGTGATGGCAGGGAAGCTAGTGGCTTCAGAGCAGGAGGTGGAGGTAAATTAGGGTGGATCTGTAGGAAATGGGGTGGAGGTGCAGAAAGGTGAGGTGGCTGCTTGTGAGAAGGTGGAATTGGAGTGGTCGGAGGAGGCTTGATTTGGGACGCAGCTGTAGCAGGAAGAGGAGGAAGAGGACTCTCTCTTTGAAGGTGCAGTGGTATGGAAGTGTATCCTGGTGGCTGATTGGCTCCGGATGAAGGATTTTGCAGCTGACCTGAATTGTGCTGATAATGGGCTGGCACAGGGAACGAATGCCCCTGTCCTGGACACTGCACCTGTTGAGATGAGGAGTTTGAGTAAGAGGCGGGAGCATCGGGTGCCCTAGGGCCACTTCTGAAAGGGGTTGGAGAGGGAACGTCCTGGGTCGTCTCCACGGATTTTGCCTTTGATGTAACAGTAGTTGTAGCTGCTCCAGGCGAAGGAGGGGATGAGAATGTAGGCAAAGTGGGCTGAGGAGATGGTGGAGATTCAGATGGGATGTGTGTTGCGGGGGCTGCAGCAGGCTGCTGGGGCTGGGTTTGTGTAGTTGGGCCTGATGCAGGCGGTGGAGCTGGGGAGTCTGAGTCACTTTCATTGGCTTGCAGGGGACTAGCTAGGCTCGGGGAGGAGCTGCGGTTGTCCTGATCAATGTCTTTAGTGTCACTGCTGCCATCCTCATTGGCACTGCGGCTGTCAGAGCTTTCGCCTTCACCGTCACCTTCTGATGGAGAATCAGGACCCTCCTAGGTTAGAGAAACATTGGACATAATGCAGACATTATGGCATTACATTATTACATTTTAATAGCTATGGTGGATATTATAATTCTAAATAATTTTTTAATAAAATAGAAAATAGAAAAACTCTAGAAATATTAGAGTTTGGCATAAAGTATATACTGTAAATACACCATCAATCAAAACAGTAAATGTTTTATACAGCTTTACAGTTTTTTTCCTGTAGATTAGAATCTGTCCCATTTACTTTTATTTTTTGAATATCATAAACTTTTAACATGATTTATAAAGACACTTACCAAAATATCATTTAGAGTAAAGAAAGTTTATATACCAAAAAATCTTTTCAGCCCTATTTAGAACAGGAATCAGTTGACGACATATTCAGATTTAATAACCTCTCACTTTTACTGTCTAATAATACTTCTCAAGTAACTCTTCATGAACATGGCAGTTTTAAGGGCTTTCCAGTACTAAGTTTTACAAGTCCATTTCAACAAGCGTTTTAATTTATTTGTGAACAATCCAAATGAACAAAAAAATGCTAGTGGATAATAGCCAACGTAGTGATAGTATATTGTAAATCTCTACTCAAAAATCTAAAAGTATCCAGTATATTCATTCATTGATTTTCCTTCGGATTAGTCCCTTATTTATCAGGGGTCACCACAGCGGAATGAACCACCAACTATTCTAACATATGTTTTACACAGCGCATGCCCTTCCAGCCACAACCTGGTACTGGGAAACACCCATACACGCTCACAGTCACACACACTCATACACTACGGCCAATTTAATTAATCCAATTTACCTATTCACCTACAGTCTTTGGCTGTAGGGGAAACTGGAGCAAACACAGGGAGAACATGCAATGTCCACACAGAAATGCAAACTCGAACCAGCGACCTTTTACTAAAATCATACAGTATTCAGCTGTGAGGTGACAGTGCTAACCACTGAGCCACCGTGCTGCCTCTCTAGTATATCATTTTTCTTTTCCTTCCTGGTGTGATGTTTTTTTCTTTACAAGGCTCAATTTCCACACCAGTAAGCCTGGTTGCTTAGTAAAGTTTTAAATGCTTAGTTTTCTCATTAGCCACAAGATCTCAATGAAAATGTACAATTCTTCTTACCTGATTCTTTGGTCGTTTCATATTTTTCCTCTCAGGTTCATCAGCATCTGGAGCAGCTGACTCTCTCTGTCTTTTCACACCCTTTACTAAAGATGTCTCTACTTTCATCTTCTGCAGAAAAAAATAATTAGAAAATAAAAAAATCAGTTCACAGTTTTGCACACTATAGACCTTTTTCTTAGAACGCAAAATTACCCATTATGCTTTGCGTGTATGCGCAGGGAGAATGCTAAGAACTTCCGGTCGACAGCTAATGCGGATCAACAGTCACATTTGGACAGCTTTGAAACGATAGTTTTAATCAATTTTACCTGCTTTTATCATCTTTAAACTAATACTGTTGTCGATCAGCACCACCTCCTGGACTGATCATTTAAAAAATTGTTTTTAAGGGACAATTTTTACCTTCATTGACAGGCATCTTGTGCTGTTTAAATGAAGCCTCGTCATTGCTAAAGTCAACAGTTTCTCTTTCTTTCAAATATATAACCAACCCAAACAAATGTAATTCACCAAAATGTTTGACACACACACGAAGCCCATTTCGGAGCGCAAATTACCAGTTGTAAACAGAAATTGTAAACATTCTACCGGAAGACCCTGGTCGCTATGGCGCCCTCCATGCAGCAGCCAAGAAAAAGGTCTATACAAACTATATACTGAAGATTTTTCTGTTTTTAATCACAGACCTTGTTGGTCTTGCCAGCAACTCCATTCTTGATATCCGAGGTTGACGCCCTGGTTGTCATTGTAGTGGAACTGGCTCTAGAGGACTGACCATTAGGCCGCACATCCTCAGAGGGCGGAGAGATGCCCCTCTCAGGACTTCCGGTCGGCCTGTTGCGCCCGCTTCGAAGAGATGACATCTAAAGGAACATAAGAAGACTAAATTAAGCATGCGTCTCTTTATACGTCCCTGCACTAATATGCAGATTAGACTCACATGTGGTGGCACACGGCTGCGGCGGGTCTTCATGCCATGCCTGCTTTCCTCTTCCTCTTCTTTGACGGGTTTGAAGAGATAGGGTGGGTCTGCTGGTTTGGGAACAGGTGGCAGACGCCGATGTTTGCTGAAGTGAGAGTGGCAGCTAGAGCACAGCAAAACATTATCTCTTCCTCCATGATGCCAGTCTTTGGAGTCTATGTGAATCACAAGGAAAAGGATTAATAGAAAGTATATACCAAGGGTGTCCAAACTTTTTCGTATGAAGGGCCAAAAACCAAATATCATTGAGAGCCATGGGCCAAAGATAAACATACCAAACTATTCTACATTAAAGTTGCCATAATTTATTTAATAAAACTAATAACATTAATTTAAATCATATTAGCTAATGCAGTATAACCTTTAAATAATAACTTGTTCCAATAAAAACATAATCACATTTATAACACAGCAGAGTTCAATCCTGAATACACTAGTCAAGCAGAATCTGCCTTTGCCTTGAATTGCTCACTTAAGTCTCTGCATTGTCGAGTGACAGTATGTACATTTAAACAAAATCTGATTAATTGACACCATTTAATTGAAACATTTCATTTTAGTTAGATTTAACAATAAAACAAACATTGGGTTACATTAAATTTGAATTGACAATCTGGAAAGGATTCCCATTATTGTCACTTTCTTCTCAGATGGGATGGTGGGCCAAATCAAAGGTTACCATGAGCCTAGTTTGGGCATCTCTGGTATATACGATTGAATGTTTAAGTCAAAGTAAATTCAAAAGTGTGCAAAATGTTTTAATGTTTAAGAAAGAAGCTTTTAACGCTCACCAAGGCTGCATTTATTTTATCAAAACAAAAAAGATAATACTGGTTTATAATAAGTTTAAAATAGCTCTTAAAATAACGTTACTCCATTTAAATGGGATTACTTCAATCTCGGTCTCAAATGATCCTTCAGAAATCATTTGGTATACTGATTACTTTTGCTCATAAAATATTTTTGATAATGCTAAAACACTTCTGTGGGTTAATGTTTTGTGGAAACCACGACTCTTTGATCAATATAATCTTTCTTAAGCTTTACTGTCAGTCAGTCTTTACATGTTCATAAGTTAATGCATCCTTAATGCATTAATTTATATTTTTAAGTGATTTGACTTACTCCAAACTTTTGAACAGTAGTTCAATTCTGCCTTAAAAACAGAATTGACGTGAATAAAAATGTAGGGCAGTGTGTAGGATCATTTCCATTGGGAATTGGTTGGATTTTGAAAAAATGGGACAAACATTTTCAAACATATATTATGGAGATTAGGGTCAATTTTGATCTCATGTTGACTTAAAGAAATGCAAACTTATAAGGCTGAATCCAATGTAGGATTACTATTTAAGTACAGAGCAGTGTGATGTTTATGGACATGATGAACAAATTATGAAGCACAGTATTCTCAAAACACACCACTGGAGAATGGTAAAAAACTTACTAGTGGATAGACAGTGACTGCAAGCTTGACGTTTGCCACCCTGCTCACTATCCTCACTGTCCAGATCATCTTCACTGGCTGAACTGAGCTCCACTATTGACAGACAAATATAGTTGAAAAACATTACTTCTGAAGTTACATCCTTGAAATTAAAACTGTATTGCATTTGCTATTATATTTATACAGTTATATCATGTCAGTGGTGTTTAGGCAATAAATGAGCAGGCATATGGTGCATACTAGTGTCACACTCACTGGAAGAAGTGCGAGATGTTGCATTGGCCGCAGCTGTTGCATTGCGAGTTTTCACTTTGCGAGAAACCGGCTGTCTTCTTTGCTGACGGTGAGGTCGTGCCGCCACAGCTTCTGGAGTTTTCTTCCAGTAGTAGTAAAATGTGATCAGCTCACCCTAAGAGGATAAATTCAATATGATAAAACTAAAAATGTACACAAATTTATGAATAGATTTGAAATGGCAGTTCTCCATACCGTTTTCTTACTAGGCAGTAGATCCTTACGAATCTTAAAGAAGTTTTTGCCGTACTGTCTGAGTCCTTTGATAAACCGTTTCTGTAATTGAATGTTGAAAAACACCTTAAGAATTCTTAACTAACTCTTTCAGAAAATATACATAATTCCAGAATTACTTCACAAATATAATCCAAACATTCCTGATCAATGCATAAATGAGCACTATTGCACTTGTAGCAGTGCGATATGGCTGCATATCGGCACTAGAGCAGGCAGAGTGCCTTAGTGTCCCACCACCAGTGACAATATACAGCCATATCGCACTGCTATGAGTGTGATATTGCGTTTATACAACAGTTTGATGGCATAATCATGAATATAAAAAAGAAAATCAAACAGAGTCTAAAAATCCTTTTGTATGAGGAACTACTTTCTTCTGCCATTCATTCACATCTGCAGCTGACGTCAGAACAGCAGAAGTTGTTACTAATTCACCAACGTCACTTTAGAGCTAGTATTTGAATGATTCTCTAGCATAATGTCTAAAGTGATGACGAAACAGGTGATTTTTCTGACATTTTAAGATTATAATGCTGAAGGACATGAAATGCCATCAGTCTACAAATATTTCCCAGTATTTCTCTGTTGCAATTGCGATATCACAATAATTAACCCCCAAAAAGCCAAAGCAACACAATCACTACCAGATTACTGTCGTGTTTGTGATAAGGAAAAAAATGCTAAACACATGCGGGCGTTTCTTTTTTTCTGTTTACTGAACTAGTCTGCAGTAATGCCCAACCAAAAAGTAACTCATGGTTTTACAAAGAGTGGCCAACACAAAATACATACATTCAATATGTGAGTCCCATCTCAAACTCAATACATTACAATTACTATGGTATAAATACAGCACTGCAAAATAAAAAAGAGAAAGATCGACTTAGAATGTCACTGATCAATTTTATAATGTTTGATCAGCTGTAGTTTAAAATTACCTTGATCTTTTCTCCTCTAAGGGATTATTATGCAGTCTCTTTCGCCATCTTGTGGATGGACAACATCAATCATCTTTGCTCTGCTCTATGACAGGCTGATTGATGGATGTCAACGCATTTTATCTCAGACATAGTAAACATTTAAATAAAGCACTATCTTTATAAATAAACTCCATAGATGCAATTTAAACAACTACATTCTCGCCTAACAAAAGCCTCAAAAGTACAGTATGTTGTCCAACTGCTGCAATATTAGTCAAACTGTTGGGTGAGTTTATTGATCTGCTGTCACTCTATGTGGGCGGAGTAATACAGAAGGGTGAGGAGGCTGTACGAATTCTGATATTGCAGAATATCGCATGGCTGTCAGCCAATCAGATTCGAGAACCAGACAGAACTGCTGTATAAAATGCAATAAAGGGATAGGGACTCTATATCATTGTTTATGGAAGTGTCCTTTGGTTGAACGTTTTTGAGAGAAAATTCTAAACTTTTTATTCATGGTATTAAAACAGGATATACAAAATTGTCAACACGGTGACTCAGTGGCTAGCACTGCTGCCTCACAGCAAGAACGTCACTGGTTCAAGTCCCAGCTGGGTCAATTGCCGTTTCTGTGTGGAGTATGCATGTTCTTCTCATGTTCGCGTATACTGTATTATTTTATTTTGTATTTTTTTTTTCTATTGTATTATTATTATTATTATTATTATTATTTAGTATGTTTGGTTTTGATTTCTGTAGTACATGTTAAAAGCTCCTAAAACTGATAAAGACAGTGTTTAAAACAAATCTTTCAGAAAATGTATAGTATCACATTTCTACACCCCACTACTTATACTGACCAGATTTTAGGGGTAAATAATGCCATGACAGAAAATGAAAAAAAAAAAACAGATAGAATCTCTTTCTCACCACTTCATCTTCAGACCAGCATTTCTCAATAAGCTTTGGAACAGGTTTCTTCACCAGGCACTGCAGTGCTTTGGCTGCGTCGTATTGGCTTTCATGAAGCTGTGTGCAAAAACAAAAAAGAAACTTTACATTAGCTGCGGTAAGAAGTCATTTATCATCTGCAAATCATAAATCATCCTTCATAAATAATTTTAAAGAACTTACTGTATGTTGTCATTGCCTTCAGTTACAAAGGATCATAAATTGCAATCTTTACTTAAATGATACGTACAATCTTAGCTTGAAATACTAAAGCCAGTGGAATCAATAATTCAGTGGATTTGATCGTTTAAATTATTTAAAGCTTATAGCACAAAGACAAATGTAGTAAACTGACCGTATTTAAAGCATTCAAAGTGGTATCATCTCGCGAAGCTGCAAGACAACCATCTTCTGTTGAACCTCCATCACACATCCCTGCAAAAGCCGCCATGCTCCTGTTGTTTAACACAGAAAAATAGCCATGTTGAATTATACACCATCCACAAACACTTCAGTTCCCTTTTTAGATATAGCCTCAAGCAATTATTAAGATAAATGTAAAATGGTGAACAGGAACTGGCATCCGGCCAAGCAGACATTACCTGGCAGCCCGCAGATACATGAGAAGGTCACAGTCATTGACCCCAGGTGCCCAAACCAGATCCTCATTTTCTGTGACTGACTGTATACCATGAGCAGGAGGCGGCTGTAATTCTGGGAGCTTGGCCTGCATACAGGACATTAGAGCATGACAATATAACGTTTATGAATAACATTTCATTTAAAGGTACAGCTCACGCAAAAACAAATGTGCTGTTATTTTAATCACTCTCAGGTGATTTTTTCCTTCAGTAGAACATGGGGCTGAACGATATTAGAAAAATCTGATATTGCGATATTTTATTATTCAACAATAAATATTGCGATATGAAAAGATGGTTTGAATAGCTTTATTTGGTGATTTTCTGGGGAGTCTAACAGTAATTAGGTACAAAAATGAAATAATACAATGCAAAAAATCTGCCAATGTGGTAAGTAAAATAATCTTGTTTTTGCTTTGAAATGTAGATGTTTGGACTAGAAACAAGACTAAAATTCTAACTAAGAAAATTTTTTTTTGTTCCATAAATCACATTAATTCAGCATAAATAATGAAATAAAATAAATGTTTGTTACACCTCCAAACATCATTTTTTGTGCTCAAATGTTCTAAACTTTCTTGAAATGCTCAGTCACAGGGCTTAAAAAACACATGCAAACTCTACAAATCACTCGGTTCTGTGGCACCTGGTCAATTATATTTCAGACTCAACATTGCATATCTTGCGATATGACTATTTCAAATGCGCACATTGTGATAACGATGCTGAAACGATATATTGTGCAGCCATAGTAGAAGATTTAAATAAACTTAACCAAAACTATTGTAATAAATGTCCAGTTTCTTGTACAGACTGATTGTTCATAAGACCTCAAAGTATCATCAGGAGCCACAGGCATTAACTTTGCTTTGCCTGTCTATGTTTGTTTGTTTGTTTTGACAGTGCCGGTAGTTGTTGAAATGAATTTTATGAATCATTAAACACTTCGGTTTCAGCAAAATAGGGAAATAAAAACTTCTTTAATGGCCTACAAAAGAAAAAAGTGCCCTAAATCTTGGATTTGATCAGCCGATTCGAATGTTATAACTCCATTGAACGAGCGTTATCCGTGGTTATCAGCTGATAAATAAGGGCCAGTAGGGGCCTTCTGCCCAAACTGGTAGGCTCAGAAGGCTATTATCATCCATCCACATGGTTAATCAGCTATAGATCACATATTTAACAAGGAAGTTAACAAGAATTATTTATATTATTAATTAAATTTCCCATTAATTGTATTTTATTAACGTCTACCCCTACCCCAACACTAATGTAAACACAGTAATGTAAAAACAAATCTGGATCTGGAGTCTTCTCTATTAGTATAGCTGATTACCCATGTAAATAACAGCCTTCTGAGCATACCAGTAGGCACAGAAGGACCTACTGACTTATATCTATCAGCTAATAACCACTGATAACGGCCATTCAATCGAGTGATAACATTTGAAGCGGTAGACGATGAATAAATGATGAATAATATTTGGGTGAACGATTATTTTTAGACAAATGCACTCAGTAAAGAAACTGTTTACATTTTTTTTCTATTATTTGTCACATTTGTGGCATTGGGGTTGGGTTTTCAGGCTAGATGGGTTTGTTTACAAATTGCTGACAGTTCTGAACTTGAGGTACTTTTTAACTTAATAACACACTGCATGCCATATATGTACAGATTACACATTGTAATCAAATTACCTGATGACTTGGTCCCACTCGAATCTCTCCTTGTGTGCTATTCAGCTGCCTAAATAGCATAATACCGGATATTAGTTCAGAAGAATTTACAGTCAGTAGCCTACACCACATGTAAATAATAATAATAACAATAGATCAACATGCAAAATCAATTCACAAATGTAACATTTTACTACATTTAACAGAACAAATACTAAGTGTTAAAACTTGTTTCGTATCAGGTGAGTGTTTAATGTCTTTCCACCCTTTTAAATCGCATCCTTCCAGTGTTAATCATAAATCGTGATTTGCCAATCAGCATTCGCGGTGATCAATCCAAATCCCGCCTACACAGCAAAATCGCCCAATCAACGTCCGGCTGCTCCGTTCCCTCCAAAGGTTATATAAACGGGGGCTTGGACGTCCAGTTCGTGTAATTACACATAAATCATTACATTAACTGCGTGCACAATCCATTACAGTGCAAATCCAAATCAGTACTTATGATATGTGATATGCACAAACACCACTCGCTGTCCAGCCAATTTTTCCGCGAAAGAAGATAGCGTGCTAAAAACAATCTGCCGGACAAATATTTACAGAGCAGACGGAACCAAACTAAATCGCAATTGAACGTGCATTACATATACTCAACATTCAGCACCAAACATCTGCCCCATTTTATCTCGACGACGGGCTCTTACAGCTGGCCTTTGCGTGTGTCTGTGTGTGTCTGTGTGTGTGTGTGTGTGTGTGTGTGTGTGTGTGTGCGTGTGGCCGAGCGAGACGAGCTGTCAAGTTCAAAATCATCTCGTTTTGCACTAGAATGCAAAAGTATCCGCGGCGTCTCCAAAAGCACAAGCGCGAGCAAAAGCGTAAACGCGTAATAAGAGAAAGCAACAAACCTTCGCGGACTGAACAAGTCGTCCATGGCAGAGGCTGTTTCGCTAGTGTTTACAGTTTGTTTGCGGCGGCGGCTCCAAACTATGCTTTCCTCTATTTCATACTACTCAAAATGGAGGCTGCGCGGAGTATTTTTTCCTGAGCGCAGGCGATGACCTCAGTGTTCACGCACAGCCTACTGAGATCCCCTTCAACAAGCATAACTGAGCATGTGCCGCTGCAGCCAGCGCTAATGGGATCATCTCCGTGTCCGCTGTCTATGGAGATCAGCTTCAGGGAGATGTGTTTGGCCGTCCTCCCGAGTCAATATTCACACAAGAACATGGACGTCTCGGTGCATTTCACCAGCCCGGTCTTGATAGTGGCATTCCTGTGCATGTTTGATTCGTTTTTATTTTAATGCACCGGGCATGAAGAGTGAAGAAGAAGAATAACAATCTGGTCGGTGTGTGGGTTGTGGGATATAAATACAGAGCGTGTAGATTTAAAGGACAGCCACTGAAGAGACTGTGGATTTATTTCGGCTCAATGGAATTAGGCTAGACGTTTTTAATGCAGCGCTGTCTGCTTTGATGACTCCATACATCTCTACCGTTTCATGAGAGAAACGTCAATCAAAATGTCAATGTGCAGAATGATTTATTTAGTAGATTAATAATAATAATAATAATATGAGTAACATTGTATGAGTATTTATGAGTAATAACAGTATTACTACCACTAGTAATATTATTAAATTAAAAGTATTTTCCAATAATAACACTCGTGCTAATGACAGTAATACAATTTTAGTCAGCAGTAGATTTTATTTAAACATCTATTGTTATAAGTAATTAAAGAATTGTTAATATTGTTGTAGTTGCTATTATTATATTGAAAGAATCTTTAATTTCAGTTAATCAGTAATGTACAGAGACATCCTGAATGAAAACCTGCATCAGAGTGCTTTTGACCTCAGACTGGGGCGACGGTTCATCTTCCAGCAGGACAATGACCCAAAGCACACGGCCAAAATTTCAATGGAGTGGCTTCACAACAACTCGGTGAATGTCCTTGAGTGGCCCAGCCAGAGCCCAGACCTAAATCCTGTTGAACATCTCTGGAGAGATCTGAAAATGGCTGTACACTGTCGCTTCCCATCCAACCTGATAAAGCTTGAGAGGTACTGCAAAGAGGAATGGGCAAACATTCCCAAAGACTGTGCCAAGCTTGTGGCATCATATTCAAAAAGACTTGAGGCTGTAATTGCTGCCAAAGGTACATTAACAAAGTATTAAGCAAAGGCTGTGAATACTAATGTACATGTGATTTTTCATGTTTTTTATTTTTAATAAATTTGCAACAATTTCAAAAAATCTTTTGTCACATTGTCATTATGGGGACTTGTGTGTAGATGTTTGAGGAAATAAAATTATTTAATCCATTTTGGAATAAGGCTGTAACATAAAAAATTTAGAAAAAGTGAAGCACTATGAATACTTTCCGGATGCACTGTATTGATTTGCTGTATATTTATATTCTGTAATAATAATAATTATTATTAGTAGTAATGGTATAGAATATTTTAAGTGTTATTGGAAATAATTTATTCATTTATTTTCCTTCAGCTTAGTCCCTTTATCCATTAGGGTTTGCCACAGCGGAATGAACCATCAACTTATCCAGCATATGTTTCACACAGTAATCCAGTACTGGGAAACATACACACTCATTCACACACATACACTAAATGTAATTTATTAAATTTACCTACAGCGCATGGCTTTGGACTGTGGAGGAAAGCGGACCACCCGGAAGAAACCCACACGAACATGGGGAGTGATACACTTATTTAAATTGATTTACTTATTTAAAATGATTCACTTATTTAAATAATTTTTCTGTATTTTATCCTTATTTGTATAAAAATGTATTATAGATTGTATACATGTTTTTGTTCTGTTTTGTACTTAAAAAACTGTTATAAATAAAATAAAATAATAAAATTTAAATTAAATAAAAAAAGAACATGGGGAGAACATGCAAACTCCACACAGAAATGCCAACTGACTCAGCTGGGACTCAAACCTCAGACCTTCTTGCTGTGAGGCGACAATGCTAACCACTGAGCCACTGTGCACCGTGCACGTATATAATATAAAATATAAAAATAAAATATAAAATAATTTAAATAATAATTTTAATGTAATAACAATTCTTAATTATTACTAGTAATAGTAGTAATTAATATGAATAACAGATAACTGTTATTAATTTTCATATTGTTTTATGTATTATTCATTATATCCTAAATATGGAAAAGTGATATGCAGCTGTAATCGTGTGACGATCTGGAATGACTCAACCAATCCAAATCAAGCCTTTTAACACTTTTAACACTGTTTTTTTGCCTGCACAAGACACGCTCAAATTATAACACTACCCAAAAGTCTCTCATTAGTTGAGGTAATGTTTTTATTTTAACAGTATCCACTATCACAAGCACAATCCTCAAGAATCTGCTATACAGCACTTGCAGGAAAACACTGTTTGCACTTTCTTCGCAATACAATCATCATGACACAAGTCACGTGACACAATCAAATGGTCACCCACACAACGGTTAAGATTCTTGTTTTAGAGTCCTTGATGATATGGTCTCGGCATCAACCCATTCTTTAATCATAAGTTATAATATATACTATAAGTATATTTACTGTATAAGGTTAAATACTTCTAACTGAACTGTGGTGTGCTCAGTTTAGTGGATTTCTGAAGTTTTTCCCAGCAAAGCGAGCTTTTTCCCCCAGTTCCTCTTCAATTCTGTGTATGAAGAAAGCAGGTATGCAGAAGAAGTGAAATACTTATGCTCATTTATGGTCGTGTTTGTTTAAGAATAGTCTAACAGAAATTTAAAAAAAGGTAATCTTACCTGAGGATCTGGTTGTACTTGGCCAGACGCTCTGAACGGCACGGGGCTCCAGTTTTAATCTGAATACAAAAAGGAAAATGAGACACAGATGAGCAGAAAGAGTAAAATTAGTTACTAATTGTGAAATAAAATGTTGTGATAAGCCTATAAAGCTTAAAGAATATTGTACCTGTCCAGTGCACAGTCCCACAACAAGGTCAGCAATGAATGTGTCCTCTGTTTCCCCTGAGCGATGGCTCACCATCACTCCCCAGCCACTGGACTGAGCCATGTTACATCTGTGGGGTGGGATGGTACAAATACGTTGTTAATTTTTTACTTGATCAAAAAGTGGGTTGTTTTATTTTTAAAGGGGTCATGAAGAGATTTTTTAATTATCTGTAGAGTATTACATTTTTGAAAGTGCCCACTAATGTGAACGTCTGTATTTTTGACAACCTATATCCTTTATAGATGGATGCTGATTTGATTTAGGGCAAAAACACATAGATACTCAGAACATATCAAATGAACTGTAATAACAAAGAAATTGTAAACAATTAATTTTAAAAGTTACTCCCGCTTGTGTGGTGTGACTATACTACACTTTTTTGGAAATAGTTTTTTTTTAAAACTCCTAAAGTTAAACTATTGAGTTTTAAACTACTAAATCCATTCAGCTGATCTTCTGACCTAGCGAGAGCACTTTTAGCTTAGCTTAGCATAGATCATTGAATCAAATTAGACCATTAGCATCTTACTCAAAAAAATTAATGTACCACTTTCAATACTTTTTTATTTAAAGCATGAGCTGTTACCAAGTTACCTAGCTGGGGACTAATTTCCGGCACTTTAATGCATCATATTTTAAAGTTCATCCTTTCTAAAAATCCAGCATTGCAATTTTTCCTAAATGTATACATGGTATTTGAAAGAACAAAGGGTCAAGTTCCTACTGATGTGGTCTGGAACTTTCTTATGTCAAATAAAATACATCCACTGTTTCCTAGTGATGGGTTGCGGCTGGAAGGGCAAATCTGCTGTGTAAAAACATATGCTGGATAAGTTGGCGGTTCATTCCGCTGTGGCGACCCCAGAATAATATAGGGACTATAAGCCGAAAAGAAAATGAATGAATGAAAATACATCCACTTCTCAACTTTGATATCAGAAGGAAATGGATAAAAAGAGTGTGTTTTAACACAGTCAGACACTGCACAGCTTCTTGCCGTCTTCTGAGAATTTGTATAGTTTGGTTTCTGTGTAGACCTGCATTTGCTCCTCAATAATCATCTACTACATGCATGAGTCAGTGGACAAAGCTAAACAAGCAGTGATAAAGAAGCAGGCATTGAACTTCTGTAGAGGCGGAATTTACCCACACTATTACATCATAAAGTGGGACATTAATAAGCTGTCATAATGTCAAATTGGTTTTAACATAAGCTGTTTTTAGACTAATGGGAAAACATTGTGTTCTGAAGCTCACAGGATGTTTTTATAGTACAATGGTCAATTATATGTTAAAATGGTCAATGTAATTTTAATTTACTAGATCATGACCTCTTTAATAAAGTAACTTTCGGTAATCTTTGTACAAATGTAGGATTTTGTTTTGAACTTACGCCTGCAGAGACTCTGTAACAGTACCGATCTGGTTGACTTTGAGCAACAGGCAGTTGCAAGCCTCATTCTCCACTGCAGTAGCGATGCGCTTGGGATTGGTAACAGTGAGATCATCTCCTACCACCTGGATTTCTGTGCTGTTGGTGAAATTGGTCCAGGCCTCCCAGTCATCTTGATCAAAGGGATCCTCAATAGAGACCACTGGAACAGTAATAAAAAAAAATCACACCTCTATCTCAGTGCTTAAGAAACAAAAAAAGAGCAAACGGCTGTTGGATACCTGGATAATCCTCAATGAAACTCTTGTAAAGGTCAGCAAGATCATCGGGGCTGATGTATCGATCGGGGTCATCGGGAGACTTGAAGTCCAAGTCGTACTTTCCATCACGGTAGAATTCAGATGCTGCCACATCCATCCCTATCACAACCTCATCAGTGTATCCAGCTTTACTGATGGCATTATTCAGCAGCTCTAGAGCTATTATTGGCATACAAACAATATATTAATAAGTCACCTCAGCTAGATAGTCTTGATTCTAGATTTTTTAATACCTTCTTTGTTCTCAAGAATGTTTGGTGCAAATCCTCCCTCATCACCAACATTGGTGGCATCCTGGCCATATTTCTGCTTAATAACGTTCTTCAGATTGTGGTACACCTCTGCACCAATACGCATGGCTTCCTTAAAGCTGCTGGCCCCGACCGGCAGAATCATGAACTCCTGCATGGCCAATTTATTGCCAGCATGGGAGCCGCCATTGATCACATTAAAGGCCTTTGGAAAGAACAATGTAAAACGCAAAACTGAATGAGAGGATTACGACATCTAAACCCATTATTTGTAGGTAAAACTTTACAATAAAGTTGTGTTAGTTAATCTTAGTTAATGTATTTACTAGCGTAAACAAACGATGAACAATACATTTATTACAGTATTTATTAATCTTGGTTAATGTTAGTTAATGGAAATAATGTTGTTCATTGGCAGTTCATGTTAACTAACAGTGCATTAACTAATGTTAACAAGCTTAAATTTGGATTTTTATAATGCATTCGTAATGTTGAACTATGATTAATACATGCTATACATCCATTCATTCATTTTCTTTTTGGCCTAGTCCCTTTATTAATTCGGGGTCGCCACAGTGGAATGAACCGCCAACTTACCCAGCACATGTTTTGCAGATGCCATTCCAGCTCAACCCATCTCTGGGGGATACCCATACACACTCATTCACACTCATACACTACAGACAATATTAGCCTACCCAATTCACCTATACCGCATGTCTTTGGACTTGTGGGGGAAACCGGAGCACCCGGAGGAAACCCACGCGAACGCAGGAAGAACATGCAAACTCCACACAGAAACGCCAACTGACCAAGCTGAGGCTCAAACCAGCGACCTTCTTGCTGTGAGGTGGCAGCACTACCTACTGCACCACTGCGTCGCCCACATGCTATACAAGTATTGTTTATTATTAGTTCATGCAACATTAACTAATGTTAATTACTTAAACCTTATTGTAAACTGTGACCCATTTATTTGTAGCAAACAAGAAAAATGTCTTATAAATGGCTGATCTGCTTTCAAATACCCTTGAGGTCTCTTCAATCTCTTTGAGGTCAAACACACTACCAAAAATATCCAATGAGCATCACTTATGAAGGTAAAAATGCTGCACTGATGCCAGAGGTCAGAGGAAAATATCCAGACTGGTTTGAGTTAATAGAATTGCAACAGTAACTCAAATAACCACTCATTAAAATTAAGGTCTACCGAACAGTATTTCTGAATACACAAGACATTAAAACTTGAAGCAGATGAGATACAGGAGCAAAAAAATCACACCAGTGCTACTCCTGTAAACTGAAAACTAAGGCTAATTGTTAAGCCATCTCCTAGTCTGATTATAAATTTCTGCAGTGCCATTCGGATGGCAGGGTCAGAATTTGACGTGAACAACATGAAAGCATGAATCCATCCAGCCCAAACATCAACAGTTCAGGGTGCTGAAGGTGCAATGGTGTGGATGATGTTTTCTTGGGACGCTTTGAACCCTTAGTATCAAATGAGCATCCATAGTGTACACTGAAGGCTGTTTATAGTTATTTGTTAAATCAATGCCATGAATAATTTATGTGATTATAAAGTCTTAAAGGAGTCCAAACCTGATACACTCATTACACTTTTCCTCACTGTAGAATTTCAAACACAAAAGAGTTCTCACCGGCACAGGCAGGATGACCTCTGGGTTTCCAGCAAGGTCAGCAATGTGACGATACAGAGGAACACCTTTCTCTGCAGCTCCTGCCTTACACACCGCCAGGGACACACCCAGAATGGCATTGGCACCAAATTGAGCTGTTTTTTGAAATCGAAACAGGAGTTAAAGGACTATGACTTTTTACATTATATTACACACAAAAATATTTGCAAATGCTCAAAAGCTTATTTACTCTACCCTTTATGTACACTATGTTAAAAATTGTTGGGATCAGTAGTGTGATTGTACAAATTGTTATTTACTGCAAGGCTGAATTTATTTTATTTAAAAAAGGATGGATATGCATAATGCGTAAAATACACAGGAACAGATTTACAATGCGTCCTATGTATAAAGAAATTTTAATGTAAAGCACAAGCTAATATGTTATTAAAATATAATTGTAAATAATTTGATTTACACTTGTTCTCTGTTCCGTCCAGTTCCAGCATGAACTGGTCAATATTTTCTTGCTCAACAACAGGAATTCCCTAAGTGACAGAGATAGAGCAAGACATGTGAAAAAAATCATTACCAACAAATCAAACTTACATTTACAAAACTAATTTTATAGTTTTAATAATAATAATATCTGAAATACTCACCTGGCTAATGAGAGCAGGTGCAATATGTTGGTTCACATTCTCAACAGCCTTTGATACACCTAGAAAAGTACAGCAGATATGAGGAATATAGGCATAGGCATATTTTAATTGTGGATTGATTGTTAGTGCAATTGGACACATGCACATCTCTGAATCCACTCGATTGGTTTAGGTGCTGTCACAATGCTATAGATTAGATATTTATTTGATTTCTTAACATTTGTAACTCCAATCAGGCAAATGTTTTTTAAAAATCTGTTCATGCGAAATATAATCCATGCAAACATTGTGCACCAAGTAATATTGAAGTATTACAGTAAAGACTTTTGCTTACTTAAAATCACATGCATTTCAGAAAGTACATATTTTTCATATTAATGCACAAATTACCAATGGGATAAATCTGTCATGCTAATTCAAACTGATAAAACTGAAAATGAACATGATTTCTTACTTGTTCACTAAGCTGTTAACATAATGCTGAACCCAGTTATTAACCTGTTCATTCTCAATAGAGAAATAAAACACAACTGGGAAAAGAGAAACAGTCCTTTGTGTGTTCAGTAAACAAAATCTAGCTTGACAACTCTTCTTTTATTTCCAAAACATTACCAATAAATTCAGTAAAACTGAATGAAATATGATTTCTCATTAATACTGAATTCATTAGAGAAGTGAAAAGCAGTTAACGTTACCTTTGCCCAGGTAGCGTGACTTATCATTGTCTCTGAGCTCCAGCGCTTCATAGATCCCAGTAGAAGCTCCACTGGGGACAGCAGCTCGAAACAGACCTGTTTCAAAGCAGTTTTTGTTACATGTTGCAGATTTAATTTAATCATTTCTTCAATGAAAATTATTTTGTATTTAAACTAGTGTTTGATTTGGAAAGTAACATCAGGAGAATCACCTCTTTCTGTGTAGAGGTCCACCTCCACAGTAGGGTTGCCCCTAGAATCAAAAATCTCACGAGCGTGTATTTTCAGAATAGACATCTTTCCTTAAAAATCTAAATGATAAAAGATTAGATTAAAAAAACAAAAGGAACAGTTTCTGATGAATCAGCAAGGAGATTTCAAGGAAACCTGAGAACGCCATCTGCCTTACAGTAATGCCATTGACCCACAGGGTCACTTTCTCAAATCCTCTTGCCTGCCAATAAGCCTAATACTTGCTGAAAATGAACATCTGTATTGGTAAAATTATACCAATTTCAAACAAACAAATGATTAATAGATTTCCAACATGCACAATTTGTATTTAGGATTGTGATTTCCTATTGGGGATCTCGAGAAGCTCAGGTCTAATTGGATTAGCTGCTGTCACAAAACAAAAAGCTTACCGAACTGGTCTAAGAGCTTTTTTTAATGCTTTTGTTTTTGCATGAGCATATATAAATATAATAATATGTGCAACTACAATATGTTCAATGCCAAAGACCAGTCTCATTCATTTCCTTCCTGGAATCGTAAAGTTTGTTCTGCAAATATTTAATCTCATTACAGTGTGTGAATATGAGTGGGCGTGATGGAAAGCGCGACTCATCACGGTCCTTCTCAATGTCACGTGCTTATTCACGATGACTCTCATCCAGCACACTTCATTAGTGTCTCACTCGAGAACTTAATGCCTTACATAAATATGTAATATTAGTTGAGATTAAATAAGACAAAATCTAGATTATAATGTAAGAAATCTAGAAAAAATGCAAGCAGATAGTTGATGATACAACGATTCTTACCTTAGTAAAACGATATAATTAAACGACAGGATGAGGTGGTAAACTAACAGTTACAACCAGCTTCTGCAGTTGCGTGCTCACTCTCAGGAAAACTCGCCCACTGGGAAGATCGTAGAAAGGAGAAGATGGGAAGAACGGATACTGTCTTGAAACAAGAGTTAGTAAAGGGGCGTGGCTTCATGGATTGGAAGTTGATCTTATTTGGACGGATTTTACGTAATTTAGACAATAACTCTTCTATTTTAACACGTAACTGTGTATCTTCGTTTTAATGGCTGTTATCACTTCCATAACCATCATTTTGATATAAATGATTGTGCAAAACGCTGTCGATAAGGGTCTGGGGTATCACGTGTTACACGTGACTATTCTCAACGCTGTTCAATCTTGACCAATCAAAGTCGTTGATGTTTTATTAGTTGACGACACCTTAAAATTGAATTTAATAGCGATTGCTGTTAATTATTTACATTTGATGTAAATCTCTGTAATTAGTAGATTTACTGTTATAAGAGTGATTAGACTTATTAATTGTAAAAATGTCTACAATTAGACAAAAACTTTCAGAAATTTGAATGGAGGTCAATGGAGAATTCGGCTCTCTGAGCAGCCATGCGCTCCCTTGAGGAAAACAGGTTTGTTTCATGGGAAATAATGATTACATGGCAACATTTTCCTGTGATGAAGCTGTTGAAAGTGAGTTATCCAGCAACATCAAGAATTTCAGAGTAAATTATTATCTGCTAATGTATGGTCCGATAAGCACATTTAAAATGGTTAAATGTTTTCTGAATTTTGTTGAGACCTAATTGCTTGGTTCTAAGATTTTGTTGAAGCAATATTGAAGTAGTTTGTTTTGTCTTTAGGAAAGACAGAGCAACCAGACCCTTAGTAAAATTAACATGGTTTTACTTTTAAACAAACAAAAAAATGTGGTTATTGTAGTTAAAGGAAGGGTTAAATGACAATTTACTCATTTACCTTTCCTCAAGTAGTTCTAAACCTTTATGAGTTTCTATTTTCTGTTAAACACAAAAGAAGATATTGTAAAGAATGTTAATATCTAGTAATCATTGACCTCCATGGCAGGAAAATCAAATAGTCTACCATAGGAGTTCAATTTTTACAAGTTTTTAACATTTTTCGAAATAACTTCTTTTGTGTTCAACAGCAAAAAAAGAAACTGTTGTGACAAGTGAAGAGTGAGTAAATGATGACAGAATTACAAACAATAGTTTAACCATTACATTGTAATAAAATTGTAGCTATACAAAATGTTATCAAACAGTGGGGCGTATAGTATAATGCACAGCTTCTGAAAGCAATGTAAATAATACCTCAAATATTAAATCTCCCATTTTAAAAGCATTAACATTTGATCATATTCTTGTCTGTAGAGAGAATGTGATGCAATGACAAGACGCACAATAGAGTGTTTGTGTGCTGGAGAATCCTGGCAACTCCTTCCCTTGGGCCAGTAATCCCTTAGGTCATTGCCCTCACCCTCCCTCCTTTTTTTATCCTGTTCTCTTTCCACCTTCTCCCTCACACACTTTCTCTATCCCACTGTTTTTCACTTACACTTCCTAGAACCCTCAAACAGCCATGTTAGTTTAGATCAGTGTCACATATACAGGTGCATATTTTCCCTCATGCACAGTTTGTTTTGTGTGAAATGGTTGAGAGCTGATGCTTTGCTGCTTCTTTCAGGTACATGGTTTCTCAGGAGGACTTCATGACAGCCAGCTGATCCCCGTGTTCCTCCATCCTCTCGCTTCACAAATCAGACCCCAGGGATCTCATTAACAATCCACACAGGCCTGTGGATGTGGTGAGGCATTGACCTGTTGCCTGGGTTACAGTACAGTCCCTGTGTCTCAGCATAAACTCCTGCTAGAGCTGGAACTCTCAGATCCTTTGTTCAGACTCCATATTCTGAATTGTGACTTTACAAAATAGCCAAAATGTACAATAAATCTAGATTTGTATTGACTAGACAAGTTAAGCACCAAAATGGCATTAAAAACTAGTGCCATATTTGCATTTTTTGTATTGACTGCACAGTTATTTTAAACAATTATTACTTTATATGGATCTTAGATACATATACAGTGCATCCGGGAAGTATTTATAGCGCTTCACTTTTTCTACTTTTTTTTTATGTTACAGTTTTAATATAAAATGTATTAAATTCATTTATTTCGTCAAACTTCTACACACAATATCCCATATTGATAATGTGAGAAAATATTTTCTGAAATTGTTGCAAATTTATTAAAAATAAAAAATAAGAAAAATCACATGTACAGAAGTATTCACAGCCTTTGCTCAATACCTTGTTGATGCACTTTTGGCAGCAATTACAGCCTCAAGTCTTTTTAAATATGATGCCACAAGCTTGGCACAGTTGTCTTTGAGAATGTATGCTCATTCCTCTTTGCAGTACCTCTCAAACTCTCTCAGGTTGGATGGGAAGCAATGGTGTACAGCCATTTTCAGATCTCTCCGGCGATGTTGAGTAGGATTTAGGTCTGGGCTCTGGCTGGGCCACTCAAGGACATTCACCGATTTGTTGTGAAGCCACTCCATTTATATTTTGGCGGTGATTGAATCCATTTTGACATAAGAATGTAACATAAAAATATATATATAAAAAGTGAAGCGCTATGAATACTTTCCAGATGCACTGTATATTGCCAAAAACAAACAGACAAACAATAATCTTTTAAATCATGCACCAATTTGTAAATTAGGATACTTTTAACCAACAACTCTTTATATTTAGGAGCTGATTACCAATAAATACAAATATTCAAATATTTTTTTCTACAAAAAGTAAAAATAATACAGTGCACAGTTGGTTTTATTGAAATAATTTAGCTGTAGGGAACAAGAAAGCTGCAAAAAAACATCTAGATCTTTCTTTTGCCAAAATTACTTACAAAATGCAATTCTGAAGTCATTTCTTTTCACTAAAAAACACTCCCAAACTGCTAAAATCTTGTCTTACCTCTAGCTGTGTGTAGAAAAAAATCCATAATTTATCAGCCTATAATTAATATTCTTACAAAAATGACCAATATAGCAAGCAAAATATTGTACGTCACTATAATTTTGCTTCCTCTTTTTTTGTAAATTTCCCATGCAAGTGATTCTTCAATTCCCTGACACCTGTTTAGTGGGCCTGTCCTGAACAGACCTTGAGCACAAGCACTTCATTGTCCCAATGAAACCTTAAATATAGCTCTAAATACGAAACACTGGATTTTATAGGACTTTTATAAAAGCAAAGGGAGTGGATCTTCATTTTTATAGTCAATAATTTGCAGACAAAGATACTCTTTCATATATTTTCAATATTTAAGATCACAGTTATTGAAATTGCAGGTGGGCAGTTTATTGTTTTCTTTTTACCTTTACATTTTTAAGTTATAAAAATAAAGTCAGGCTCACATTGCAAGTTGAAATAAGTCTGAATTTATAAAAAAAAAAAACAAAATTAATAATATATTGTATGTTAAATGTTGCATAATCATTGTTAAAAAACAACATAATTGATTTATTATGTTTTTTTTTTATGTGTTTGAACTAGAAAATAATCTTAATATTGTGGTAACACACTCTAAAAAATGCTGGGTTCCACACAATTCCTTCATGTTGTCCCAACACAAATCTATTAAGTTAACTCAATTGTTTTCACAAATTTAAGTGGATTAAACATAAAACTATTAATTTGTCCCCCCAAAATAACCTTAAGAATTGTGTTGGTTCAGCCCATTTTAAATAAGTAGTTTGAACAAGCAGTAAAAGTCATTTTTTGAGTGTATACTGTAAAAATTGATTACTTAAAAAAAAGTTAGTCAATCCGTTACCTTAAAAGTGACAGGTTGATTTTACTTTCAAAATATAATTAATGATATTGATTAAAGAATTACACACATAGTTAATTTACTTAATAATGTTAAGGCAATGAATTTACTCACTTTTTAAAGTCAACTAAACAGTTTTTCAGTGTACGCACAGTTAAATCCATTATTTTACATTAGTAATGCATTAACTAACAATGTAAAATGCATTTGTTGAAGCATTTATTATTCTTTTGTTATTAGACAATAAACATACAACTCTTTACTGTTAGCTGAGTTTAGGCATGGGCCGGTATAAGCTTCTGAAGGTATGATAACCTTGAATAAAAATATCACGGTTTTACAGTATCACGGTATTGTGATTACTGCTCTAAAATAAGTTATTTTTAAAATATCTGGGGGAAAAAACAACAAATTTTCCACCTTTAAAAAAATATATATGTTTCATTTTTGAAAGATTTAAAGTATTTGAGCAGTAAACATGTCAGGCTAAATATTTCAAATGAATCATTGACTTCTGCTATCTTCATTAGTTTTAAAAACACAGATTTCTTTACAATTTAAAACGGCATCTTTGGATATTTTTTTTGCTGGAGATGCCGTTGTCCTAAAAAACAACAAGAGAAATGTAAATAAAAAATCTTATATATACTTTAGGAACGGTATTACAGAAAATGTTGCTGGTTTTAAAACCTTGACTTTTCCAAACCGCAGTATACCTTGAAAACGGTTATCATCCTATGCCTAGCTGAGTTCCTTTAAATAAAATCTACTGTAAAACATGATGGGTTTCAAACAATTCCTTTGTTGTCTAAACACAAATCAATTAAGTGAACTGAATTGTTTTTTAAATTTAAGTGGATTGAACATTGTCCCTCCAAAAAACTCAAGAATTGCGTTGATTCAGCACATTTTAAAGTAGTTTGAATAAGCAGCAAAAATGTTTTTTGACTGTATTTTTAAAATCAAATATTGCATTGGTGTTTGAAATTAACGTAACCCAAAAATAATAAATATTTTAGAAGTATTTTTGCAAGTATGTAAATCAATGCATGTATTAACTAATTTTTTAATAATGTAATCTTATTGGAAAGTGTTAATATATATTTTTCTTTTATATTTGTATCGTCAAATCAGTAAATAACATCGAGTAAAACTTCAGTTAGGCCCTGTGTTTAATATCAGCAATTATCATATTATGCGTTCATTACCAAGAGGAGTTTATTATCAGTGTAAACAATGCACAGAAAATAATCAGAGGATCTCACAGAGGACGTATTTACTGATTACCGAATGTCTTTTTAAAACTCTTATCTAATGATAAACATTAGAGGAAAAAAGTAAGCCTAAACAGCAAGTAGATAGAGGTTTATTCTTGCCTGTTGCCCTAAAGTCTGACCCAGAACAAGAGACAGCGCAGGTGAGGCGTGGTCTTTTTGAAGGTTAAAAGCTTGTGTACTCAGAAACCCAGAGGCACTTCAACACCAAACCAGCCAATCACAGAGCACAAGACACACCTGAGCATAGAAGGAAGACAGGGATTGGCCACAGCGTAAAAATGACACCTGGGCAGGGCTCCAAGGTATACCTGAAAACCTAGATGTTTTGTAGGAGCAGTTTCTTCGCTTCAGGAGCTTTAGGAGATTGTGTTTCTCCTCATGCTCGAGACTCCATTACTATTGTCCCTGTGTCTTCATCAGGCACCTTCAGACTGGTTCGAGAGGAATGGCCCTGCGTAGAAGGAGCAATCGCACATTTAACAAGTGGAAGGAGCAGGAAGTGATCTACATCTGCCGAAGCGACACTGCAACACAATGGCATCTCTTGTCCATGACTTCATACTGAACGACTGCAACTGGAACTGATAGGGTAACTAATAGTTTTTTGTTCGAAAACAATTCAACTAAATAATATTTATTCATTGCTAATAAATGGTTTTATAATTTTGTTGGTGTATATATGCAATGCTAATATTATATGATAAAATATTACATACAGATTTCTTAACTTTTTTTATACAATTTATGTATTTTACTATGAAATTTGAAGGAGATTTGTTAAAATAATGGCATATAAGTGCTTAGGATGTGAACTTTCACTTCCGTAATTTGTCAAACCTGTTTGTTCAGTTTAAAACAAAGGGGTATGAAGTAGAATATGCAAAGCATTTACAGAAATGGCGTTAAATAATTCAACATTGGTTTTTTAACTCTATTAAACAAAGGTGTAGTATACAGGTAACCCTATAATAGACTTGCTACACCTACACAACGAACAAATGTTTAAAGACTTAAAACATTGATGAATGTTTACTTCGATACTCTCATATTCAATATTTTTTCTTCCTTATCTTGAAAGAGTAAAACAAAACACAAGGAAGAATTTAAAAAATATGCCTCATTCGAATAACATTTTGGCGCCAAAAAAATACTCAATTACTTTGGTTTCAGTAGTAAGCGAGTTATCTAATCCAATCTTATCTAATCTACAGGTGAAGGGTCAGTCAGGTGCACACTCAGGTATAGGTGACAAAGATCAGCCATTTTGATTAGCATGACTAAGCGCTTTCCTTACCACCTATGCTGAGTGTCTGCAGTGGGATTTGGAGGCTGTAGACATGATTTTGTTTTGATGAAGGTGCGACCAATTAGCTGAACCCTCCTAGGTCATAGAGACGTCTCAAAGGTCACGGTTGCCATGGAAGCAGGCCAGGGCGTACACCTAAGAAATAGACGTCTGGGGTTACAATGTTTTTATCCTTTCTAATAGTAGCTGTCAGCAAAATGATTCTGAAGCATAGTGAAACTGGAAGTGATCCAGATGTGCGTGCTAATATGCAAAATGAGTGGAGTTTGAAGGAAATAAATAAAGCTGTAAAACAGGACCAGCCGGGAAAATAGATAATCATTAACAAGTGCCTTGCTAAAGTACACTAGCTCTCATTTTGTAGTGAGAAACAATATGGAAGTATCCACAATATACTATCAATCAAATCAGATCATTTGGGAATGGACAATGGATGCCTAGCTCCATCTTACAAGGCAGTTTTGGATGTTATATCTTCTCTAATACTGCCTGGTAATGATGCAGATGGTCATCTACAGACAACTTTGCATCTGGGTGTGGACCTGCTGACTATGCAAATATGCATACAAATGGAAAATATGTTATGGTGAAATGTGTGTTCTGGGGCCCTGTGATGCTGAAGGAGTTCATTCATTGTCTCTAGGGTACATCTTACCTGACAGTGCTTGGCTGTTCACTGATGTTCTAACACTGTCTGGTAACGATGCACTCTGGCGACTCAAATAAACCATGAAGATGTGAGAATACCAACACAATTCTTTCAAAAACTAGGAAATGTAGCATAGTTTGGTCTTTAAAACCAGTTATTTTAATACTGCATTAAGACTGCCTGATTAAAATAATGTTGTTAAGTATAATAACGAAGAAAAAATTGTTTGGTGGTTCCATAAAGACCCTTTAACATCCAAACATCCATAAAAGATTAAAGAGATAGAGATAAAAGATTTACTGAGGAAAAAGTTATTTAGTTTATTAAAACGTTCTCTATAACAAGAGAAAAACATTTTACACATAGACATATTACAATCTTAAACCCTAATAATACTCTTTAAAAACAGTAACACATGCATTCACATTACTTTTCTTATTGTCAAAATAAATTCTTCTGGTTCAAACTACTTGTTTAAAACAAGTTGAAACAACACAATTTTTTTTTGGTGACAGCTTAATTGTTTTATGTTCAATCCACTAAAACAAAACAATTAAGTTAACTTAATTCCTTCATGTTGTCCCAACACAAATCGATTGTTTGGAACCCAGCATTAAATGTAGTTACTTTTAGTGAAAATCCTGATTAAGAAATGATTTTAAGGAGCACAAAATGGCTCTTCTGTGATCTTACTGCAAAAACTTTATATTAAATCCCTATTTTTTTGTGTGTGTATAAATATAGATTCTCCCCCTTAGCCTTCAGAGATGTTCTAAACCCCACCCTGTTGTGTCCCATGGCCTGCATGAATGTCACAAAAGCAATTCCTCCACACTCACACACCCTCTAATGTGCGTCGTGCCAGTCAATGATCAGTTCATCCTCCTTTTCTTGTGACTTATTGTGTAGATGACACCCGAGATCTGTGTGACAAACACTAATTGAACTGCGCCTACACAGTTCGCTTTTCCTGTTCGCTGTGCTGGAGGAGGAAGTAATGCCAGTCGGTAAAATATGAAAATGACTGGTAGACATGCGGTACTCATGTTAGAGATTTGACACTTATTTTCCAAGTCTATGTGTTGTCTGATGGAATGGGCAAAGAAAATCCACATTTTAAAAGAGATAAAGTTTACTTTAAAATGAAAAGTCATTATTTGCTCACACTCAACTTGATCTTACTCCCATTTTTCCAATACAAGAGAAGATATTTTAAATAATGTTTGTTTCTACCATAGTATATATATATTTCCGAA
This sequence comes from Danio tinwini, assembly GCA_903798205.1. Lineage (NCBI taxonomy): Eukaryota > Metazoa > Chordata > Actinopteri > Cypriniformes > Danionidae > Danio > Danio tinwini. Next base: position 13,686,835 of record CAIGQZ010007154.1, on the reverse strand, counting down.
TATGGATGTCAATTGCTAATGGTTTCTAACATTTTTGTTTACTATATCTTATTTTGTATTCATTAGACAAAAGAACCTCCTAAAGGTTTGGGACCACTTGAGGGTAAATAAATTGTGTGTACAGTTTCATTTTGGTGTGAACTAGCCATTTATTAGATGATAAAGAAGAAACTGACTGTCAGCTCATTTGAAAAGTGTTGTTTTTTATGAATAAATATGTGTCACCAATAAAAATGTTTGTTTTTGAAAGATGGAAATAATGTAATTCCCTTCTCGTTAAATAATTTCAGTGATGTGTTGTTAATTCTGTCATCATTTAATCACATACAAACCAACATAGCACACAAACCCAGCAAGCATTTTTTGTTTTTTAAAGATGTCTCATAAATGCCTAATAGAGGTCTAAACATAGTCATCTTGGCTAAAACAAGGCTAAAGTTGGACTGTCTGTGAAAATATAATAGATGTCTAATAGATGTCTAAACATAGTCGTCTTGGCTAAAACAAGGCTAGATTTGGGCTGTCAGTGAAAATCTAATAGACATCTAAGAATAGGTGAAAACTAGACTAGTCATCAAATAAACAGAAATGAATGACTACACATATCAAGTCTGTCTAACCTGTCTATTTGACGCCTAGTCTAGTTTTGGCCAATTCTTAAACGTCTAGATTTTCACTGACAGCTCAAGTTTAGCCTTGTTTTGGCCAAGACGACTATGTTTAGACGTCTATTAGACATCTATTAGATTTACACTGACAGCCTAAGTTTAGCCTTGTTTTATCCATGCTGTCTACATTTTAGATGTCTATTAAACACAAAATTGTTTGCTGGGAACACACAATTACAAAAATATTTCAGTTGTTGTTTGTTACTGTATATAAAAATGACCTAATCAAGTCTAAAAAGGCGACCTAAAGGCATCTCAAAAAGACATTTGCTGCTTGTGAACTATGCTTGCACTTTATCCTTTACTAACAGTTTCCTTCAAGATCTATCTCCTGAAATAACAAATATCCACTTTAACAATGTCATTTCCTCATGTCTGCTTTCATCTTTTCTACAGTCACATGACACCAGATTTTCCCTCTGCCTCTGCACTGCAGTAAAATCCTCTGATTTGTGTCTTACCAGGCAAGTTTAGATGTTGATACTGTGTCTAATACTGCCTGGTAATGCCATCAATCATGGGGAATTTGATCGCCATTTTCCCCTTTCCTTCTATACCTGCACTGCAGCAATGGAACAGTTTTGATCAATTAACTTGCATTTAGAGTTGCTATTTAAAAACAGTATTAAGTGTGCATTGATTTAGTCTTGTGTTGTATATATTAAAGAATAAACCTCTTAAATTTCATATTGCTTAATATGATGCTTACTTTCCATAAACGCATGACATGATGTACATGTATTCAGCTTTTTTAATCAACAAATGCAATAAAACACAGTTATATTCAAAAACATTTGACTTTGTGTGTTGGTTTGAAACAATGATCATCATAAACTTTGTAGTAAGTATACAATAACAAGTTTCCTTTTTTTTTTTTTTGTAGACATTAAAATTAAATATTTTGATTTGTATGCAAGTTTCTTTCTTTCTTCTGTAATGAACAGCTTTAAATTAAACAGAAAACATATAAACTGACCAGATGGTTACTTTATACAAACACCGGAGCAAACCCACGCAAACATGGGGAGAACATGCAAACTCCACACAGAAATGCCTACTGACCCAGCTGGGGCTCAAACCAGCGACCTTCTTGCTGTGAGGTGATTGTGCTATCCACTGCACCACCATGATGCCTATATTATGTTACATTATATTATTGATTCATTTTCCTTCTGCTTTATACATTTTTTGGCCTGTATACTTTTTTAAAAATGTATAATTTTCAGCTTAGCCCCTTATTTATCAGGGGTTGCCACAGTGGAATGAACTGCCAACTATTCCAGCATATATTTATCCAGCAGATGCCCTTCCAACTGCAGCCCAGAATTGGGCAATGTATTGTATTATATTATATTATATTATATTATATTATATTATATTATATTATA
>CAIGQZ010007154.1:13674669-13684769 GCA_903798205.1 Danio tinwini | reverse complement strand
TATTATATTATATTATATTATATTATATTATATTATATTATATTATATTATATTATATTATATTATGGTGACACAGTGGCTTAGTGGTTAGCACTGTCGCCTCACAGAGAGAAGGTCGCTGGTTTGAGTCCCGGCTGCATGTTCTCCCTGTGTTTGCGTGGGTGTCCTCGGTATCCGCTCTGCTTTCCACCACAGTTCAAAGACATGCGGTACAGGTGAAATGAATAAACTAAATTGGCTGTAGTGTATGTGTATCAATGTGAGAGTGTATGGGTGTTTTCCAGTACTGGGTTGCAGCTGGAAGGGCATCCGCTGGGTAAAACATATGCTGGATAAGTTGGCGGTTCATTACGCTGTGGCGACCCCTGATAAAAAAAAGGGACTAAGCCGAAGAAAAATGAATGAATGAATATTATATTATATTCAGACAAAATGTCTTATCATCCAGTCCGCTAGATGGCAGCATTTACATCTTGTGGTTGTGATTGTTTACATTATAAACGAGCAAGCCAGACTGGGCTGCTGCTTCCTCATCACGCTTTGTGGCACAATTCAAAATCAAAAGTAATATATTTAGACGTATAACTGCTAAATTGCAGATATGTCTGGAATACCGCCGGATTCTTGGCAACCGCCTACGGTTTCGCTAGACACTACGTAAGTCGCAATGTAAACATTCGTTTTTAAATGAATGAGCCACGACTTCATAACTCATTCACTTTACAATAAAAGTAATCCGTGGCTCTGTTCTAGCACTTTCATTGGTTTTAGATGCGAATAAGGGTAAATATTTGACACATGTTTGTTTAAAGTGTCTACATGGGTTGAAGATTGTAATTTAACACCGAATAACGTAAAAAAAACACGTGTTTTTTGTGCTTGACGATGAAACTGCCATTCCGATATACCAAGGTGCAATGAATAAGTAGCCTATATCTAATAAATAAGAACGAGTATCTTATTAATACTAGAATATATTAAGTACAAGTATCTAATAAATAAGTACTAGTATCTACTTAATTAAGAATTTGTAAGAATAGGTAAGTTACTACTAGTACCTAAAAAGTATATACTAGTCAAAACGCTGAGAGTTGATCTTAATGACAGACAGTTCACTATAGAAACCAATGAGAACATTTTGTTAGTCGTATGAAATAGTTACTGGTCACAGTTTTTATCTAATGAATAAGTACTAGTGTTTCAAGTTTATTTATTTTTTGTTTGTTTTCTAGCACCTAAAATAAGCACTATTAACCAACAAACAGTACATAATTTAATAATTAATAGTAAATCATAAATAATAATAATAATAGTATATAAGTACTAGCACTTAAAAGAAAAAAATGTAGTAACTAATAAATAAGTACTACTAATGCATTATAATAAATAACAAGAACTACAGTATATAACAGAGCTACTCGCATCTATAATACATACTAGTCAAAACTAGTATGGTTTCAAGAGGAGTTGATCTTAATGCCAGTTGCCTATAGAAGCCAGTGGGAAAAACTTCAATTTGTTAGTAGCAACAATAATAGTTACTAGTCACTATTAAAATAAGTACTATTATCTAATAAATAAGTACTAATATTTTAAGTTTGTTATAGTACAAAAAAAAATAAGTACTAGTGAAAATGAGTACTATAGTGCTTAAAAGAAAAGATACTATTAGCTTTAAAAGAAATGTCAAATGTTAAAATGGCTTGCCATAGTTAGTCAGCTATGAAAGATCTAAAATTAACTTAACATTGATTTCTAGTCATTTTTTTCCCGCTCCAGGATGGGAACTATTGTGCTTGAGCTGTACTGGAATCATGCGCCAAAAACATGCAAAAATTTCGCAGAGCTGGGCAGAAGAGGATATTACAACACCACAAAGTTCCATCGAATTATCAAAGACTTCATGGTTCAAGGAGGTGATCCAACTGGCACAGGTGAGCACATGAAAACAGCAATACTCCACATTCAACATTTAGTTTTGAAAATACTGTAAGATGAATCACTGTACGCTGATACAGTAATTGCTAAAAATCTAACATGTTTCTAGAAAAGGTGTTGAATTGTTAGCAATGTTACCATTAGCACAACAGCAGATAAATGTAATGTAACTTATTGTGAATGTTAGTCTTATTAAATTCATTCCTGCAGGTCGTGGTGGTGCATCAATATATGGCAAGCAGTTTGAGGATGAATTTCATCCAGAGTTGAAATTTACAGGTATTACAAATTTACAGTATTATTACAGATCATATTAAATGTAATTGTATTATCAGGGATTTTGTGTCTCTTGTAATGTGTATTTATATAGCACATTTATTGTGTATGGCCATACACCCAAAGCGCTTTACAATAATGAGGGGGGTTTGTCTCTCCACACCACCAATGTGCAGCATCCACTTGGATGATGTGACGGCAGCCACAAGACACGGCGCCAGTATGCTCACCACACACCAGCTACTGGTGGAGGGGAGAGACAGTGATAGAGCCAATTTGGGATGGGGATGATTGGGAGGCCATGATCATAAGGGCCGATTGAGGGGAATTTAGCCAGGACACCGGGGTTACACCCCTACTCTTTACGAGAAGTGCCATGGGATTTTTAATGACCACAGAGAGTCAGGACCTCGGTTTAACGTCTCATCTGAAAGATGGCGCCCACTGACAGTGTAGTGTCCCCTTCACTTTTACTCGGGCATTAGGACTCACACAGACCATAGGTTGAGCGCCCTCTGCTGGCCTCACTAACACCACTTCCAACAGCAACCTGGTTTTTCCCAGGTACTGACCAGGCTCAGCCCTGCTTAGCTTCAGTGAGTAACCGGTCTTGGGCTGCAGGGTGATATGGCTGTATTGCATTCTTCAGTTTTATTAATATATTACCCCCCCTATTTTCACTTTAATACAAAATTTATAATTTTTATACGTTTTGTTTTAAACACCTGAACTTATCTTGACAAGCTACAGTATGTATTAGATGCATATCGCATAATTTAATAAAGTAATATATTAATCATTTAACTGACAGTTTAGGGGAAGGCAGTAAAAGCATTAAGGCCTTTTTTAATTCATAATGTCAAGAAATTAAATGCTAAATCCACTGAAAATTTTTTTAGTCCCTTTATTCATCAGTGGTCGCCACAGCGGAGTGAAGCGCCAACTTATCCAGCATATGTTTTACACAGCAGATGCCCTTCCAGCTGCAACTCAGTACTGGGAAACATTCATACAAACCAGGGCTGTGCGATTTGGGGAAAATATCTAATTGTGCTTGTAGCTTCTTACTGCTAAAATGCAGTAAGAAGCTAAAAAAAGGAACTGAAAAGATATTAATTTATATTAGCAAACAGCTCTGAAATTTTACTTTGTTTGCTGCTAGATTGAGTGTCACTGGCAAGACTTTTTAGCAAGACACTCCTCATAGTCACCTGTGGTGCTTTTTTAGGTGTTAGTTGTTGTTTTTCACTGTGCTGTGGCAACAACTCTGCAACAGCTTACAAATGACCTGTTTTTGTTCGGTGTCTGTGACTTTAAAACCAAGATATTCCCATATTATTTGATGTGCTGTTTTTTTTTATATTAATTAGTCTATTAATGCTTCTGAAGCAGCAGATGGCATCATCCCACTAGTTCGCACTTTCCTGTTTTTGTTTTTTATTGTGGGCGTTACGCATAGTTCGATTGCGCAATTCTGATTGGACAGAACGAAAGTGTGCTCACTCGGTTGGCTAATAAATCTGTCAGACACAGATGGCAGTCACGCATTTGCTCTGGGTGAGGGGGAAGTTAAATAATAAATATTTCACATTGCAGCCTCTTGTGACTCATTCACACACATACACTATGGCCAATTTTTGTTTACCCAATTCACCTATACCACATGTCTTTGAACTGTGGCAAAAAACATCGCGGAGAACATGCAAACTCCACACAGAAATGCCAACTGACCCAGCCGGGACTCGAACCAGCAACCTTCTTGCTGTGAGGCGACAGTGCTAACCACTGAGCCACCATGTTTTCTGTTTTTCAATATCATATAAATATTATATCTACAAACTGCAGAACTTGTCTTGTTTTCTGTAAAACGACTGTCCATAAACAATGTTTCAAACATACTATATTAAAAAAATAAATGTGTTTAGAATTTTAGGGGTTTCTGCATCAAATTTTATTCTAGGCTTTAAGAAGTCTTACATTAATGGAAGAACCTTCATAAACCTTGTCAATTTCTGTGGCACAATTTTATATATAAAAAATGACAGCAACTAGATCACACTTTAATTTCTTATACTTTTTTACAAATCAACAAATGTTAGACTTCTCATTTTGACTCTCTGTGGCCATTAAAAATCCCATGGCACTCGTAAAGTGTAGGGGTGTAACCCTGGTGTCCTGGCCAAATTCCCTCTATCAGCCCTTACTCATCATGGCCTCCCAATCGTCCCCATCCGCCAAATTGGCTCTATGACTGTCTATCCACTCCACCTATAGCTGGTGTGTGGTAAGCAAACTGGCGCCGTTGTCCTTTGGCTGCCGTCGCGTCATCCAAGTGGATGCTGCACACTGGTGGTGTGGAGAGACCCCATCCATCCCCGCCTCATGATTGTGAAGTGATTTTACATTACATTACATTAAGTGAATCTTTAAAGGCTTATGGATTTAAACTGTAAGCCGTCTATAAAGTCTTTTAATGTGTATTTTTTTATTAAACCATCTTTATTTTTGTAGGTGCTGGAATTCTGGCTATGGCCAATGCAGGGCCGGATACAAATGGAAGCCAGTTCTTTCTCTCGTTGGCTCCAACACAATGGCTGGATGGGAAACACACTATATTTGGACGGGTCTGCCAGGGCATTGGCGTTCTTAATCGAATTGGCATGGTGGAAACCAACAGTCAGGACCGCCCTGTGGATGACATTAAAATCCTCAGAGTGAATCTGCCCAGCTAAGACGTTTGTGCTTGCACGATGTTTTACGCTTTATTTTTGTACAGCCCTTTTATTACATTAAACATTCAGAATTCTCAGAAAAATGTGCTCTTCATTTCACTAATACAAATTCGTGGCCACAAGGTGGTGTTTTAGCCTTGAATTTTGGGTGCTTTATAGAAACAAATGTTTTATTAATATGCATATTCCTTTATATTATGCCAAATAACACAGAAAGTGTATTATGAATGTAATTAGAGATGACGATTATGATTTCAACACATTGACATGACATTAGTAGCTCACAGCGTCCTTTTGATCAGAATAATAGAAAACATGTTTGCACAGTTTCTCAATGAAAAGCAGACACACCTCACAGAAAAAGGTTATGAACTGAGCTACTTAATATTCAGTATAGAAAACTGCATATATTTTTTTGGGGGGGTTAGGGGTGGTCAGAGAGGAAGGGTGAGATGCAAATATCACTCACAACTTTGCAGAATATGTGGCTGATGACCACATGGCCTAGCAGTGACTTTTTGGCAGAACAACATCGGCGATTCGCTGTAATCCAGGGTTTCTGGACAGATGTTTCTCAATCCTAGCTTTCAAAGGATTTTTATTGAAAAATCACAATTCAGAGCGCAACTATCCTGGATTAGGCTTAATCTGTGTGCATGGGACCAAAGTAAACAAAGCTAAAGAGGTTGTGACCCGCACAATCTTATTATTTTTGGAATTTAAAACCTCTAAAATTGATGCTTGTATAAGAGTTTGTAAGCTTCTTGGCAAATTGAATGAAAGCATTGCATTTTTATCATGTGGAAAATAAGATAAAAAACAGACAGAAAGAGAAACATTGTAAACTATGTACTCTTAATACATGAAACCCACTGAAGGCCATATACTCCACTTTGTATGATTAATTAAAAAAATCAGCATATATAAAGTTGAGGACAAAATGGTTAGTACTTCAGTGCAATATATGTTCTTTTAAAAATATTTCTCAAGTAAAATTTAATGGAGCAATGTCATTTTCAGTTTTTCCTGATAATATTTTTTCTTAGAATAAAAGCGGCTAGAATAAAAGCAGTTTTTATTTTTTTTAACCATTTAAGATCAATATTATTAGCCCTCAAGCTTTTTTTTTTCAATAGGCTTTAGAACAAGCCAATGACTTGCCTAATTACCCCAGCTTGCCTATTTAACCTAGTTAACCCTTTAAATAGCACTTTAAGCTGAATACTAGTATCTTAAAATGTCTAGTAAAATATAATGTACTGTCATCATGGCAAAGATAAAAGAAATCAGTTATTAAAACTATTATTATTAGAAATTTGTTGATAGAATACTCTCTGTTAAACAGAAATTGGGGGGAAATAAAGAAGAATTAAAACTTAACAGGAGGGCTGTATATACTTTTATTTATTTTTTCTTATAAATTTCATATACTGTTTCAGTTAAATATAATCCCAGAACATTTTAAAATGAGTTTAAAAAGTTTGTGATATATAGACTAAACAAAACGTACATCAGTACTTGAAAAATACATACAGTATATCTAGCTGTCCATGACTTTTCAAAACAACTTGGTGCTGATTGAACAAATTTTACATAATGCCCTTGAGGTAAATTAAACACTGAAAGTAACTGAAATCAATAAGCTCTGTGGATTACTGTGGATCACATTTAAAGTGCCTGAAGGGCCAAATTATCTCATAACAGGTTAACTTGCATCAGAAAACCCTACAGAAAATCTCTAATAACCTGTCACCCTGAGAGTCCTCAGCTGTTAAAACGCATGACTGCTCTGCTTTAAGGCAATACACGAGACTTATGTACAGTATGTCTTTGCATAGTTTAGGATGCATCAGTGTTTCTTGTGAGAAAAAAAAAAGATAATTGATTTTTAAGTCAAAATATTTGGTCTCACAAAGATATCCAGTTGCCTATTTTGGCTTTTTAGTCTAGTAATTTCTAGTAATGCTATGTTTTATCAAAACGAAAGAAAAAAGTCAGTGGAATTAAAGCATTAAAGGTTGTCTGGGCTCTTTTCTCTGTCTGTACTGGCTGAAAGAGTGTAATGGTGTGCCGAGGGTCTTTGAGATTGAGGAAGATCTTCTGCTGGACTGCAGGCCAACTGGAGACGCTGAGGGAAACACACACAACAACAAAGATTTTTCTCTTTTCAATTTAACTCTACTCTCATTCCATAGGAAATGAAAGAAATGCAATCCTGTTGTGAAACAGTTGCCTGCTAGTTTTGCGAAGGTTTTCAGAAACATTTCCAGACATTTATATATTTATATATAAGTATATAATAAATATATTTTTATATTAAATATTTAAAATATATTTATATATTTTAAATGAACAGTGTAGGTATATTAGATTGAAAAAAAGCCATGACTACAAATCATTTAGACCAGTGTTGGGTGTAATTAATTAGAAAGTAACTGTAATTAAGTAACTTTTCTGCTGAAAAAGTAAAATAAATGAAATTACTTTTCAGTTTTACCTCATTTTAATTACAGTCACTTATAATGTACTTGGCATCACGGTGGCTCAGTGGTTAGCACTGTGGCCTCAAAGCAAGAACGTCGCTGGTTCTAGTCCCGGCTGGGTCAGTTGGCATTTCTGTGTGGAGTTTGCATGTTCTCCCCGTGTTCCTGTGGGTTTCCTCCAGGTGCTCCGGTTTCCCCCACAATTCCAAAGACATGCGGTATAAGTGAATTGGATGACCTAAATTGGCCGTAGTGTATGAGTGCGTGTGTGAATGAGAGAGTGTATGGGTGTTTCCCAGTGCTGGGTTGCAGCCGGAAGGGCATCCGCTGCATAAAACATATGCTGGAATAATTGGGGGTTCATTGCGCTGTGGGGACCTCTGGTAAATAAGGAACTAAGCCAATAGAAAATGAATAAATAAATAATGTACTTGCCTTAAATTCTTTACATAAATTAAAATTTATGTGTTAAGTGTTGTATAAATTAATTAATTCATTCATTTTCTCTCGGCTTAGTCCTTTATTAATCTGGGGTCTCCACAGTGGAATGAACCGCCAACTTATCCAGCATATGTTTTAGGCAGTGGATGCCCTTCCTGCCGCAACCCATCACTGGGAAACATCCATACAATCTTGCATTCACATAAACACACTACGGCCAATTTAGCTTATTCAATTCACCTATAGCGCTTATCTTTGGACTGTGGGGGAAACCAGAGCACCAAACATGGGAGAACATGCAAACTCCACACAGAAATGCCAACTGAAGAAAGGCTCGAACCAGCGACCTTCTTACTGTGAGGCGATCGTGCTACCCACTGTGCCACCGTGCCACCCTAAATCAATTCAGAGTAACTGTATTTATTAGTTATGTAGATATTCACAAAACTTGATTTTTCAACTAAAGAAGATTAGAGTTGTCTGACAATTGCACATTCAAAAAAACTATTTAGCATGAAATTAAACTCAATGGATGCTATGTATGAAATATGATGTCAGTAAACATTTGGTTTTTTGATACTTTTAAAAATTCTTAAGTGGTAATTTCTCTTTACTAAAGCTAAAGTCCTTGTTTGACACAAATGTATAGAGTTAAATGTAATAAAAGTTCAATCTATATTGTTTATGCATTGAAGCTTTTATAAGGATTTTAAGCAGCAATGAGCCAAGTAATTAAATGAGTTAATAAGTAATTACATTTCAGACAAAGTCATTTGAATATATATATTTTAATATATTAGTCAGTAATTGATGATTGAACATTGATTAAGACCCACTCATGCTTAAAAAACAAACTGATGGAAAATCATCTTTTTCTTGACAGCACATACCTCCCGGAAGGACCCTTTTCCTTTGTAGAGTTTGTAGATCATGTTGATGGGAATGAGGGAGAGAGAAGATACCGCCAGGAACCAGCCGATACCATATGCCCACCATGGATACATATATTTGTTGTTAAATTTCAGGGGACTGTATTTGACCAGAGAGAAAATAAATGTGCCCTAAAGGAAATAACTGACAATCAGAATACAAAGAAGACATCTGTTTCATAACATGATTACATACAAAAAAAAAATTAAGAGATGAAAGTATTTATTAAATGATTCTGTTTAGATTTCAAAAACGTTAATGTGACTTGAAAGACTGAAATAATGGCTGCTGAATATTCATCTTTTTCATCACAGGAATAAATTATAATTAAAAATTATATTAGAGTATAAAATACATATTTTGTATTGTAATTTGCTGTGTTGTTCTTCAAATCAATGCAACCTTGGTCAGCATAAGTGACTTTTAAAAAAGCATTCAAAAATAATAATAGTTCCAAAATTGTGATCCCCAATATATAATAAATAATAAAACATTATTGAATAAAAAGTATATAATGAAAAGATTATGGCCAAATTAAATTAGATAATAGATAATCATAGACAAAAACTATTGTATTATGTACTTTGTATTATATTATATACTTTGTATTAATAATATAGCATTATATACTTTGTATTGTATTATATACTTTGTATTTATAATATTGCATTATATACTTTGTATTGTATTATATACTTTGTATTAATATGATGCTACAGTACATTGTGATTTATTAATATTCTACAATAACTACTGCTTGGTCTTATTGTTTATATACATGCATGTGTAAGTTTGCTGCATTTGAAATCCAATCCAGGCTCGTTCTGAAAAAGTACCGCTATGTACATTTCTGGAAAGCGCGAAATAAGTCCCAGGAGATATGTTTTTTGCAGTTTTTGTTTTTGAGAATCCACCAGAGGCTGCTGTGTACATTTTTTTGAGATCTTAAATTTCTCTCGCAAGTGCCATTCGCACCTGCTGTTCTTCCGTAAATCCACCAGAGGTCGATGTCAACTGCCTAACTAACTGACCCACCTTCCACCTTCCCTAAACCCAACCAATAGTCTTTTCAAAAGCAATCCAGAAAAAGAAAAGCCAGATTTTACCTGATTTTGACCACGTTTTCAGATTTTACCACATTCTCACCCAGTTATTTACTTGTTTATTTTATTTTTGGCTTCTGTTTTTGTCTTACCCTCTTTTTGAAACCAGACTCAAATCCCATCATCATGGTCAATCTCTGCATCTCACCTCCGCACTGACATTAATGGCAAGCTAACTGGACAAACTGGTAACAGCA
>CAIGQZ010007154.1:13659382-13669669 GCA_903798205.1 Danio tinwini | reverse complement strand
CCCCTAAAACAGCAAACTGTGTACACGCCCCCAAAATGACACGTTTTAACACATTATAATAAAAAAATCTGAATTGTGTTTTGAACTGAACCTAAACTGGCACACTCAGAAGAACCATAATATTAATATTACATCTTAAAAAGGGGTAAAATAGGTGCCCTTTAAAGTCTATGCAATGGCATCATTGTGAGGTTTTATGTAAACATAACCTTTTTAGTTTTGATAGTTTTACTAAATTTTATGATAGTAAATTGGGTTTTAAATGTTTAAATAATCATGTTCCAGTGCTGTTTTCTGATCTAATCAGTAGACATCAAACCTGTTACAGAGTCACACGAGCAACTGCTAATGGTGACTGTCTTGTACCAAAATGTAAGACCTCTTTTGGTCAATCTGTTTTCTCTGTTTAGGGAACCAAATTATGGAATGATTTACCTGTTAGCCAAAAGTTAGGAAGATATAAATGTTTTTAGTAGTATTTTTAAAAAGTGGTTAAAAACAAAACAGCAGTGTTTGCACAAATAGCAAAAAATGAAATTGTCAAAATTAAGTGAGTTTTCTCTTAAAACAAGCTAAATAATCTGCCAATGGGGTAAGACTTACAGTAATCTTATGTCAAAACAAAATAAAAAAACAAGATTATTCCTTACCCCATTGGCAGATTATTTTGCAAATTTTAAGAAGAAACTCACTTAATATTAGTATGTTATTTCTAAAACAATAAAATATTTTTTGCTCGTCTAGAAAATCCTTGATTTAAATGTTTTTAGTATACTCGGACTAGAAAAGAAAAGCATTTTTGCAGTGCAGTAATCACATACAGTGTGCATTTGTAAATAAACTAACTAAAATTACAATAAACATTTTAATAATAGCAAATTTAAAACATATTATAAATAATTTGATAGCAATTTTAACAGCAATATTTTTTCATATTTAAAAATGATATATTAGATGCTCTCTTTAATGTTTTAAATAAACTTTGTAAACAGAAAATGTCAACATTTTGACACTTTTGTACCTTTCTGTGGAATTCTTTTTAGCTTTTATTTTCACATGCTTCAGTTGTCTTTAGGAAGGAATAAGGTATTCATTTATAATGTAATGGAGAAAGTTAAGGTTTTAAAATAAAAAAATGTAATGTTTAAAATGGAAAAAATGATATTTTTATTTATCGGCCTATATATATATATATATATATAAATCAGCTATCATTCTCCCAGTATAAAGAGTTATCGAAATCGGCCAAAATGTCCATATCAGTGCATCCCTAAAATATAGGTTACGTTATTCCATCACCAATTAGAGTAGCAGAAATTGTGAATTATAAAATCAAACAATATACTTCTACAGACATACAGTATAAACAAGAATAAGTGACCCCCACCTCTGTGATCATAAGAAGACCTATAAAGTAGCACATCAGGCAAATCCCTAAAAGCAGCATCTCTCTTCTGAAGCCGCGTCTCAGTACAGTGGAAAATATGTCTGTCACTGACGTCATTATACTCTCCAGTCCAACAAACTGAGCAACAAAAGAAAAGACTTTAGATGAGGTTAAAGTTAGATTAAAGGGATAGTTCACCAAAAAATACAAGTTCTTCCAAACCTGTTTGAGTTTCTTTCTTCTGTTCACCAAGAAGGAAGATATACTGAAGAATGTTGGTAAAAGGCAGAAACTGACTTCCATAAGTATGTTTTGGATGTCAGTGGCTATTTTTTTCTCCCCAACATTCTTCAAGATATTTTGCTTTGTGTTTTAACAGAATACGGAAGTCCTTAGAGGCCATGCAGTATTGTATTATTCTTTCTTGTTTTCTTGTCGACATAAAAAAAGTTGTTTTTCTTGTGACTTAATTTTCTCATTATCTTGACAAAACAAAAAATGATTTCTCAAGTTTACGATCTATTTTTTTCCGCTTATTTTAAGAGGATGTCCTAGACATGCATACATCTCATTTTTTGCTTTGTTTAAAGTAATTGCAAATAACTTGCGGAAAGGGCGCAATAAAGCAAAAGCAGGATTTTCAGACTTCTTCAAAATCTATTTCATACATGCAAACACTTATTTTGCGCCATAGAACTATGCTTTAAAATAGTACCAGTTGAGGGAATATTATTTTAAATAATGATATATACATATAATCCTATACATAAATCATGAGCATGCAAATTTGCTCATATTATTATGACAACTTTTTTTGTTATGTCGAGGTCACAAAAAAAGTCTTTAAATAGATTTTCTATCTTGTTTTCTGGCGATTACAACTCTTTTTTTAAGTGACCTTGACATAACAAAAAAAAGTGGCCTCTTAGGACTTTTATAACTGAAGAAAGAAATCCATGAAAATTTAAAAGCACTTGAGTGCGAGTGAATGTTTTTGGAATTGTATTATTTTGGGGTGAACTATCCCTTTAAGTAAGAGAAGTGAATCTAACCTGACTGTCCAAACCCAAGAGGATGATCATGATGAAGAAACACACAGACCAAAACTGAGACAACGGCAGCATGGTCACTGCCTGAGGATAAACTATAAACACCAGTCCTGGACCTAATGATAGCCGGAAGAAGAGTAAACAACACTTTATGCAGACATTTTATCCCACTTACAAACACAGTATTGATTTGATCTGAAATTACTCAGGAACACACTCAGGTCTTCAAATACACTGGAAAAATTTTGGCAAACACTTGATATGGGCTGAATTTAAACAAACAAATTACATTTAGGAAAGTTCAACTAAATTTGTTTGTTTAAATTCAGCCCAAATAAATTGTTTAAGAACACTTACCTTAAAATAATTGAGTAAATCCAATGACCCATCTATTTTTGTTTCTTCATTAGAACATTTTTATTTATTTAATTGTATTTTTATTTTATTTAATTTTCAGAGTTATTTATATATTTCTTGTAATTCTTTTTCTTTTTTTCTTTCTCAACTTCATTTTTGTGGTTTATTTATTTAATCTTTTTTTCCTCATATTCATAATTCTAGCAATCCAATTTGTTTGCTCGCTCTACACCAAGACACATCGTCACACACATAGACAGACACACACACACGCACGCACACGCACACGCACACACACACACACACACAGTTGAAGTCAAAATTATTAGCCCTCCTGTAAATCTTTTTGGTCTTTTTCAAACATTTCCCTAATCATTTTTTGACAGTATAGTTATTATAGTTTCCTATAATATTTTTCCTCAGGATAAAGTCTTATTTGTTTTATTTCAGCTACAATAAAAGTGTTTTAATAAAAGTTTAGAATACATTTTAAAAACCCTTTAATTTTTATTTTTAGGGGTTTTTAACCTTTAATGAATAGAATAGATCGGATAATTGACAGGAAATAGTTGGGAGCAGAGAGAGGGGAAGGGTGGCAAAGGACCTTGAGCCGGGAATCAAACTCGGGAGGCTGTGAGCACCATGGTGCTATATGTCGGCACACTTAACCACTAGGCTATTGGCACCAACTTAAAAACCCTTTGAAGGAATATTATAGCCCCATTAAGCAATATTTTTTCGATTGTCTACAGAACACACCATCATTATACAATGACTTGCCTAATTACCCTTACTTATAAACCTACACTCAAAAAACAAATATTTTTTTACTTGTTCAAACTACTTATTCAAAATGAGCTAAACCAAAGCAATTCTTGAGATTTCATTGGGACAACTTAATTTTTTTATTTTCAATCCACATAAATTTGTTAAAAGTGTTAATTTAATCGATTTGTGTTGGGACAACATGAATGAATTGTGTGGAACCCTGCATTTTTGACAGTGTTTAAGCCTTTAAATGTCACTTGAAGCTAATCTTGAAAAATGTCTAGTAAAACATTATGCGCTGTCATCGTGGCAAAGATAAAATAAATCAGTTATTAGAAATGAAATATTAAAACTATTATGTTAAGAAATGCGTTGAAAAAAACTTCTTTCCACTAAACAGAAATTGTGGAAAAAATATACAGGGAGCTAATAATTCAGAAGGGCTGTATGTAAGTGTTTTATGTAAATATTGTCATATGCCCTATCAGCTAAAAATGTAAACAAAATAAAAATATTTACAGGCAAAGTTAAATAATCCTGTGACTCTTGACAATATATAGAAGTCTCATGAGTTGAAATGATCAGTCTGTGCAAGAAACTGAACGTTAATCAGCCTCAGGAAAAAGGCTCAGAGTGACATCCAGTTTGCGAATGAATCCTCCTTTTGTACTGGTTCTTTTGTACTGGTGCTCAAGCCAGAACAAATCTAGAAGTTCATCAAGTTAGTCACTCTTACTTAAAAGTCATATAATGTATTTAATCCTATAATGCTGGGTTTGCGAACTCGTCAAACTCATTGCCAGCGCCAACATTGAAAACAGTTCAATTTCAGAACAAAGAACCAGAGGTAAACACTTGCGTGGACCTGTAACAGTTGAATGAAGGTGTAAAATACATAGGATGTTTTTACAGTTTAGAATAGGCATTTCTCCTTCACCCGAGGATATAGATTAGGGGTGATAATGTTGCAAATAATGTTTAGTTTCTTGCACAGACCCATTGTTTTCCTTAAAAAGACCTCAGAGTACAACCATCAGGTATTATTCTGTCATTCCCTGATAGGCTTTTTTTAATTTAAAATATATAAATTAACAATGTTTCATACAAAACTTTATTTTCATTCACTCATTTTTTTTTTCTTTTGGGCTTAGTCTCTTTATTAATCAGGGGTCACCACAACGGAATGAACCGCCAAAAGTTTTATTTTAATGTACTAAATTAGAAAAAAAAAAATCAGGCACTTGGAATGATTTTGCCAAAAAAGATATAGCATGTTATGTTTTTATGCATTATACACTCAAAAAAATCACGTTTTCTGTTTGTTCAAACTACTTATTTAAAATGAGCTGAAACAACACAACTCCATGTTGTGAAGAACCAGGCATTTTTTCTATTGAATATGAAAAATGGTAAGGCTGTAATAACAAGCTTATATTATAAAGATACACTCACCGGCCACTTTATTAGATGCAGCTGTCCAACTGCTTGTTAAAGCAAATTTCTAATCAGCCAATCACTTGGCAGCAACTCAATGCATTTAGGCATGTAGACATGGTCAAGACGATCTGCTCCAGTTCAAACCGAGCATCAGAATGGGGAAGAAAGATGATTTAAGTGACAACGTGAACATGGCATGGTTGTTAGTGGCAGAAGGGCTGATCAGAGTATTTCAGAAACTGCTGCTCTACCAGGATTTTCACGCACAACCATCTCTAAAGTTTACAATCATGGTCTAAATAATTCTTGAGTATTATTGCTGACCATGTCCATCTTTTTATGACCACAATTATCACAATTATCTTAGACTGGTTTCTTGAACATGACAATGTACTCACTGTACTCAAATGGCCTCCACAGTCACCAGATCTCAAACCAATATAGCATCTTTGGGATGTGGTGGAATGGGAGATTCGCATCATGGATGTGCAGCCGACAAATCTGCAACAACTGTGTGATACTATCATGTCAATTTAGATATATATCTGAGGAATATTTCCAGTACCTTGTTGAATCTATGCCACAAGGGATTAAAGCAGTTCTGAAGGCAAAAGAGGATCCAACCTGGTACTAGAAAGGTGTACCTAATAAAGTGGCCAGTGAGTGTATGTTCAACCGGTGAATGTTTAAAACAATGCCAAAAGAGCCATTCTGTACTGTATTACCAATGTATCATGCAAAGAAATCGATTATTCAAAATACAGTAGTCTCACTTAATTAGATATAATATATAGTCATGTACTTTTACCTAAGTACCTATTACCACAACAGATGCTGGTGAATTGCAGAGCCTGTGCAAAAAACGTAATGCCTAAACATACATCACTGTGGTAAAAATGACAGAAAATGTAGAAGGTATTTGGGAAGTGTTCCAGTCAACAAGGAATCCCTGTGAAGCTTTAGCTTCACCTGTAAGATTGTGTGAAGGAGGCACACTTGACATATCTTTAAATAATACACTTTTTGTGAAATTACTACACCATTTGTGTGTACTTACAGTATGTTATTTCTTTTTACTTATGCAATTTCAGAAGTTCACATGCAACTAAAACTGGTCTAATAATTTTGAGACATACAAATGATTCATAATATCTTCATAAATTGTTATTTATTTATTTTTTTTCTAAAATAAATAGTTTGGCCAAAAAAGATCATTTGCTGTTAATTTATTGAGGATTTTACTTAATGGAATTTGCTCCGGGATCTGTTTACATTTTTGTCATTGATCAATTAATAATAAAAATGTATTAACTCGCACTCTCTCAATGACAATGAGCCCATATTAAAACAGCAATGATATTTCATTCAAATTTACATGTTAAATGTTTCAAAGCAACAATGAAAAATTATCTGACCTGATTCAGCCACAAGGGAAATGTCCACCCCTTGCTCCTGTGCCATGTGGCCCAGAACAGAGAAAATGGCAAACCCACCCAAAAAACTGGTTCCACTGTTCAGCAAGCAGAGGTAGAAGGAGTCTCTGTAGAAACATTTTTTTACCTTAGGAAAATTACAGCATTAATTTATTAAAATAATACAAATTTACAAATAATTAAAGAGTTAAGTGGTTTAAATAAACAAATAAATATTATATATAGAGAGAAAGAGATAGCACAATCCAGTTATTTTATTCAATTCCTTACCATTGAATTAATCATGAATCTATTTCATCTGTTCAATTAAAATGTTCCTTCACCTGTAGCAGTTATTATTATATTGATTGTAGCTTCCAAGAGAGCTGAGGTAACCAAGACAAATGGCATAAGAGTAGAAGATCTGAGTACCAGCATCCATCCATACCTAATAAACAAACAAACAAAAAATACAAATCAAATGGTGTAACTAAAAAAACACAAAGTGTATGCTAATGTCTAAAAAATGCATAATGTTATGACTATAGGTCTCATTCTAGGCCCTGCAATGTCTTTACCTGTGGGTCTGCCAGTCTTGTCAGATCTGGGTACATGTAATAATGGATGCCATTGAGGGCACCAGGTAAAGTGACCCCTCGTAACAGCAGTATCAAGAGCATAACATATGGGAATGTTGCTGTGAAATAGACTGCCTGTAAATATAAAAAATATTTCAGTAATGAAGTGACTTTTTAGTATTAGTGTATTGCATGTTTACAGTTCTGTTGGAAAATAAATGAAAAAATCTGGATGTGCTGTATGTTAGGAGTGTAACCTTGCCGGTTGATTTCACGCCTTTCCAGATGCAGAAGTAGACCAGGATCCATACAAGTAGGAGAATAAGAGCCAAATCCCACCTTACTGTGCCCAAATGCTCAATTCCACTGGACAGTCGCAACACTCTGTGACTGAACACACAGAAAGCATTTAATAAAAATGTGTATTGACTGATTTATTTAAATGCACTGACATGTGAGAAAGATACAACCAAACATCATAAATGATGCACAATCACATCTCTGAAAAGCCAGTATTTTATGCTTAGTGTAAGTTCATGTAACTCACTGCCAGAACTCCATGATGGAGGAAGAAGCATTAAGAGGAGACGCCAACTCTGAACTAGAGTTCCTGCCACTAAGCACAATACAAGCATCTGAAATCAATGAAAGGCAAATATGATCACAAGTATTCAACATATAACAATTGATTTCCTAAACTCAGACATATCGTGAAATACTTATCTAAACAATATTCAGTATATACTGCTCAGCGGGCACCTTAATGTCAAAATGACATCAAAAATGCAAATCGATTATCTATCAAATTGACATACAATCTATTACTGGACAGTTCTGTAAAGGAAATTTTTAATGCGTTTTTTTGCTGCTAATGTTAGATGTATTTAAAGTTGTTTACATGCATTGTATAGATACAAAATCAGCTGTAAATTTGGAATTGCAGTCTACAGATGAATAGATTTTTCATATATTATAATAATTTTGTGTCATTATTTTGATGGTCAAA
The DNA here is from genome assembly GCA_903798205.1 of Danio tinwini. Classification (NCBI taxonomy): domain Eukaryota; kingdom Metazoa; phylum Chordata; class Actinopteri; order Cypriniformes; family Danionidae; genus Danio; species Danio tinwini. The sequence goes on along the minus strand of CAIGQZ010007154.1, from coordinate 13,661,675 downwards.
AGGTCAAATGACTTCAAATAGATTTTTTATTACATTTTATACATGTTATTTGTCAATGTCAATTTGATGTCAAGGTTTTGCCCAGATGAGAACTGATCATGCATAACTGAGCCTGGTTTTTCTTTCCTTTACTTTCGTCAGTTGGTGAAGTTTGTTTCTCGCCACTGGTTTGCTTGGTTTGAGGAGCTGCGCATAGTTGGATTTCCTCTTCAGTGTTTGGGCTTTCAGCAATGACACTGTATATTACACTGAACCAAGCTAAATTGAACTCTGAAAACTAGAGTGAAGCAGTTTCAATTTACTAGAACTTCTATAATAAGCTTCTTTGACCAAGTCTCCATTGTGAAAGTGCTAAAGAAATAAAGATGAATTGACCTGAATTCTTGCTGGGTGTATCCTTCCACTACATGCATTAAAATATGATCTAATAAATATGACTAGTTAAAATGGGTACAATAACTATAATGTAAACAATGTAATCAGAATCTAAACATATGTAAAACACTTGTCAAAAACTAGATGTCATAATCAGTGGTGTAAAGTAACAAATTACACTCAAACTACTGTAATTGAGCAGTTTTTCTCAGGAATTGTAATTTATTAAGTAGTTTTACAAATGTGTACTTTTACTTTCACTTGAGTACATTTTTAGTGCAGTATCTGTACTTTTACTCCACTACTTTCCTTCAACCTGCAGTCAATTTTTTCTTGTCTATATGGGGATTAGAAAAATTAGTACTGTGATTCCCGTCCAATCAAATCGCACAAAGAAAGTAAATTGCATCGTAATGAACTTTCTCAAGACATGGCGATTTATAATTGCAGCAAACTGTTTGGAAGCCTTAAAAGTGTTAAAGAAGATGTCCAAAATCTTTACACGCAATACCCTAGAGAGTGTTTACATGCATGTCACTGATGAGAAGATGATGGAGGTTTATTGTATGATGACCGAAATGGTTTTAAACACCCAGCAGGCACAAGACATTAATATGATATTGGATTGACGTTGTACCCCAATGTCTTGAGTTTGTATTTTGTGTGGGAATGAACATCAGGTTGACGTCAGAACTCAATGTCAGGTCGACGTCAATGTCCAGCGCAAAACCTTAAATCAACCAAATATCAACGTCTAATGATGTTACAGCTTGACGTTGTGTGGACGTTAACACTATGACGTCAATCAGACGTTGGATTTTAGTTGCCATACCTGACAAATAGATGTCAGTATTTGACGTCAATATGACATTGGTTTAAGATGCTGGATTTTGATCACTTTTTAACACAACCTAAAATCAACCAAATATCAACGTCATTATTAGAAATGAAAATAAAGTTGTCCTTTAGACGTTGACTACACATTGAATTTTTGTCACCTGACGTCACAACCTAAATCTAACCTAATATTAATGTCTTATAAAGTTGTGTGTCTGTTGGGCAACAACTAAATGCACTACAGAATGTTATATTTACACACATCCACAAATTACAAGTACATGCATCAGCTTTTTACAGCTCAATGCTCACTACTCGCGACTCTTGAGTACTTTCGAAAGGTCAACTTTTTACTCCTACTCTGAGTAATATTTACAACAGATATTTTTACTCTACTTGCCTTGCATTTTTAGGCACGTAATGGTACTTTTACTTAAGTAAGATTTTTCAGTACTCTTTCCACTACTAGTCACAATATATTTAGGAAAAAAAACTATGCTATGGACAAGCAAAGGGTATACTTTATAAATATTGTAAATACTGTATGACCTTTAATGAAATGTACCTGTGTTCCATGGATTGTTGCAGCTGGCCCAGGGCAGCTCAACATTAAAGGATGAGAAAAGATACAGGAAGGCCCACACTATGATGATAATGTAGGTGATGGAGCCATACACAATAATCAGCTGACTGGCATAACCCATTCCTAAAAAAAAAAAAAAGAGGAGTTGTGTTTATATATCGATTTTTTAACAAATGGTATTGTTTGTTGTTTAATGTAAAGTATATGCAAATTTAGAATATGAAAGACTAAATTCATATTGCTGCAACTTTAAAAGTTAAAACATTAATTTAAAGACAACATTGTAGCAAATGTTTTACCAAAATTTTTTTTTTTCGAAGATATCAAAGGACCATTTTTAGTTCATTTTTTAGATTTATTTTTTCATAGTGTGAACAACACTTTCATTATCTAAGCAGTATAAAAACTATAAGTAACTATAAAAATGACTGAAAAGGTCCAAGGGTTGTAAAAATATTCTTACTTGAAATGTCAATGCCAATAAACATCTTGTATAAA
>CAIGQZ010007154.1:13637701-13658982 GCA_903798205.1 Danio tinwini | reverse complement strand
AGATGTACCATCACATAATATATTATTGACAAAGTAGGAACCCACCTTCAAAAAGTGGACAGACCTTTCTCCAGCACATAATGCCTCCCTGACTGGTGTACTGACCCAAAGATGTCTCAAGCACAAAAAGCGGGATACCACAGGTAAGCAAGTACAGAACATATGGAATGAAAAAAGCCCCTATGGAAGTTATGAATAAAAATTATTATTATTTTGAAGTCCTGTGTAAACGTGTATCAGGTAAAAGATGCCAACAAAAACTCTGTATCACTAAACTCATAATAAAGTTACAAAAGCTGGGGTGGCACCTTTTTAAAAAGTTACATTGAAAAGTTTGTACACTTTTGTATGTTTTAGGTTCAAATATTTATCTCTAATTACCAATATGGACTGTTTTGGTACAAATGTACACCTGTATTTTTTTGTGTTACAAGGTTAAATAGTTCAATAAACATTCTAACACAAAGTTAAAGTGCATTTTTGAATAATTTCCAAAAAAACAACTTTGACTTTTCACTGATTTGTGAATTGAAATTGTTTACGGGAAGATTACAATATTGTAGTTTTATTACAAGAATGAAATACCTAAGTTCAAATTAATATGTTAGCTAGTTGTAAAGTGTAATAAATAGGACTGTAAACATTACGTAAAACAATTAAGAAATGGTGTATAAATGCTTCACAGTAAATACTCCAGACATTAAATGATAAGCCTATAAAAGAAATACATGTTCCTTAAAATAAAACCATATTCAACTATATCAAATGTACTATACACAATACTCACCTCCACCGTTTTTATAGCAGAGATATGGGAACCTCCAAACATTTCCAAGCCCAATGATAGCTCCGGCTACAGTCAGCAGAAACTCAATCTTGTTTGCCCATTGGCCTCGCTCTTCAGGAGTTATATCAGCCTGCTGGTTCTCTGTCCGCCTGATGGAGGAGCCTGCCATGCTCACACTCTGTACGGCTAAAAGAGCCAGTGTCTTTTAGCCGTTATGTAGGTGTGTGCGAGCGATTTAAAGAAGCGAATCTAGACGGAGTGCGTTTTTAAAGTTCTGGGGTACTTTTAAGTATTAGCAGTGGTGGGCGGAGGAAGACCAGTCTGCCAGGTTTTTTATCTTGAGGGGAGAGATGAGATGTGTTAACTTGTCGTTTCGTTCAGTCCATTAGTTCTGCAACTGCAGGCATTTTAATAAAAGGTTTCTTCTCAGCAGTGAAGTTACTCTTGAAAGAATGCTGTCAGTCATGCTCTGACCTGATGTGTAACTCTTCCACTGGCCTTAAGTGTAATTATAGAGTTGCAGCTTTCTTTTGAAGGTGGGTTTGAGCAGTTGATCTATTAACTTCAGTAACCTAACAGCTGCTAGTCATTATCTCAGCGGGACCTACATCTGTTCACTGATTCCTGACATGTGTAAAAATATGATATTTGAAAAAATGTAGGTACCTATCCCTGTGTTCGCATGGGTTTCCTCTGGGTGCTCCAGTTTCCCCCACAGTCCAAAGACATGCACTATAAGTGAATTGGGTAAACAAAATTGGTCTTAAGTGTATGAGTGTGTATGGGTGTTTCTTAGTATTGGGTTGCTGCTGGAAGGGCATCCGCTGCATGAAATATACGCAGGAAATAGTTGGCAGTTCATTCCGCTGTGGTGACTCCTGATAAATAAGGGACTAAGCCGAAAGAAAATGAGTAAATGGATGAAGGTACCTACAAAATATGAAACCAGAACTGTATTCATCATACAGGCTAAAATATGGTTTAACTAAAGTTATGTATCTCATGTAAACATTACCACTATGTCCGGGTTATGTCTTCATTTGTAAAATAGGATATTAAAATAAACATGTTATTTTGTTTTTTTTGCAAAATTGCAGAAAGTTTTCTGTGAGGGCAGGTTTCAATGGGTTTAGTTTAGGTTAGAAATTAATAAGTAGCTATATATAAAAACAATAGACGTCTGTGTAATGTCTCCATTTAAATAGCCAAGCTGTGTATATGTCTTTGTTTGGATTACCTGGTTGTACACTTGTCTTCATCAACATTTGTTTAAGTATATTCATTCATTTTCCTTTAGTTTAGTGCCTGATTTATCAAGTATATGTAAACTATAACAGTATAGCAATATTTCTCCCCCTTGTCTTTTTTTCCCACATGGATAACTCAGCCGTCCAGCTTCTTTGTTTGGAGTAGGGAGATCTGACTGACCAAGTGCATGAACAAACAACATCGCCTGTCATCAAAGGAGGGCTCATGGAGATTGAAGAAATATTGGTTACTCTTGTCCCTAAATGGTCCTGTCCAGCTCTCCATCCCCTTCACCCCTGAATCTCCTCTAGTCCCACTTAGCTCAACATCTCCTTTGTCCTCTGAATGTACACTTGTCCCAACCAGCTCTCCATCTCAAATTGTGCCCTGAGTCTCCTTCATCAGTCAGCTCCTGATCTTCAGTCTAAAGGGGATTTCCACCTTCTTGCCAGTCATCCAGCCCAGATATTCAATCAGACCCATCAGGCCACCAACTTCACTAATACAGTTGTGGTAGAGCAGCTTAACATAGATGAAGAAAGGATAATAAAAAGCCATAATATTTAAAATTGTGGAACATTGCAGCAAATCAGGCAGGCAGGAGAGCTGTGGTAGAATGCTGGTGTTTTTCTAATTAAATTAAAACTAATTCAGTTCAGTTTTGTATAAATGTCACTGTTGGAGTTCAGTTCAGTTTCATTTAGATGAGTGTAATTTAGATGTCTCTGAAAGACGATCCACTGAAGAGCAGCTCCACCGACTATCGCAGTCTGGACATTTGAGGCTTGAGAATGGTAGGCATCCATTGTGGAGAAGGTGCAGGTCCAAGAATGTCACAAGGCTAAATTGTCCCTGTAGCTCTGTCTTGTTCAATCTTCAACCTGTCTCCACCCCGAGACTGTCCTTCTGGCTCCGTTGGGCTCCTCCCTTCCTACATCACCTTGGTGGCTCTGGATCCACTGGGGTCTTTCAGATCCCCACATCTGCCTCAGTTGCAAGAGCCACCATCACTGACTCGGCACTCCACCTCCACTGGCTTCATCTTTATCAGTTTGGCCCCGTGGGGGGAGTCATTTCCAATATGTCTCCTTCCTCCCTCAAATCTACTGTTGGCTGTCATCTTGGCCTGGCTACTTCCTTTTAAAAGAAAAAGGCCTTAGACCTTTAATCACATAATGAAAGAGATATACAAAAAGCTACAGGCACCTGCTTGTTCTGTAAACATTTGAGAAAGGAGACACATCACCAAAAGCTGTTATCAGTTGTTTTTGTTCTCCAATGGAAGATGGAAATTTGTTGGGACCCTGGCAATTGTAGAGGGTGAGCTGGGCCCAAGGTGGTTGTGAGGCTTGCCGATTTTTGGTTGATATTTTGGAGGCTTGTGGCAATAGAGTTGGAAACTTTGGATCCAGCAAAAACAAATTCATCCATTTTCTTTCAGAAACTCACAATGGGAAATCCTGGAGAGAAGGACAATGTATCCAGGGCATTGTCCTTGAGTGTTGAAGTTCTTCTAATACGTCACTGTCTGTCTGTGGTGAGCTCTGTGGGCAGGGCACAACCAGCATTGTGTCCATGAGCAGTGGTTGTTGTGACTTCATAGTGTTATCATTGTCCTTGTGGCATTTCAACTACATGTCCATTCAAGTCCTTTTATGAAGTCCTGTGGTTATTCAGAAGCTCAACATCTGCCTGTGTGCAATTTCTGTTCAGTGGCACACGCTGCAGTTGAATGATGGAGGGAAAAGTATATTGTTCTTTAGTACTTTTACATTTCAACAAAAAGAAAATTAATATCAAAGGATTTTAATTTAGGCACAACATAAAAATATCAAATTTCCTTTAGCTTGGTCTCTTATTTATCAGGGGTCACCACAGCAGAATGAACCATCAACTATTCCGGCATATGTTTTACGCAGCAGATGCCCTTCCAGCCGCAACCCAGTACTGGGAAACACACATACACTTATTCACACACACACTCATACACTACGGCCAATTTAGTTCATCCAATTTACTTATAGCTCATGTCTTTAGACTGTGGGGGAAACCGGAGCACCCGAAGAAAACCCACACCAACACGGGGAGAACATGCAAACTCCATAGAGAAATGCCAACTGGCCCAGATGGGACTCGAACCAGTGACCTTCTTGCTGTGTGGTGTCAGTGCTAATCACTGAGCCACCGTGCAGCCTCCACTGAAAATATTTCCAAACAAATCTTAGAAGAACATTTGTGCAGCGTTTCATTCCTGAATAAATCTGTTTTTGAAGAGAGTATTTGAAACAAAAATTCTGTTATTCATTCATAAAGACAGCTGATGCGTCTGAAGTCTTATACCAAACTATAACATATGCTATCAATGTGTAAATTCAGAAAAGCTTTTTCATGCTTTTATGACATTGCAGTTAGATAAGTGTAATGCGTTGCTCCTATAATCATTATGAACCAACTTCTGCTGGTTCAAAATGTAGCCGCTAGAGTGCTTACCAAAAGGAATAAAAATAATCATATTAATATATATTCAAGAGTTCACACTTAGATATTGCTTGATAATAATAGGTTTGGCATGCTGTCCCGGGAATCTAAATCAGGTAGTTCTCGGGAGCTCCCCGTGGTAAAGGAGGTAAAAGGGGGAGATGGGGTGGATTGGGTGATTCTTCCAAAACGAACATGAAGGAGTAATGCTAGACAGGCTATTTATAGTGACTTTGGAATAATCTGTTTGGCGATATTACAGCCTCATATCACACAACTCCACATCACAAATTACACTGGTAGCATAGCATGGACAGGTAGCATGTTACGTCATCAAAACTATCTTTACGTCAATAACATACTTTTTGAATGGGAGGTAGAAAAATCTGACAGGGTAGGGAACAATTCCCTAAAAGACACTGTAATTTGAACTGCATATACACTTATTTTAGTCTGTCTGTTTCTCTTTATTCTAAGGTTGACATAATCTTGGATCCAGCCTGTATCTAGAGCAGATGGTTGTCATGGATTAAGAATGAGCTCAACACAGCCCCACATGGTCAGAGAGGACACTGAAGACCTCAGTGATAGATGAGTCTCGATACTGATCCTTTTGGCTAGTCTGAACAGTCACCCGGTGACCTACTTGGACCTGTCTCTATGTCCTAGCCTTCTTATAACATGCTTATATCATCAAATAGGGTAATGAAGAACATTATACAACAGCTTCTATAACTCAACATTTGATGTAACCCAGCACTGGCTTCTTTGAAAAAACAAAAAGTTACTTAAGTGTTGAATCACTTGATTACCCACACTATGGAATGCATCTTTCTACCTGAGGCAGAGTGAGGGAAAGGTTTTTTGTACCATTTCACCTGAGCTTTGATTAATGTTTTGCCATTTTAATATTTTCATATAAATGTTCATGTGTTGTGTTCAAAGATCCATTAAGTTGATGTTTTAAAGAACATCAGAATGGTGCAAGGTGGTGTTCAGAGCTAAGGAAATTTTTCAAGGTATATTTGAAGAGTTTATCATTAAAATTAGTATTAAACTTCACAAAGCTTTATTAGCTTTGCAGACTAACAGATCGATTACTATCAGATCTATAGATGTGTTGTTGGGAAACCATTGCAAAACGCATATTACAAAAAAATGATTCAAGGGATAAATTAATTACATTTTAAATGAACACCTTTGGCAAATTCTTCTATGATTACTTCAGTCATGCCTGTCAATTTTTATTATGACATCTGAACAACTTCTGCAAATTAACAGTACCTTGCTAAGTCTATAGAGCACATCACACATATGTGTTATTTATTAATCAAAAGTGCGGTCAAATGCAGAATTATCTGCTCTGTCACCCATTTTTTAGGGAACATAAAATTCAAAAAGATGATTCTAGCACTGAGCTCTAGATTCGGATTCTAGATTCTGAACTATAACATTCATTTATATACAGCTTGTAGAGACTTGTATACTACTCAAGGGCAGGATGGTGCAAATTAATGCAACATTCATTTTTTATTTTGTACGTCAGCTCCCTATAATTAATCATCATAGTTGGCTTTCCCTCATTCTCTGCATATATCAGACATTTCTAACATATCACGCAAGCAAACAAGCTGCCGTTATCTAGCAAACTAAGATTAGGGCTGATAAGATTAAGATTAAAGGGAAAGATATAATAATAAAAGAATTATGTTTACACATGCACAAAAACTGGTTCTTCAGTGGTTCTGTATTTCACACTGCTAACTTGTTCTTTGGCTCGTAATCATAAGGGACCCATTAGTGAAGCTGTTCTTTGGGGTGATTAAGGTGCTATATAGTATTTAAAGGTAAAAGTGCTTAAAGTGGATCCCCTGTGGTTACTAGCCAAAGAACCATTTTCAGTGCTAGTTAGCACTATTTTTGTGTGTAGCTTATTATATAGTGCATCCGGAAAGTATTCATAGTTCTTCAATTTTTCCACACTTTTTTCACATTCATTTCCTCAAAATTCTACACACAATACCCCATAATGACAAAAGATTTTTAGAAATTGTTGCAAATTTATAAAAAAAAACTGTAAAATCACATGTACATAAGTATTCACAGCCTTTGCCGTGAAGCTCTTAATTGAACTCAGGTACGTTCTGTTTCCACTGATCATTCTTGAAATGTTTCAGCAGCTTAATTAGAGTTCAACTGTGGTAAATTCAGTTGATTGTGCATGATTTGAAAAGGCATACACCTGTCTATATAAGGTCCCAGGGTTGACAGTGCATGTCAAAGCACAAACCAAGCATGAAGACAAAGGAATTGCCTGTAGACCCCCGAGACAGGATTTTCTCGAGGCACAAGGCTGGGGAAGGTTACAGAAAAATGTATGCTGCTCTGAAAGTTCCAATGAGCACAGTGGCCTCCATCATCCGTAAGTGGAAGATATTTGGAACCATCAGGACTCTTCCTAGAGCTGGTTGGCCATCTAAGCTGAGTGATCGCGGGCCTTAGTCAGAGAGGTGATCAATAACCCGATGGTCACTCTGAGCTCCAGCGTTCTTCTGTGAAGAGAGGAGAACCTTACAGAAGGGCAACCATCTGTGCAGCAATACACCAATCAGGCCTGTATGGTAGAGTAGCCAGACGGAAGCCACTCCCCACCTGAGATTTCCCAAAGGACTCTCAGACCATAAGAAACAAAATTCTCTGGTCTGATGAGACTAAAATTAAACTCTTTGGAGTGAATGCCAGGTGTTACGTTTGGAGAAAACCAGGCACCGCTCATCACCAGGCTAATACCATCCATGGTGGTGGCAGCATCATGCTGTGGGGATGTTTTTCAGCAGCAGGAACTGGAAGACTAGTCAGGATAGAGGGAAAGATGAATGCAGCAATGTACAGAGACATCCTGAATGAAAACCTGCTTTAGTGTGCTCTTGACCTCAGACTGGGGCGACGGTTCATCTTCCAGCAGGACAATGACCCAAAGCACATCGCTAAAATATCAATGGAGTGGCTTCACAACAACTCTGTGAATGTCCTTGAGAGGCCCAGCCAGAGCCCAGACCTAAATCCTATTGAACATCTCTGGAGAGATCTGAAAATGGCTGTACACTGTTGCTTCCCATCCAACCTGATAGAGCTTGAGAGGTACTGCAAAGAGGAATGGGCAAAAATTCCCAGAGAAAGGTGTGCCAAGCTTGTGGCATCATATTCAAAAAGACTTGAGGCAGTAATTGCTGTCAAAGGTGCATCAACAAAGTATCGAGCAAAGGCTGTGAATACTAATGTACATGTGATTTATCACTTTGTTTATTTTTAATGAATTTGCAACAATTTAAAAAATATATTTTTTTCACATTGTCATTATCTGGTATTGTGTGTAGAAGTTTGAGAAAATAAATGAATCTAATCCATTTTGGAATAAGGCTGTAACATAAATCAATGTGAAAAAAGAGAAGCGCAATGAATACTTTCCAGATGCACTGTAAAAGATTTTGATTGCCTTAGTACCTTCAAAAAGTGTATTCATTCTCAATAAAAATAAAATAGACATCTGAAGTCATTATTCACTCTGCCACAGTTTTGGTTTGGTTTGGTTTGCTATGAATATATGAAACATACAATTGCCTGTTCTGAAATAATTACACAGCCATAATCACATAAGTGTCATAAGTGTCAATTTTTGTAAATGGAGATTTACACATCACCTTAATAAACTAAGTTTGTTATATAAAGAACAATATTTGGCTGATGTACAACTCCTTAAAAGTCTGGAATCTGAGGGTTAAAAAAAATTTAATGTTGAGAAAATAGCCTATAAAGTTGAGAATTGAGATATGAGAATTTACAAAATATCATCATGGAAAGTGATCTTTTCTTAACACCTTAATGATTTTTTGGCAATTTTTGATTTTTAACGATTATTTTGACCCATACAATGTATGTTTGGCTATTTCTATTGCCAAAAATATACCCATGCAACATCAGATTGGTTTTGATGTGTATAGTCACATATCATAATTATCACAGAGGAATTTACATTCTCAGGCACAGTTACATATGAAAACAGTTTGAGCATGAGAAGAGAGAAGGGAAAAAGGTACAAAACAAACAAAGCTGATCTGATTTCAGCTTGATCTTGTTTATTGGAAAAAAAAAAGATTAGGTTTCCCAGGGTTTAGTCGGTTATAAAGCTAATCTTCTTGTTCTTCATTAAATAAAAACACAAATGTCAAAAAATCATGTCTAAAACCAATAATGAATGCAATTAAGCCACATCAGAAACAACAGATGCTTGGACGTTCTCTGTGTTTAATGTTTACAAATCCAATTCAAACCAGACTCATAGAGGGTTTAAAGCCCTTATCTCATCTTTGGAGATGTGTTTTTCAATCCAAGGCTCAATGCTTAAAGAATCTTTCTGCCAACTTGTAAATAATATAAATAAGAAGTACATTATTAAGACAAAGTAATGCAAAGTCAGTACAAATGACCTCTGTATTGGTTTAGTAGCCTACATTACAAATAAACTGTACTTTACTACACTTACTGGATACTCGCCATACATGAAATTCCTGCTTGAATTCAAATAATTGTGTAGTCTTGCCTATATTATCTACGAGATTCAGCTAAAAATGCTTTGTGATCATTGTGACTCAATGAGATGCAAAGTGGCTCTATTTGTGGTTGTTGGAAACAAGAGTATGTGACGGTATTATGTAAATTTATTCATTCATTTTCTTTTCGACTTAGTCCCTTTATTAATCTGGGCTCGACACAACGGAATAAACCACCAACTTATCCAGCATATGTTTTACGCAACGAATGCCCTTCCGGCTGCAACCCATGGAAACATCCATACACACCCATACACTATGGACAATTTAGCTTACCCAATTCATGGGTAAGCAACTGCATACCACATGTTTTTGGACTTGTCGGGGGAAACCGGAGCACCCACGCAAACACATAGACAACATGCAAACTCCATACAGAAATCCCAACTGACTCAACCGAGGCTCGAACCAGTGACCTTCTTGCTGTTAGGCGATTATGCTACCCATTGCGCCATGGTGACACCCCGTGAGGTTAAATATATCTGGTAAATAAAGGCTCATATATTGAACAATCGAGTATCACAGAGAGTAATAATAACAATAATGATGAAACAATGATATCAATGAATATTAATTAAACTAAAACAACCTGTCTAACACAACCTAAAATGATTAGCTGGAGTTAGTATCCCTGTAGAAAAAAACTGCATATGCGAGTTAGGAAATATTTAGACCACGCCTGCTGGTCTAAACTGGTTCTTTGTGAGTTATGAGCTGATTTAAAGAGCGCGTATTATGCAATAAAAGGGGTCATATTTCGGTTTTATGGGTCTTCAACAACATACTGATATGCATGCAAGGTCAAAAAACACTTTCATGGTCTTACAATATGCATTTATTTTTACCTAATTATCCCAGCGACTCCCATATGAATCGTTCAGAGATTCATTTGTTCCCAAACCCCTCCTTAGCGTGAAGCTAATCTGTGCTGATTGGACCGATGACAGCCTGTTGCCATTGGTCGACAACGTTCAGCCTGAGACATGGTTCTCAACAGTGTTATTCAGACACCTCACCCCCGAAAGCAGTGCAGTTAAACACCACAAACTCATTTAAATCCATAAAAAAGCAGCACGCATTGCGTTTTCAACATGGCATTAGACGCGGTATAGGAACATAGAGTTAACCTGATACAGTGCAAACAGTTACAAGTAACAACACAATTAAATACATACTTTACAAGCTAGAGAAAACAAGGAGGCAGCTATTTACTTACACTTATGAAATGTGACATGGGCCAGGTCTGATTTCATTAATTATCTTTCATTTTGGAGCTTTTCTACCCTCTCAGCTGTAGATAATTTCTTTTTGCAACCATTGCAGTGGCATCTCTTGCATGAAGTGTTATATGTTCTCAGGGCTTACCTGTAAATCCCCAGCCAGCGGGTTGTAGCGCTCCTCCTCTGCGCTTTCCAGTGCAGTGCACCAGCCCAAAGCCTAGCGTACCTAATAAACTGGCCTTATTTTGCAAGTGTTATCAAATTCCATCATATTCTGTGACCCTAGTAGGCGCTGTTCTCACTGTTTGGCTTGAACTGGCTCCCACAGGCGGATTGGACATGCAAACAGCTTTCATAGCCTACTCTCACGTGAATGCGCTGGAATGAACTGTTCAATACTAGTATCTATAAAATCCCTTGTATTTCACACAGAAAATGTAATGTTCTTTAAATGCAAACAACATTGCAAACTCATGACTTCAGGATCTGTTTGTATTTGCTGTGTTAGTGAGTGGGACTTAAGTTTCGTATCAAGACGATTCATTCCAACCACTATGAGTCGACTCTTTTTTTAGATGAATCAATAGTTTTAAAAACTGTCCACTTTCAGATTTAAGCTTTAGCTGGATATTTCACTTCACTTAGATCTGTGTTACACACTACATGGAAGGTCATTTTCAAAAACCCATAATAGGGGCTCTTTAAGCTGGTTCTTTGCTGGTGGTTCTAATCTGGTCCTGAGCAGCACATGACTAGTAAGAACCAGCTTAAACCAGCAGCCGTGTTTTTTTTCCCAGCCGAATCTCACAAGGAAATGAAATTATTTCATGAATTGTCAGTAAAAAGTGTCTATTTCCAACAATTTTTTCATTTGTATGTTATTTGGTAAAGGAGGCGTGGCCCCAAAGCCCACCCCTAAACCCAAACGTCATTGGGGGATGAGAAAATCATACTAAAATGTACAAATGACATCGTACCAATTGTTATGAAGTTGTGAGTAAATCAAAAAGTTACCAATTGCTGTGAGATTGTGTTTTTTATTTTAAAAAAAGTGTACCTAGAGTGTTTACTGGCCTCGGCTCAATACAATTTACACCAGAACCTATTTTTTGTTTTAACATTTTGTACTTCTATTCTCAACAACTGAAAATATCTGAAGAATGTAGGCCGTTATTTCTATACTGCAACTTTTGAAAATTTTATGAGAACTTTTCTGCTCTTTTGAATTCACTGCAAAACCTATTTCTAGATTGTGCATGATCACCAGCTCAGTTTGATAAGTCAAGCCATTTTTAAATAGCACAGACTTGGCAAAGAGCTGACCAAAGCGAACATGACGCGATCTCGTGACAAGCATGACCTGAGGTTACCTGCACAGGTTTTTGCCTTTTTAGCTGCCAGGCATTATGAAAAATAGCTACGCTTGTAACTTCTGAATGGTTTGGCAACACAAGACTAGTCTTTAAATTCAGGACATTTGTGGTAAATTGTTTAACAAAAGTATTTGTGCTATCCTGAGCTGTTCCAAGCCTTTATAAATCATTCTGGTACAGGTTGATCTTAGTGTCATCCTTAAAAAAAAAAAAAAAAACAAGCCAGAGCAAGATTTTTGGCTAATTATAATGTTCTTTCTTTTGCACCATTAGCACTGTGTGGTGAAGCCTCTGTATCTGCTGTGGTGAAGTCTTCACCTGACTGCTGTTTTCACCACACCACTGTTGGATTTTTTTTTTTTTTTATGTTACTGAGACCACCAGTGCGTTCCACTTTCTTAGTGCCAAACTGTTGCTTTGGCCTCCCATAACGTATCTCTGATGGATCTTCTTTTTTTTTGAACCAATGGTAATATTTAACCTGTACGGAGAGCAATTAGCAATACATGTGTAGTTGCTTTAAAAAGTATATTTTGTACCTGGGCTACATTTTATAGAGTTGTAAACATGCACTACCTTCTATTTGGATGGCCTGAAATTACAGCTGAGAGTGTCCAATTTAAGCCCATATTGATTATGTACACTAAAAAAATCCACTGTAAAATTTACTGTAAAATAACAGACATTAAATTACAGAAATTTCCTTAAATTTGAATTTCTGGTAAATTTCTGTAATTTAACAGCTGTTATTTTACAGTAAATTTCTGTAATTTAACAGCTGTTATTTAACTTTTTTTTCCAGCACCCCAGCTGCCGATAATAAACCATAAAATTACAGATTTTTTACAGTGTAGGGGAGAGCAGAGATGAAAGTACCATTTTTCATAAAAACCTATTTTTTTAATATAATCTTTTAGACAAATATATTTTTGCTGTATTGGACTCATAAGTGTGGTCTATCAATATCGGGAGATATTTTCAACAAATGTAGAACAACTAAAACTAGTTTCACTTTAAACATAAGTTGCACATTGTAACTTTTGACCTCATTAGCAGGGACTAAAGTAACACATGGGTGGGTCAAAAGTAAAACAACAATTACTTCTAGATTTACTGGCTTAATCTTGTTTATTTTAAATATATCTGTGTATGACCTATAATGTTAACTGCAAACATATTTTGTCCTTTATTTTTGCAAAAAAAGCTAAACTGCATTTTCATTTTAAATGTCAGTTCCATCAAATGTCTCAAAAGCAATCCAACAATGCACAATGTTTAAATTTGATCAAATTTTTGAATATTTTTTTATTATTATTGGCAATATGCATTAATTTTATAAAACATCTTAATCAAAACACTGAAAACTAGGCATGGTATGAAAACCGGTTTCAAGGTTTACCATGGTTTGGAAAAGTCAAGGTATTAAAACAACAAATGCAAACATGTTTTGTTATACTGTTTCTAAGGTATATGTAAAGGGGTTTTTAAAGTACTTTTTATGTGTTGTAAAGAAATCTGTGTTTTTGAAGCTAATGAAGATAGTAGAAGTCAATGGTTTGCTTGAATTATGTAGCCTGACATGTTTACTGTTCCAAAATATTATAAATGTTTATATAAATGTAATCTATTGTACTAAATGGGGAAAAAAGATGTTGTTTTTTACTTTCTGCGGGGTCTTCAAATTTCTTAAATTTCAAAACCTAAACTTTAGGCATTAAATTCACTGACATATTGTGTTGTAGGTCTTAAATTGTTTTAAACAGGTCTTAATTTTGCTTTGTCCAAGTAAAGCTACTCAATTTGGGCTGTTTATATCCATCTAATGACCAACAACACATCTCAATAAAACCTTATTTTTTATATTTAATTTTTTTATTGCAAAGAGATAGTTTACAACAGCTCTTAGACATTTTTACAGCAAATTCCCCAAATTTAATTCCATAATCAGGGGGAAAAAAAGCTAAAAACAATTACACGATTCCTCATGATAATGCAAGGCCATTAGAACAAATCTTAACCTTGTATTAGTCTAAATTTTTTATTGTTTATGGTCTTAAAAAGTCTTAAACCTGACTTGATTAAACCTGCAGAACCCCTGAGTAAACACAATACCGTGATACACCGAAACTGTGATCTTTTTATCCAAGGTTATCATATTGTCAGAAACTTGGCCGGCCCATGCCCACTGAAAACTCTAATGTGGAAGTGAAAAATAAGGTATGGCTATTAGCTGTGGGACATAAATAACAGTGTTACTCTTGTCATTAATACCTGATTTACTTTTAAACTGAAACACTCAGACATTGGAAACTCAAGGATGTTTTATTGCACTAAACAACCTATAGGTTAATCATTAGTGTGATGCATGAAAAGAGAAACACAACTTGTAAAAAGTTACAACAATCTACTTTTGCACTTAAATACTAAAATACAGACCTAACCGAACAACATGGTCCTGAAATCAGGTGATATTTGGCAGCTCCATCAAGGGTTGGAGCTGAATGTGCGGTTCAAAATAGCCTGGAAAGCAAATGTTGCCAGGGCTTTGAGAAAAATTGCTTTGTTACTTTCGTCCCTGCTCTCCTCTAACGCAGGGTTTCCTAAACTTTTCAGCCTGCGACCCTCAAAATTACAATGCCAGTGACTCGTGACCCCCCAATATCTTCTGAGGTGGTTATAAATATACAAACCTTCCACACAGCAGAGCACATACCAATAGGCCTATTAATCATTTCATTTTAAAGAACACCACTGGGAGACCATCCTCCATGTTCAGTTGTGGCCTGTATTTATTTTTGATGTATGTGAGTGCCATAATAGTGTCTCAAAGTTTAGCATAGTGCCATAAAATCAAAAGGCTCACGGCTTTTTATTTGCATATAGTTTTTCTTTATGTAACTATTAACTAATAACTACTATAGTATTCTTCTGTAGGTTATGGGTAAAATATGGTAATTGTAATAGCTCAATAAAATGAATTAAGATTTTTGGAAATCACCATGCAACCCCCCCTCATTGTCCCGTGATCCCCCAGGGGGTCCCAACCCCCACTTTAGGATACACAGCTCTAACTGTAGCAAATATTTCTGATCAACAGCTAATTGTGCTTGTGTATGGACTTTACTGTATGTATTTGTGATTGTAGTATTAAACTGCAAGGCTCTCAAGGGCTGTGCAAGGCACAGGATCTCCAAAAGATCTTTTTTACAAGTGTATACTTTGCTACCATCTAGTGGACTAAGTAGACAGCTGCCAAGGAAAAGTACAGTACACAATGTTCACTTCTTTTAAGCGCCCTCAATCTTCTTCTCAGCCATTCAAACACGCACCAAAGCAAACGCTTGATGACATTTCCAGTTTTAATGTTGACATTACATTTAATCACATTCATTTTTTATTATACAAGCCTTTCTCTTCAAAAGTTTATATGACTGAAAATAACATTCAACATGGGGCATGCCTGCTTTGCATTGTAAGAATGGGGAAGGGTTGCGACTGCAACATCAACAGACTATAGGAGATTTCCGTTCATCTGTTTTATAGAGACTGCAATGTCCATCTAATGGAATGACCGTCGCGGCGTTGCTCTTTCTACAAATGGGCTGTGGCAAAAAGTATAGTGTCTGTTTCGCCAACACAAACAAACACAGGAGAAGCTGACTGCAACTGCATACCCATATATGTTATGTACATACACAGAATTACATACAAGAAAATGTAAATACTGTATATAAAGAAACGGAATTAAAAAAAATTGAATCGAAATCGGAATTCTTGAGACGAAACTTGAACATTAACACATCGTTTTTTTTCTTCATCAGGGAGGATAGAAACATAGAGTGTAAATCACCTCATCGGAGCATTTTACAAGTCCATCTCTGTGTGGTACATTCATACAGAGAGTAAGACGGTTTGAGAGCGAGACAGTTTTGAGAAGCTCAAGAAATGCAGTCTCCGGGTAAAGAGTCCATGCACGGCCGGCTTCTCTTATTCTCTTGACACATTTGAGACACATTCACATTAATGTACAGTACATCACAGTCATTGAGCTTCGTCTAAGCTTTATTATGACAATGTAAGTCTACCGCCAATAGGACAGGTCATTCAATAAGGTCACTGCGAAACCTTCTTCAAGTGGAAAACCATCCCAGATTTACATGAGAAACTGAATTTGAATCACTCCAGAACTAAGAGGTTTAATGTTGCTTACACAAAAACGAAAAAATGAGAGGTTAAACTAGTTCCCCTTTAAGGTCAATACGCACATTCATATGGAGCCAGATCAGTCTCAAAAATAATACATTTACCAAATAAAATTCATACATGCACAGCACAATTCACGTCTACAAAATCCAATTTGTACATTCAAAACACAATTCATAAAACACATAATTATGAATCGAGTTTTGAATCCATGAATTGGATGTGTATTTTTGAATCGCCTTTTGAATTTACAAAATGGAATTGTGTATTTTTGACTTGCATTTTGAATTTACAAATTGGATTTGTGCATTTATGAATTGTGTTTTGAATTTACGAATCAGATTTGTGTGTTTATGAATCGCGTTTTAAATTTATTAATTTAATTTGTGTATTTATGAATCACATTTTGAATTTATGAATTGGATTTTGCATTTACTAATTGTTTTTTTGTAAATGTGAATTGTGCAGTGCATGTATAAATGTTGTTTTGTAAATGTATAATTTTTTGAGACTAATCTGGCTCCATACATTCAGATATTCTATTTCTTGGTCACGTTTGATTTCACATAGGGATTTTACAGTACTTTCAGATGATTGCTCATCCCATATTACAATTTCAATGCAGTTAACCTGGGTCTAACTCCTGAATATTAATGAAATAAATAATGTAATTGAAAGGTATAAAAACATAAAACAAACCAACCAACAAAACAAGCATAGTCCGATCTCACAAAGCTGTTTTACGAATTGTCAAAAATATTAATCTATACGATTTCATTTATATGAAAATGTAAGATTTTTTTTAAAAAACTCATTGGGGGATGAGCAAATCGTGCTGAAATGTACGAATGAGATTATACAAACCAGCCACTAAATCATAAAAAGTTACGAATTGTGAGATTGCATTGGCAAATCGGCCCCACGTGATCAACACAGGACTCTAGTTAGTATGTGCTACGTTAAAAATCCTCTATAGCTACACGTTATTTAAAAACAAGTGGACGAAAAATCACTTATGGCACAATCAAGTTCTCTATGATCTCACACCTAGAGACAAGATGACTAGATTTGTTTTTTTTTCCCTCAAGCCTGTTTTAAATACACATATAGCGCATGTTTTTCAAGATGAGGCCTGAGAAAGACTGATCCAGTCCTTTCTGAATGTACACATGACTCGTATCACAGAAAATGTTCTTGAACAACTCAACAAATTCTGATATGACTCCATTAGCTGTTATTGCAAAATGTTTATCATACCACAATACCAAAATATAGATGTTAAAAACTAGATCGATCCTCTGAAAAGTGTCGAAAAGTGTCCAAATAGTTCATCATCGCATTCTTTAAAGTACAATAAGCATGTGTAATTGTGATTGTGAGTGTAATATGTTGATTTTTATTTGGACTTACTATTTTGGCAGCGATACTGTGTTGAACTGCAAGGCTCTCGAAATGTAGGTTTTTTTTTTCTAGTTTTAAATTTAAAAAATATTGGTGACAAATAAAAGTTAACCACATCTATTATTATACACTTTTCCATATATAAATCTAGATGCGTATTTGAATATTTTCTTTCAAATATGGCTTCTTGAAGAACATTGAAATCTACTGTGATTTCTTTTAATAATTTATGCTTGGAATTAAAATACTATATATAACGTATCTTGCGTTACATGTCAGTTATGATTATTTTTTTGTTAAGACTCACAAAGCCCTGCGCTCAGAACAATATGGCTGCCTGTGAGATTTTGTAAAACCCAGCAAGATAAAAACCTCAGCTCTTCCCTTCTGAAAATTAACCATCGTTATAATATAAATAAAACCAAAATACATGGTTACTGTAGTTTAACCATGGTCACCGCAAATCAATCAAGGTTTTATTAATAGGTTTAATCAAGGTTTTTATTCGTTAATATAAGGTTAGATTTAGGTCACCAGCATCTAAGGACAGTGTTATTCTGATGTCCAATAACACTGATGTTGATATTTTGTTGATTTTAGGTTGTGTTGGAAAGTGACCAAAATCCAACGTCAAGCCAACATCTTAAACCAACAACATATTGATGTCTAATACTGACGTTTATTCGTCAGGTATGGCAACCAAAATCCAACGTCTGATAGACGTCATATTGGTAACGTCCACACAGCGTCAAGCTGTAGCATCATTAGGTGTTGATATTTTGTTGTTTTTAGGTTGCGCTGGAAAGTAACCGAAATGCAGCATCTGTCCAACGTTGGACAATAACATCGGCCTGACTTTGGGTTCTGACGTCAACTTGATTTTCATTTTCAAACAAAATGCAACATCGCACAACATTAGAATAAAACGTCAATCTGACATCATGTTAACGTCCTGTGCCTGCTGGAAACGTTTAACCATAGTATTTGCATACAAATACCAGGTGGCACACAAATGGCAATAAATGGCAACAAATACATGGTCACCACACTTTTACTATAATAAAACTATGGTAAATTTTCATAAGGGTCGAGGTTCCTAGCTAAATTTTTAATAACTTAAGAAACATATAGCTACATCAGTATCATTGCTGAGAAATCTATTCTTTTTTAGGGCTGTGTTAACATCTGTAAGACAGCAAATGTTGAGACTGAAAAATAAAATAGATGTATAATCATTTTAGAACACCATCTGTGTTATAAAAATAGCTGATTTATGAAATTCTGATGAAGAGATTACAAAATAACTAATTGAACTAAACACAGTGGGGGTTCACTGGGAATGCACTGACATGTCTGCTTTTCAGTGTACTTGTAGACAAAATATTTTCAAGCCCTGAACCGATTGTGATGTAATTGTAAAGAACAGCTGCATTTATGTGTGTGTTTTTTTACATGTTGCTGATTGTTAGCCCTAAAATTCAACATTTACCAATGGCACATAGTTCAGTGATATCATTATAATTTTTGGCACAATATTTTTAAATACAGTTATTATTCAACATGAACCGTGGTTCAAAAAAGACGAGAAATTATACCAAGGTAGATTCTGTGGTCTCACCTTTGGTATCTCTAAAACAACTAATGTGACGACATACATGTTATCTACTACAAATGATTTGAATGCTAAACAATAAATAAAGTAACAGACAGACAGCTACATAAATAAATAAATCTAAATTAAATATAAATATGTTTTGCCTCATGATTCCTGGCATGATTTTTTTACGATATAAAAAAATAATTAACATTCTCACCTCTGAATAATATGCATATGGTGCTTTACGTAGCTTTACAAAACATAGATGTACATAAATACACTCTTGGATTCACAGAAAATTGTTACTCTCGGGTATATTATGACTTTGGGGATGTGAGAATAACTGGAACTCCCTACAAATAAATTATGTTTATATTTTTTTCAATGAAAATAATTCATATTTATGTCAATGAAAGTGTTAGTTTTAAACTTCTCTCTCCTTTTGACCCTGAAGTACAAAATTTTTGGGACAATGGGAAATTATAACTGAAAAGAGATGGAATTTGCAAAAAAAAGGCAATGGTGCTTGAGCAGATACTGAACAAAATAAGCACATTTCAGGAACATACTTAGTCTGGGTCAAAGTCTGGTTATTAGAATTCAAAAACATCAAATTATTCATCTCAAAAACCACCACAAACTCAAAGATATTATGGATGGCATTTTGAATTACTTGATAATGTAAACTTTATTTTGCCATGCTTTACATGGGAATTATGGGAAAATTAGGAGAGGCTCGGTTACAATTAGAGAAAGGTAAGTGCAAAATGAATTGATCGAATCAATTCCTGAGCGTTGAAGAATCAACAGGCATTCAAAAACTGAACAATCAGCTCTCTTCACCTTTATCGCAGCCTCTACATAGCTACATATGAAAACTCAAACTAACAACTTGAGAGAAACTGCTGGAGCTTCTTCATCATGTTAAGGACTTTGTCTTCAGTTAGATGAAAACTTTTGAAAATTATGAAACACTTATGGTGGATTCAAGTCTGTTCTGCTCAAGTGTCGAAATATTATGCTGATATCCTGGAATGTAAAGGAAAAGCCTAAATCTAAAAACCCTCTACTCATGCTCATCGTTCAAAATAGATTTTGTTTTCAGTCATCTCGCAGATTGCTATTTTTATTTTCGAGTGAGCTGTATCTTTAAATAATTAACAAACCATAAAAGAAGCAAATCTAAAATAAAGCATAAGACACTGTTGATTGTTTCCTGAATGAAGTATTTTTGTCCCAAACCCAATTCTTTGGCCCTAATCCCAGTCAGCAGCCAAAAACCATGTTGATAATAAATAATTAACTCTCATCTCCTGACCTTCCCACGCAAAAAGTGAGAAAAAAATAAATAAAATGCTCAGTGCTCAGATCAATCGAGTTACTATTTCATCAAGCAGCAGTTGGTATGAGTGTAGAAAATGAGAAAATAGAGGCTTCACTATAATGGTGGGAGGAAAATACCACCCCAACTCTCTTTCGTGAACATATTTTCCCTCTTTTTTTTATTCCTGGCATACCTGTAGCTCTCTCTGTCCCTGTTTTTCCCTCTCACAGAGGCAAGTCGGTGCTGTTGTGGCGTGTTTTCCGCGAGGTGCCGTCATCCCGAGGGAGAGCCTTCTGGAGGTTGGACATGGCTGCAGTTTTCTTTAGGTCAATCACGGCATAACACTCTCCTCTGCGGGATGATGGAGGCGCTGCAGCGGCTGCCATGCCCCGTTTGAGGGGTGGAGGTCTCTGTGGTACTGGAGCACCGCCGCCGTGTCCCGAGCATCCGGAGGGTTCCCCCTCCAGGTCCACCTGGATGTAGTTGAGCTGTCGAGAGGGAGGTGGAGGCGGGTGACGACTGTGCTGCTCGCAGATGCTGCTGCCACGTCCCGCTCGCTGACGTCTGAAGTCAAAGTTGAAAACCCGGTTGGCCCTCTCAGGTGGGTGAGGGTGAGGAGGGCAAGCATGACGGAGACGTGTAGGAGGCGGTAGCTGTTGGAGATTGCGTACAAGTATATTTCTGTGTTAGCATTTACTAATCACATGGTTCCCACATGCTTTAACCAATGACCTACAGTGCAATTTAAAGGATTTACTAGGTTATGTTAACTAGGCTAGTTGGGTCGTTGGACAACAGTGTATTTTTCTGTGGCCAATTAAAAAAAGAAAAAAATGTTAAGGGGGCTAATAATACTGAACTTGAATACTGAGAAGAAAAATGTCCATCCTCAATTACACATCACGGGAAATATTTGAAAAATAAAATACAAATTTCACAGGAGTATATATACTGTGTATATACATATACATACATACATATATATATGTACATGTATATATGTACACATATATATATATATATATATGTGTACATATATA
>CAIGQZ010007154.1:13608573-13632701 GCA_903798205.1 Danio tinwini | reverse complement strand
GTAGTTGAAGTCAGAATTATTAGCCCCCCTGAATTATTAGCCCGTTTTTTCCCCCAATTTATGTTTAACTTCTTCTGTCTGAAGATTTTTTAACACATTTCTAAACATAATAGTTTTAATAACTCATTACTGATAACTGATTTATTTTGTCTTTGCCATGATGACAGCACATTATATTTTACTAGATATTTTTCAAGACACTTCTATACAGCTTAAAGTGACATTTAAAGGCTTAACTAGGCTAATTAGGTTAACTAGACAGGTTAGGGTAAATAGGCAAGTTATTGTATAATTATGGTTTGTTCTGTAGACTATTGGAAAATATATAGCTTAAAGAGGTTAATAATTTTGACCTTAAAATGTTTTTAAAACAATTAAAAACTGCTTTAAATCTAGCCAAAATAAAACAAATAAGACTTTCTTCAGAAGAAATAATATTATCAGGCATACTGTGAAAATTTCCTTGCTCTGTTAAACATCATTTGGAAAATATTTAAAAAAGAAAAAAAATTCAAAGGGGGCGAATAATTCTGACATCAACTGTATATCATGTTGGAAAGAAACATAACTATATATATATATATAATAACCCTAGGAATTTCATTGGCCTTTTTGTACCTAACATTGTTGTAACTTTAAACATAAAAATGTTTCACTTCACTTACTATTCATGTACTATAATAATTGCCTAAAATTATGATTAGATGCATATGAAATTGTTAATTCCTATCTATTTACAAACTCATGATAACTGGATTATTATTTAAATAATACAGGTTAGACTCTTCAAGATCGCCTTTAACATGGTACATATTTTTGATAAAAGCATAACATAAATATTCTCTCTAGAAAATGTGTCTTTTTCCTATATTATTATTATTATTATTATGACATCATAATACTTACAATAAAAATACACTTAATAAATTCAACTTACCATGTAGAAAATTTGAGTAATTTACTTCTGAATTCACTATTTTACACACTGACCTACATTTATCAAACTGACTCCATGCATTAGCCTGTACTGTCATTAACGCACCTGTTCAGTGTTGACGTAGTTCTGCAGAGCGTCTCGATGAATCCCGCCACCGCCACTCTCCTGGTGATATCCATTCGGGGTTGCGGGCCCTTCCGAATACTCATACACATCATACTCTTCTTCGTCTTCCTCCTCATACTCATCCTCATCCTCGTCCTCATCCTGATCCTCTTCTTCCTCGCGCTGGAGCGCACGGTATTCCCAAACCGGAGGGAGCGAAGGAAGGTTTTCGTAGTTGAGCAACGCTGTGCGTCGATGACCGGCGGCCACCATTCCCCGGTCACAGCCATATGCCTGTGGAGGCAGTGAGGAAGCGTGTGTGTGTGTGAGCGGGAGTGAGTGTGGATGTGTGTGTGTGCGCGAGTCGCCTGTAGTGCTGCTACTGCTACTGGAGCCTAAAGACTGAGACTGAGACACGGTGCTGGGACTCAGCCTTTGCCTTCGTGCCCCTCTGAGTCCGTTGATGTTCTCATAGGTCAGCTGGCTTTCCGGACACGGCTCCATGCTGGGGTGTCTGTGCATCAGATGATGGCAATGGTGGTAGGAGTGTGTGTTGCACATGTGTACAGGAGGAGTCTCCTCCCCTTCGGTTTCAGAGCTGCCGTCTGGTGCTCGGAGCGGGTGAGGGACATGGCGCTCTCTGTCTCTTTCCATTAGGTGCCGCTGTGCTGGGGTCGGGCCCAGCATAAACTTCACCTCCTGGGCTCCGGGTTGGAGGAAGACCTGAGGGTCTTTGTGAGGGTCGTCCAGCGGGCAGCAGTGCATGCCGGGCTGCCCTGGGACCGGGCCCCCGCGTATAGTGGTGGTGGTGGCTGTGGGTTCCGGGTAGGTGGCGGGCCGCACTTCGGGCAGGGAGTGGACACAGTGGCGGCTCGACAGGTCAGTTTCCATGCCGACCGTATTCACGTATGTATGGGTCTGGCAAAGAAAGCAGAGGTCACGGTTAGTCTTTGCAATCTAGTGTCGAGTCATGATGCAATTCCTCAGCTTTAAAGGGGATCTACTGCGCCTCTGTTTACAAGATGTGATACAGTAATCTTCTCAGGTAACCTCAGATTGTGTCACAAGCCATTTATTAGATCATGCTTCCAATGCCCATTTTCCCTATGTCCATTTCTCAGTGAATATAGCCAAAGACTCTAGAATACACAAGACATGTCACTTGTTTCTATTTGAATGGGGGAAAGTGTAACTCAATATGGTGAATAAATCCCCGCCTACTAGTACAGGAGCCAATCATCGATCACTATATGGTGAAAAAAGCCCGCCTTCTAGTACAGGAGCCAATCATCGATCGCTATAAACTGACGATACTCTGGGGGAGGGGCTTGGACCAGACGTGAGTTTAATGTGACAGTTGTTGTTTAATTTTATTGGTGATTCCTGATATGAAATTCAATCGTAAGCATGGCAAGCAATTTTGGAGAATTTGATGTTTCCTTATTCAAACAGAATGCCCGAGCATACTGCCCGAGAGGCGTTTCAAAGATGGCCACCGAGTGAAATTACTTGCCTTAAAGAGACTTTGATATAGCCAATAATGTTTGGTGCATTTAAATTTAATGCACATTGATGTGAACAGTATTACAGTGCACCCTTACTATAACCCGGTTCACTTTTCGCAGCCTCGCAGTTTCGCAGATTTTTTTGTGTAATTTAACATGCTTTTTTATACAGCGGATTGTGTTCTGCGCCCTAACTGGCTGTAGACCATTGTCAATCAATCTGCTCCGTGCCGTGTCTGCTGTACAGTACAGAATGCATTCAGCTTGCCAAGTTTACATAAATCTTCTATCGCTAGCAGTGTAACTGAAGTGCTGTACTGTATGTTTGCAAGTTCTCCCCACAATGCCGACGAAACATTCTGCACCATCAAAGGCACCTGGAGTAGCACCCAAAAGGCAGAGGAAGAAGCTAACCATCGCACAAAATGTTGAACTTTAGGACATGCTAAAGAAAGGTAGAAGTTACGCGACTGTTGGGCATCATTACGAAATAAATAAATGAAGATCAAATGGTGGTGACGCGGTGGCGCAGTAGGTAGTGCTATCGCCTTACAGGAAGAAGGTCTCTGGTTCGAGCATCGGCTGGGTCAGTTGGCATTTCTATGTGGAATTTGCATGTTCTCTCAGCGTTCACGTGCGGTATAGGTGAATTGGGTAAGCTAAAAATTTTCCGTAGTGTATGTGTGTGAATGGGTGTGTGTGGATGTTTCCCAGTGATGGGTTGCAGCTGGAAGGGCATCTGCTGCGTAAAAACATATGCTGGATAAGCTGGCGGTTCATTTCGCTGTGGCGACCCTAGATTAATAAAGGGACTAAGCCGAAAAGAAAATGAATAAATGAAGATCAAATGGTTTTGATCTTTGGTTTTATTCTATAATACTGGACTTCTTTTTCTACGAAGGTTTAAACTTTGAGAGTAATTAAACAAGAGAAAAAAGTGTGAAAATGTTAATGCCTGTCTGAAAAAAAGTGTATAAAGTGTGTACTGAGGAGTTTTACAGCTTTATAACATCTATAATAATTGTAAAAAATAAAGCTACTACAGTGAACTCTACTACTTTACGGATTTACCTAATGTGGGTTATTTTTAGAAAGTAGTCCCTGCGAAGAACGAAGGACCACTGTAATAAACAGTTATATCCATTAAAATAAATGTTTGGTCACATAACATGTTTAGGAATAGAAAGATACTACATTTACTTGAAATGAGTTATTGCAAAAAAATATTTCAACTAAATGTTTTGCTTCTCTTTATTTTTACTGTTTATTAAAATTGTATTTAATCATATTGATTTGGGTGTACAAATGTTTTAACTGTGATATTACATTTTTACTAGACTAATTCCAGTTCTGGTATTGGCACTGACTAATCTAATGGGTTTTTTTTAGATATTTTGATATCGATCCCATAGAGAGCTGCTTTGTTGTCATTTGGTCTGAAAGTTTGCACTGAAGTTTCCACTTTTGATGGCATTTATAGCAAGAGGTTAGTACTGCAGTTTGGAAATATTACCTTAGTTATCACCAAAGCTCTATTTTGTTGCACATTAAATCATTATTCCATCTCAGAAAAAGTCTGTCTGAAATCACTTTAGTTTAGACGCTGCCTCCAGAGTCACTAACTGGTTGGGCAGCAGCTTTCAGAACAGCCAGACATATAATGTTGAGGCTCATTTGGATGTAAACAACACCAAGTCAATTACAACTGCAGGACCTCCATGTAAATATATGCTGATTATCATGATTACACATCACCAGTCATAATGGCTGGCCATCATTTTTTTTTACCAGCATAATACGGTATGTGCATCAAATTGGGGAAACACATCTAAATCAATTTATTATTATTGTTATTATTATTTTATATAACTGTATAAAATGTATGTTATAATATATTGGATACATTGTGTATTGTTCACATTTATATTTAATTCATATTTTATCATTAGCATTTTATAAAAAAGTTCATTACAAATGAAGGTTTATGACAAAATTCTCATTATTGGGAGAACTATGCTATTGCAAAATTGTCAAAAAAAAAGATTTATTTGTCTGTCAATATCTGATTTGTTTTGATATTTTGTGTCTGCGAATACAATCCTGCTTGAGCATTTGATTCACTTCAGGTGGCGAGTGTGTGTGTGCGCAGGCAGGTGTGTGATCTCACTTGGTCATCGAGTCCCATGAGGCTGTGTCTGTGGTCGTTGGTGAGAGAGGGCTGCGATGAGTCTGCACTGATTGGGTATCCTGGGTATCCATTAGGAAAACCCTGCATCGGGAAGGCAGGGGCTGCACAAACAGACCAGAGCACAACACATATAAGCAGGTGACAATGAGGTCATCCTCCCATCAGCTAATATGTGCTGTTGTGAATATATATATGTCATGTGCAGGATGAGTCACTAATATTTTTAATCTGGATAACAAATCATGTATTTCTAATTAAAAAAAAATTATTTAGCCTATGCGTACAATATCTGTGCTTAAGATATACACTTACCGGCCACTTTATTAGGTACACCTTACTAGTACCAGGTTGGATCCTTTTTTGTCTTCAGAACTGCCTTAATCCTTTGTGCCATAGATTCAACTAGGTACTGTAAATATTCCTCTGAGATTTTGGTCCATATTGACATGATAGCATCACACAGTTGCTGCAGATTTGTCGCATATCCATGATGTGAATCTCCCGTTCCACCACATCCCAAAGGTGCTCTATTGGATTGAGTATGGTGATTGCGGAGGCCATTGGAGTACAGTGAACTCATTGTCATGTTCAAGCAACCAGTCTGAGTTGATTCACTACTATCCAAATGTCACAACAGAAATCTCATCAGACCAGGCAACATTTTTTCAATTTTCTGTTTTGGTGAGCCTGAGCTTGTGCGAATTTTAGCCTCAGTTTCCTGTTCTTAGCTGACAGGAGTGGCACCCGGTGTGGTCTTCTGCTGCTGTAGCCCATCCGCCTCAAGGTTGGACGTGTTGTGCTTTCAGAGATGCTCATCTGCATACCTCAGTTGTAACAAGTAGTTATTTGAGTTACTGTTGCCTTTCTATCAGCTCGAACCAGTCTGGCCATTCTCCTGTGACCTCTGGCATCAACATGACATTTGCGCCCACAAAACTGCCGCTCACTGGATATTTTCTCTTTTTCGGACCATTCCCTGTAAACCCTAGAGATGGCTGTGTCTGAAAATCCCAGTAGATCAGCCTGTCTGGCACCAACAACCGTGCCACATTCACATTGTCACTTAAATCACCTTTCTTCCCCATTCTGATGCTTAGTTTCAACTGCAGCAGATCGTCTTGACCATGTCTACATGCCTAAATGCATTGAGTTGCTGCCATGTGATTGGCTGATTATAAATTTGCGTTAACAAGCAGTTGGACAGCTGTCACTAATAAAGTGGCCGGTGACTGCATACGTTGATGTTATTTGTCTACATTTATAGAAATACTTAAAAGTAAAAATAAATGTGTGAGAGCCATTTATTGAATGGGGTGTGAAAATATGTAAATATGACTGACATGGTGTTTAAATGTGCTTATTTGTGCATTATTTCTGCTGCTAAAAAAGCAAATACATTGATGTGACATTAAAATGAACCACTTATGCGCATTATAATTACCTGCTCATTCATATTTTGCAAATAATGTGGCCTACGACATGCCCGAGATATTAATGGAAGAGTTTTCATATTACTTATAGGTCTATTGTTCAATAATGCTTCACAATAAGACTCCATTTGTTAACAGTAGTTAATTTTTATTAGTAAATATAAATTGATTGTTCATTCCTTAGCTAATGTCTAATAAATCAATCACAAAAGATGTAACACTGTTAATTTTAGTTAATGCATTAAGTACCACTTACTGACTTTATTGTAAAGTGTTATCTAATTTACCTTAAAGGCTTTTTGATGTTGAAATTGGTTTGAAACAAGTGTTTACTTTGAACATTTATGCACAATAAACCAATGCACGAAAATGTATTCATCTTTGTTAAGATACTGTACCTGTAGATATAACCCTTTTTGGATCTTATATTGTAATAATACTAAATATCTTAACAAAAAGCTTCAATAATTGTCACAGAAATCTTATCCTGTCATACGCCTAGTAGAAATGAAACCCTATATGTTTGCAGATATTTCAGCTCACTATTGGGTGTCTGTGGAGTTCGAGGCATGTCCATCTCTGGTGCGTGGCCGGGTCGGGTCATGATCATGGGCTCTTCCACCACATTGATGCTGTTACATTGCATCAACTCCTGCAGCAGGTTGAAGATCTCTTCTGCACGAGAGCACTTGAATGCAAAGATCCCTGTCGAACATAAAGGAGAAGCAACAGGCACTACAATGAAGCATTATGAACAATGTAACTGAGTCCTTCTTACATTCTCAAAATACTGAAATATATGTATATTAATATTTTGCACAAAAAAAGGGGTTTTATAGATAGTGTATAGTGAACAAATTCTAAATTAAATAGATTTACAATTTACAGATGTTTTTAATGAATTTTTAAATCTATATTTTTTTATAAATATATTATATTAAAGTTATATTATTATATTATATTATATAAAATATAAATTATATTACGTTTATATATCTTTTTATATAATGTGTTGTAAATATGTGTGTATTGACCATAGTAAACATGCAAAAGATAATGCAAAAGATTTTTTTTAGGTTTTTGCAACACAAATGTGTTCTTGAAGCTTCATATGACTCCAGTTGAACCACAAGTCAGATGGAATGTTTTTGGTTCCTTTTCTGGATAAACGGTCCAGATGGACATTTGAGATGTCAGAGAGGCAGATTTCTTTAAAAAAATCTAAATTACCTTAAAATGTGTTGTGAAGATGAATGTAGGTGTCTGGAGATTGTAATGACATGGGGGTGAGTAACTAATAACAGAATTTTCATTTTTGGGTGAACTGGTACTGGTAAACTTTTACACTTCTCAATAACTATTCAATATCAGAGACTGCAACATTGTCTTTGAGCAGTTGGTTTTAAACCAAATATGGAGACACTGTTACAAATCTTGGATGTGAACGACTAAATTTAAATAACCACAAGATTTTTTAAATCGTCATAAGACAACAATGGGTGTTGATCAATAGATTTTGGACAACATTAATGAAAAGCTGATTTGGATCCATTGAGAAATGTTTATATTAACAGGGACAAACATTAAGGCAATCATCTCGGAGCAAACGTACAATGTTCACATGAGTATTCGTCAACCCAGGCTCATTCTGAAAACGTAGCCCTATATACATTTCTGGCGCATGCCAAATATATCTCAGGAGCTACGTTCTTTGTTTTTTTTGCAGTTTTTGTTTTTGCGAACCCACCAGAGGCCGCCGTGTACGCTTTTACAGATCTCAAATTTCTCACGAGTGCCATTCATGCCTGCTGTTCTTGCGTAAATCCACCAGTGGCCGCTATCGGCTGATTAACTGACTTACTGAATGACTGACTGACTCCTACTTCCCTAAACCCAACCGACAGTTTTACAAAGCAATCCAGAAAAAGAAAAGCCCTCGCCTGATTTTTTTATCATGTTTTTAGACGAACCCTGTCATCGTGGTCAACTCCTCTCTGCGTCTCAAGTCCGCCAACATGCATAGCAAGCTAACTGGACAAACTAATAACAGCGGGAAAGCCATCCATACTGAGGTAAGCAGTTAGCTGGTATGCGCGAAAAGGAATGGCGTCATACTGCTCTGTAGTGTTCTTTTTAAAAACAAAATGGAGCCTGTACTGTACTTTTGGCTACATAATTCACGATCTCCAGAAAGGTATATGGGGAACTTTTCAGAATGAGCCTATGTTGTATGTTTCATACACATAAATTTTGAATTAAATATCATCTCACCTTGTCCTGTCTGACAACGGCGGCCGCTCTCGAAAGAGAAGAGGTTGGAATCATAGCCGTATCGACGCAGGCACAGGTACGGCCACCGGATGGCATCTCGCTTGCGTGTGTGCAGAATGAGCTCAGTCTGTGTAAGCTCCATGGTTCCTGAGCCCAACTCATTTCCCTCATCGTCCACATTAGTCACCTGTCAAATAAAACCGGTTACAACGATCCCAAATCTATGCCACAGAAAGCTTTGTTTTTACAAATACTAAGCGTGAACAGATTAAATCCACCTTGAATTTGTTGAGATGGTTGTCTTGGATGGCGTCTCTGTATAGACAGCTCCAGCAGCTCCCCATAGCTTCAGCAGGACAGCTGAAACCTTAAACAGAAGCAACAAACAGGGGGTCAGTTGAGAATTGAAGGGATGGTTTACCCAAAACTGAAAATTCTGTCATCATTTACTCACCCTTAACTTGTTAAAAAAAAAACAGTTTTGACTTTCTTTCTTCTGTTGAACGCATAAAGAAAAGATACTTTGAAGAAAGCTGGAAACCTATAACCATTGCCTTTTATAGTGAAAGCAAATACTAAGAGTCAGTGGTTACAGACTTTCAGCTTTGCTAAAAATGTATTGGTGAATTACACGTAAATATGGTCAGGATGACATGCCGAAGTTCAAACTGAGCTTGAACACTTTCCAAGAACACTCTGTAATTTGAATGGCATCTATGCTCATGTTAGTCTGTCAGGTTCTCCTTATTCCAAGGTTCACATAATCTTGGATCCGGCACTTATCCAGAGCCGATGGTTGTCATGGTCATCGATGAATCAAGAGCACAAAACTCTGCATTATCCTGTCAGCTAGTCTGAACACCTGCCGGGTGACATACTTAGGCCCCGTTTACACTAATATGTTTTAGTCAACTATCCCTGTAATAAGCAAGACATTTATAACTGTCTTTTAAATAGTGCATAAAGAAAAGCTCACCTGGTCCAGGCCATTAGTGGGAGTGATGCTTGCGTCAATCCCAGAATCCTCTGCTGGGTGTCATGGCGGAAGTGGATTGTGCTGGTGAAAGCATCCAGTCCCAGTGCACAAATGTTTCATTTCTCCTATAAAAGAGAGAAAGGGAACATGAGTTGATGAACAATCCTCTGAGTATACTGTCCTCATTTTC
The DNA here is from genome assembly GCA_903798205.1 of Danio tinwini. Lineage (NCBI taxonomy): Eukaryota > Metazoa > Chordata > Actinopteri > Cypriniformes > Danionidae > Danio > Danio tinwini. The sequence goes on along the minus strand of CAIGQZ010007154.1, from coordinate 13,623,099 downwards.
AAAAACTACAGTGATTAAAACAGGAAGAATGAAGTTGCTCTCCTCTGACTCCTATGGGATAAATAATATGTAATTACTTTATACTGGGAATCTTATTCTCATGTGAAAAGCAAGAAACAGTTTACGGTCTCCCCTTCAGCCTGTAAGATGAGCACAGACATAGCTACGTGAAGAAAGACTGTCTAATAACTGATAACTTATATTTCAAGTGTCTTCAAATATCCAAAAGAAAATTGCTTTTATGTCTGGTTCATCTGTGTTTAATGTAATGCCATAAAATAATGCTAATTTGATTTCTGTGTGTGTAAATGATCCCACCACAAAAGTTCACATTTTGCATTTGCATAATTAAAAAAGAACATAGCAAGCCAAAAATTGATGAGTTTTTGTATATCTGAACCTAAATTACACAAACACCTCTATAAGCACAGATGACAAACCAACATATTTATACACTGCTGTGTTACTGTGACAACAGGTGTCATTATTACTTTATTTTTAGGTGTTGAATGACCACCAGCTTTGTTCGCGTTTTTGATTCCTATACATGATTTTAGAACCATTCATGGATACAAATCTGTGGTTTATTTCGATCAGGTCTTCAGAAAATACATTAAGCATGTTCTTAAAGATGCAGAAGGTTTTGATTTTTAATTAGCCAATACAAAACATGTTTTTGTTTTATCCTGAAGCACTATAAGTGGTTCATGCTGTATGTGTTTTACTGATTTTACATCTGTTATAAACAGAGAAATAGCTCTGGCTAAAATGCTCTTCCCCAGGATGCATGCAGCTTTATTTACATCAGACAGAGTGGCAAAGGTTACATATTGTAGCTTTAAAATAAGTAAAAAGCATGTTATTCATGCATACTGAAACAAGGTTTCAAACACAGACTCTGAATTAAATGAAACCATGTAAAACTGTAAATGTTTGTGTCTATAAATGAAAAGATAAATACAAATATGAAGTAGTGAATGTTTAAAAGCACTGATCATTTCATCAGAAAAAATAGTCACAGGTTTATTAAAATTTCAGTGAATCCATCTCTTAAGAAAATGACAGACCACATCAGAAGCTCTCACAATGGATAATACTACTCCACATTACTAAACACAAGTCTATAATTAATGAATATCTGAAGCATGCATACATTTTAACATGTAACATGTTTTTCTAATTTTAATTTAGCTCCCTGCGTGCTTGTTTTAAAAACAGGAACTTCCCATGTTAAATTAATAACAAGGATGAACATAAAATTATAAAGATTAAATATAATAATAATAACAATAATGGCATGCATATAATAAGTATATTTCATATAAATTACTGTGTTGTCTAATCTTTAAACAGCAGGTTTTATAATGATTTCCACAAAAATGTCAACTTAAATCAAAGTCTAAATTGCAAATATTACAGATAGAAAGATTCAAACGTTTATGAATGCTCAAGTAGCCTGATGTTAAATGAATTTCCTCACTTGCTAATTCATATATACATAATATAATGATAATATACAATTAATAATCTAAAATAAAATGCAAATACAAAATATTAAACTAAGAATGATTGTTTTGTTAAAAAAACAGATATGATTAGTTGTAAAATAAATAATAATACCGGTACAAAATAACATTGCCAGATTAATCTAGTGATGTGCAATTCATTCATAAAGTTTGTCATGCACATAAAGGCCCACTCATGAGGTTGCTTTCCACATGCCCAACCTGACACACACAACATAGCAGTGCCATGTAGACAGGAAAAATAAAGCTACAATAAAAAATAGAATATAATTCGTTCAATATTTAATCTCTTTTGGCTATTCAATTCAATACCAATAGAGATTGTCAGTTCATAACATCAGGCCACATAATGTATCGTACCTCACAGCAGTTTGCACAGTAAACCTAAAATCCACATCCGAATCTCTGAAGTCTGTCAAGCACTACCAAACGCCTAAAAAGACTTGTTTTTGTCCGTAGTTTACGCTATAAATCTTACATCCATCCAAATCTCGTGCAGCAGGTCTTCCGAATAGACACTGACTGACAAACAGATGCAACTTGAACGTCTCTAAGCACCTCGCGGCCAAGATTCGGCCATAAAAAGCGGAGAAATGCTACACAAAATCTGCAGGACTAGCTTTTCTAATGCCAAACAGTAAAGCAGAGCACAAGTGGAGCCTGTAAAAGCAACACTTGCTGGTTGAAGGAGACGATGGCTCGCTATATGCTCTAGCCTTTGTATCGACGCTGCTGTTGCACTACCACTAACCGTTTGCAGCTGGATGCTAGTAACTATTGTGTATCAAGCACAGCACATTCACGCAAACTAATGAGATGAATGAGAGCAGGCTGCGACCGAGCCCGCGATGTACCAGCAGCAGCATCGAAACACGTTTGGGTTACTGCAGGACAATTCGGCTGCGGTTTTGCTACTCACATGTTTGGCAATGATTGCAATACGAGGCGAGACAGATGAAGGATGCGAACAGCGGTCCACGGCGGATGCTACACCGGCGGTCGCTCAGCGCGCGCGCTGCTCGTTTTTTCAGGCTTATTCCAGCGGCGAGACTAAGAAAAGGCGAATTGCGTAAAAATATAACAATAAAGGCAATTGTTTTTTCCCCCGTAACGCCCCCTTGCTGCGGCACGGGCCTCTCTTTGACATTTCCCGACCACCAGGGTGAGAGTTCAGGCAGACAACGAGGGCTGCTGGAGCGACAAGAAGGTAGAGTCTGCTGGAGGACCAGAAGATGAGGTGTGAATGTGTTTGAGCATCACACGATGACGTGTTGGCAGCAGCTCTATTCAAATCCAGCTTGTTGTCATTTATGGCAGACCAAACTAATTCCTGCTGCTTTTATACACTTGGCGTTTTGTCAAACAGGTGTTTTAAGGGCTTGAGAAATTCTTCAAACCTTCATTTCTTAATTGTTTTTAACTATGCCATGGTTGATTTTTAGGTTATGTAAATAAATAAGCTGTCAAGAGTTTACTGAAGAGGATTTTAGATCGATACATGTTAAAAACTAGTCATTTTATGGCAATTTTGTTGGGAGTCAGTGTGAAATAAACATTACATAAAGAAAGGAGAATTGTATTTTATTTTGGCTTAAGACATTTAACAGTTAGAGTTTACATATTTCTGTTTAACATTTATGATAGAGAGTAAGAAGGGAAATATTTCCTATGTGCCTTGAATAAATATTATTATTATTAATAGTTTAGAATTTTTTTTTGAGGTGTGCTGCACTGTAAACAACGCTGGGTTCCATGTAATTCCTCCATGTTGTCCAGACACAAGTTAAGTTAACTTAATTGTTTTTAAAATTTAAGTGGATTTAACATAAACAATTAAGTTGTCCTCCTTAAAACTTAAGAATTTTGTTGATTCAGCTCAAATTTAAAAAGTCGTTTGAACAAGCATTTTTAACTGTGTATTTGACCAAAGCAAAATATATGTAAAATGTTAAATACCTAATATAAAAAAATCTGAAAACCTTTTTAAAATGTTTTAGTATAACTGAGATATTTTTGTATTTTTTATTCATGAATTAGTTTTTATACTTTTTCATTTTGATTTTAGGACTGCGAACTAGAGTAGGATATACTGTAGAATCAATTACAAAGGCTTCAATTACATTTCCATCAAAAAGGTTACAAGTATGCTGGAAGTTTGATCAAACTGCTGTATAGAGTCATGTAATTAGAGGCATATCATAGAGTGGGCTTTTTGCTTTACAGGGAACCGTCACATTGTCAATCATATTAAGATCTAACGATTTTACAATTCAACCAATTCCTAATAGAAATAAAATGAGATTTGGAAATAAGTCTATGAAGAAAAATCACTGTTTATTGCAATCCATACTGATTGTCTTGTCCAAGGGCTTAAGAGTATTTTATAATGGATTGTGTTAAAGTGAAGTGGTAATATGATCTTATTTTTGGCATATTTTCGTGGGCCAAGATAAAGCACTGTTCATTGTTAACAGCTTGTATGAAGAAACCACTCTCAAACCAAGCAGCTTTCTGTAGGTCTGCACAGTAAATTTGTGTGAAAATTTTTCAGCCACATATGCATAACATAGATATGGTGAATTACGCATGCAAATATGGTCAGGATGACATGCTGAATTTCAAACTGAGCTTGAACACTTTCCAAGAACACTCTGTAATTTGAACGGCATATGCTCATGTTAGTCTGTCAATTTCTCCTTATTCCGAGGTTCACATAATCTTGGATCCGGCACTTATCCAGAGCCGATGGATGTCATTGATGAATCAAGAGCACAAGACTGATTTCTACAAAGACCTCAGTGACAGATAAGGCTTTGCATTATCCTGTCAGCTAGTCTAAACACCTGCCCAGTGACATAATTAGACGTGCTTCTCCATGACAGACACTCATCAAGAGAATTAGTTGCCCTGACTGAGCCTGGTTTTCCCAAGGTTTGCTTTCCACTTCCATTAGTTGGTGGAGTTTTGGTTCCTTGCCACTGTTGCCTCTGGCTTGCTTAGTTAGGGCTGGTGGAGCAGTGGAACAGCAGATCATCCTTTAACAGTGACATTTGTATTAATCTGAACTGAATTTAACTGAACCAAACAGTAACATTATTGTGTATTAAATTGAACTGAACTGAGTTTTACTTTAACTAGAACTACACCAGCATTCTACACTAAACTTCTGCCTGCTTGATATGCTGGAATGTTTTCACAAACTGAAATATTGTTAGGGGTATTTATTCTCTTTTCTTTATCTATTTTAAGTTGCTTTGACACAATCTACATTGTAAAAGCACTATAGAAATAAAGATGAATTGACTTGAAAACGGGCAAGAAGATTTTTTTTTCAACCAGACAGGTTCGAGTTAACAGAAATGCGACAGTAACTCAAATAACCACGTTACATCTGAAATCCACAGAAGAGTATTTCTGAATGCACAGGACATTTAAACTTGAAGCAGATAAGACACATCAGCAGAAAATTACACCATGCAACTTCTGTCAACTGAGAAGAGGTAACTGACGCCATGATTCACGCAGGATCACCAAAGCTGGACATCAGAAGATATATGATATAATATAATATGATATGATACGATGGATGTTTTCTTGCCACACATTGGGCAACCTATAACAATTGAGTATGAATGACTAAGCACATCTGAGTATTGTTGCTGATGAAAACATTGTACCAAACTTGTGATGGCTTCTTCCTGAAGATTAAGTTAAATCATAGCAAACTAATTTCTTAAACATGACAGTGACTTGACTAAGCTCAAATAGCTCCACGTCTGTTCAGATCTCAACCCAACTGAGCACTTTTTGGGCTGTGCTGGTCCTGGAATGAGGCATTCATGTCATGGATGTACAGCTAACAAACACTGTAAAACATGTCAACAGATTTAAGGCAGTTATAAAGGCAAAAAAGGAGCAATGCAGTTTTAGGAGGTGTGTCTAGGAAGCTGTCAGTGAATGCATATTGAGTAGTAGACATATCCTTTCTGAAAGTCAACAAGACCATGCAGAGTAAGGACAACTTTTCCTACTTTTTTTATTTAAGTCTTATTAAATGTAGTTCTGGCAAGGTATTGCATGCAGTGAGTCATAGAGCTTTAAAAAATCAAGCATAGCAGAACTTTTAGCAGCAATATAAGAGAGGTCAATGTGATCAGAAACATCCTTCTTTCACTTTCTTGAGCCTCGGACATTAGCCTTGGAATCAGTGGCTGGAGCTTCTATGTTGTGGTCAGGACTGAAGGACAGCTTGTTTTGTCGTCCCCCTCCTCTATGATGACAACAATCTCTGTATGTTCATCAAGTGCATCAGCAAAGATGTCTATTTCAAAGATATCCTCATTTGCCTGAAGGAAATGTGCTGGTAAATCCAAATCCTGAAATGTCCATTCAAGCACAGTGGAAGACAGATTCCTATAATTTTGCTGATGTCATTGCATAGTTTGGCACATCCAGATTAACACCAAGGCTCTTCTCCATCTGCTTGATAAAGGTGGAAAACATCTACTAGTTATAGTGGGCCAGGTTTCTTTAGATTTGGAAGGCCCCAAGTCTAAGCATAAAAATCACAATCTTTAACATTTATGTCAAGAAAATACTTTCAGGTGTAATAACACCACATGGGGTCTCAATCGCTTCAGATGGAAGGGTGGAGCTGTGGCTGGTAGAGGCCACTGATGACGTGGAGATGGAAATGGAGCTGGGCAAGGAGGTGCCATGAAGACATTTGGGGTCATGATGTGTCCTTAAAAAAAGATTCAAATAACTTACATATAAAAATAATACAAAAAAAAACTTAAGTGTTACTAATTAAGTGTAATTTTTTTAGACAGTTTAAAAAGGGTCACACTTAGCAATCACACAGCAATCATTTAAATCAGCAATTTCAAACAGGAAATCCTGATCTCCTGTTATTCAGGTATTTTTAGTCTGGGCTGCGATGTAATAGTGTTGTGATACATTGTGAATCCGCCATTACCGTATGTTGCCGCACAGGCATTTGTAGCCCTGCTTTTAAAAAAAGGGTTGGAAGCCCAATCTCATTTGAATTTAAAGCAACAGTCACCAAAATGGCACAAATTGGATCAAAAGGGGCAGTAAAGAGTTATAAAAAATTATTTGTGGGGTAGCGTGAGCTAAAACTACACACTCTAGCGATATTAGACTTATTTTACATCTTGTAAAATAGGGCAGGTCCCCTTTAAAATACACAGTTAAAATAATATAAATAATGCCTAGATTATATAGTTTATATAAAAATTGTCTGGCATATTTTAAAGGTTAATCATGTTTAATAATAAGTGCATATTACAGTCATTTTATCTTCATACTTTGTCACTTTATAAGTTTAGCCCATTCTATAAACTAAATGCTAATTCTTTTGCTACAGCTTTTACGCAAGCACGTGAACAAAACATTTTTTCCCTCTCTTTGTGGAGTAAAATGAAAATCACTAATATTTATCACTCATATTACACCAGTTGGTCACAGTCCGCACATTACAGTGTTTGACAACTGAAACAAATAGTGTGTTTTTTTCTACAGAAGCTGTCAGATGAATTTAAGCCTACAGAGGGAGTCATCTTCATAGTGTGCTGCAGTGCACAAGAGCACATTGCTGCATAGTGTACGTTTCTTTGGTGCTCATTATCTGACTGTAAACATAGTAAACCTTCCTGCGTATTGTAATCCTGCGTAAACTATTCCAAAAGAAATGTTAATACATACTTATAATTTTAGTTTATTGTTTGTGGTTTATGCGGTAACTCTTTATTGCCTGCTGTTACATCTGACACATATCTCAGCATATTTACAGCGATGAAAAGTGTCATCTGATCCATCGCTGCGCCGCGTTGATCGCCTTGAAGACGCATGACTACAGTACATACATTACATTACTATGCTGAGTGATCGTTTCACAACACGAGGAAGCGGCAGATGTTTACGCGCCTCTCCTTATTGGCCAGCGAGTCCGAGCATTGTTTCTACAGCAGCGCAGAGCTACACGCCCACTGTCTGTTACACAAACTTATATCATGATTTCAAGATCACTCCGGTCATAGAAGGCTGTCCAAACCTGTCTCTTCTTCACATCGAGCAGCTTCACTACTCTACAATTCAGGTAAAACAATACTCTGTTTAAAATCGTTAAGTTTGAATTCTCTGACTGGCCAGGTTTAGGAATTGTAAACAAAACGCCACCAGCTGTCTGTCGCGCGCGTTAAGTAATGTAACGATAAGCGCGTGACTAACATTTGTGACCAATTCATGCAGTTTAATATCCTTTGCACGAAACATAAAATGTTTGTATGAGTTATATGTAACATTTCTCGTCAAAATCTTCTCATTTACACAGGTTTCGTTTACATTTACATGTTTGGGTACATGCGCAGATAAGCTCCTACTGAGAGAAACTGAACTGGCTATCAAACACAAGTCTTTCATGTTTGCTACATGTTCATTCAAAAGAATTTTAAATAAAACGTTTCCTACTCGATTGTGAGCGGTAGTTTGCTATTTTTGTGCCATTTGTATTTCTATTTTAAATAATTGTTTTTATTTTAATAGTTTATTTTTTAATGTTTGTTTTCTGTTAATTTATATTAAACTTTTTGCTAGTTTTTGTTCATCACTTTTTTATCATTTTATTTACAAATATTTATAATCAAGTTTTATTTATATTGATTATTAATAAAAATTGTCAATTTAATGAATTCAATTTTTGTGCCATTTTAGGATTCTTGTCTTTTTTGTTCTTAATTTTCTCCATTATTTTAATAATACATTTTTAAAACGGTTGTTTTTTGTTTAATTATGTTGATTTTTTTGCCATTTTAATTTTTATTACTGTTTTATTTAAAATTTCATTTTAGTTTTGGTTGTTACAGATTTACATTAAACAAAAATTTCCTCAAAAATAATCTGCAATAGAATTTCTTCATTATTGTATGAATGCATTTATTGCTAATAAATAAAGTCAGTTGTCCTCATTATTGTGCTGCAATTGAAATTAGCCCTAAGCTACTGTTGGCCTCCTTGCTGTGAAGATAAGCTGTCAGACTTGAAAGTTACATGGACAAGGAGGTGCAGAGCAACCCCTCCAAACCAGTTACATAATATACACACATGGGCAGTTGCTCAGAACCCCTAATTTACCTGTTTGTATTGAAAGGATGTGGATTCCTATGCTGGGTTTGACTGCCCTCCCTCACATTGGTGGGATATTTGGAGGTATAATCACACGGCGGGAGGTGAAGAACTGGTACACCACGCTTAATAAACCCTCATGGAGACCACCTAATGCTGCCTTCCCAGTAGTGTGGACCACCCTTTACACTGGCATGGGGTACGTTCAAACAGTAGGCATTCACTTTGTCTGCATGCTGCACTTTAGAAATGTTAAAGGAAGTTGTAGATAAGTTAATAACTAACTAGTTACTGCAGATTAAGTAAATAATTTTCTCTCTCTTTTAAAGGTATGGTTCATACCTTGTGTGGAAAGAGCTCGGCGGCTTCACCCAGGATGCAATGGTGCCATTAGGGCTTTATGGGTTGCAGTTGGCACTTAACTGGGCCTGGACCCCCATCTTCTTTGGTGCACACAAAATTCAACTGGTGAGACATGATTCTGAGACTCAGAAATTGTAACAAAAAAGGCTGGGTTCCACACAATTGCTTTATGTTGTCCCCAACACAAATTAAGTTAACTTAATCATTTTTACAAATATATGTGGATTAAACATAAAACAAATAAGTTGTCCCAAAACAAACATAATTGTGTTAACAGCAAAAGTAAGTCCAAGGCACTCAAATAAAAGTGTAAAAAGTCCTGATGATGGCAAGAGTTTGCCGAAACATGTAGGAATAGCTATGTCAGTAAAGACTTTTTAATACCTTTTCCACATTTTTCGAGTGCCTTGGACTTGCTTTTGCTGTTTATTCTGGTGAATCTCTTACCCAAAGAGGACCGACACAATAGTTAAGCTACCCCTGAGCACTTTTTGTTTGATTTTGGATAAGAATTGTGTTGTTTCAACTTATTTTAAATAATTAGTCTGAACAAGCAGCAAAAGTCCTGTTTTGAGTGTATTTCAAGTTGAAATATGAATCAACTATTTTAAAGTTAAACCAGGAACCTGTTTCTCCACATATAGTGCTAAAAAGATAGTATCAGACTCGAAAAATGAGGACATCCAATGCATTTTTTAACATGACAATGGTATTCTGGGAGCCTGAAAATGAGAAAAATGTGTTTCAAAGTGCACTTTAGTTCATAAACAATAGTTATCATCTGTGCTAATTACAAAAATGTGATTTTATGAAAATGCTAAAATCATGTGGGTGTTACGTGTTCAATCTTGCACATGTACTATATATTGGTTGTCTGAAATCACAAACACTCACGACTGTAAAAAAACTATATTTTTAAATAGTATAAATGCGAGAACTATGAGAGAAATCCAGATGTACTACATCAGCAACTTATATCATTACTTCTTGCTTTATGTTTTTCAAATACTTTGAATTTAGACAACTTGGCTCACATACTGTTTTTTACATAATATATAGTATGCAAGTGAGAGAAGTATGCAATTTCAGACACTCCGGTAATGTTTATTTTAGAAATGACATTACAAACTACTGGTCTGGAATGCTCGTCATTACATTTTTAGCCATTTTAGGTGAACAGGGACCCTTTTGACAATGCAGTCAAACCTTTTTAAAAAATGCATTCTCCATTCATTTACATTGTTATGGTATCAACATAGGAATAATCAAAATTAAAAGTGAAAATTCTGTCTAAGTTTAGTTAGGATTATTTTTCTCTGCAACACAAAATAATATATTTTGAAGAATGTCGCACTGATTTGATATGATAAAGATATTGATAAGATAAAGATATTGTGTGTTCTTCTGTCACATCTAGGCACTGATAGAGCTATTGTTGTTGAGCGGCACAGTGGCAGCCACAATGGTGTCCTGGTATCCTATCAGCCGCACAGCAACACTTCTGATGGTGCCATACATGGCCTGGCTGTGTGTCGCCACCAGCCTCAACTACTGCGTTTGGAGAGACAACCCAGAGCCCAAGAAAGAAGACTGAAGAGCCCAACACTATTCCAGCTAACACAACTAAGAATAAATGCACTCATGATTGTTACTTCTTGGCATTTCTGAAAATGATTAATGAAGAGTTTAGTTAATTTTTTATCTTCACTTGCAAGTTATCAAATAATTCACCGTATGTCTTAAGTATAAGAGGCAAGGCAATAAAATAATGTTCTAATGCTTCCATAAATTATTTCATAACGCACTCCACCTGTTTACTCAAGTTTAGCTTATGTGCACTTCAAAATCAACTGTTTGCCTGCTTCCATGCATAGTGTTTATATATATATATATATATATATATATATATATATATATATATATATATAAATAAATCATTTTATTTCTTGAAAATAAACGTGTTTAAAGCTCACTGCATGTAGTTTCTATCTCAAACATTAGGTTCTGGTCATGACGTTTTGTGGCTGTACAAGGGTGGTGGTCAGGCAGAGGAGGCTTTTCCCATCTATCTTTTGTGAACACACTTCATCACAGATTAGGCCATGTTATCAATATTAGCCAGAAAATCCCCCAATGTGCACTCAGAATGTTATTTCACTTTGCCAAGTAACCCCTATTAATAAAGAACTGCACTTACGCTGACATTTTGCCCTAATCCTAAATAATTATGATTATAACCAAATTTGAAAATAATTATTATAATTTACGTCAACTACCACCATTCTAACTAATATAGTGCATAGAATTACCCATTATAATGTAATTATTAATGTGTCTGCAACACCTAATCAAGTGTTTTTTAAAATGAGCATTCAAATATACATTTGATTAAGTGGTCCTGCCTACCATGAACATACATTTATGGCAATTAATGGCAAATGAAGTAAATCATACATGTTGTAAGAGCACAAATGGGGTAGATGCACACAGACTTTTAAATTTCGACAGCCAGCTTTGGCGCTTCCAGTAAACTGCATGTCCATTATAAAATTGCCACGTTTAAGGTCTGATTTCTTTACAAATCAGTGATCTTCACTGCCTAGATATGATTAGGCATGGGCCAGTATAAGATTCTGACGATATGATAACCTTGGATAAAAATATCACATTTTTTACAGTATCACGGTATAGTGCTCACTGCTGTATAATATATTCTTTTTAAATATCTGGGTAAAAAACAAACTTTTTTGCCCTTTGAAAACAATATATTTGATTTTTTGAAAGATAGTTTGGAACAGTAAACGTGAGGCTAAATAATTCAAAGGATTAATTGACTTCTGCTGTATTCATTTGTTTCAAAAACACAGATTTGTTTTACAATTTAAAACAACATCTTTATATATTTCTTCTGTTGGAGTTATTGTTGTCCTAAAAAAAACAAATAAATAAATAAATAAAAAATCTTCCACATACCTTATGATATGGTATTACGGAAAATTTTGGCGGGTTTAAAACCTTGACTATTCCAAACCGCAATATACCTTGAAAACGGTTATCGTCCCATGCCTAGATACGATATGAAGTGGGTCTCAGACTGGACAAGAAGCACTGCATTAAATTCTATTTTTTCCCACCATGTCTTTAAAATAGGACAGTTTATTCGACCCCAGTATTTTCAATAGTTTCTGCGCTTGCCTGCTGATCCTGATGTCACTAGCGGTTACACGGTCTTTCATCTCGTTTTACTCTTGAATAACTAAATGAATGCTTAAGTCTATTTAACTGAATGTATTGTTATCACATAACAACAATGCTGTAAAAGAAACCTTATGAAGGTGAAAATAGTCATATTTAGCTTTCACTGGAAGTTTATCATTGGCTGAAAAACACTAGCTGTGCACATACCTCATTGTGTAGGTAGGTAAATAATGCTTTTCCAATGGAAGTCAAAACATACACGATTGTTTAATGAGAGATACAAAAGGTATTTATTGGCATCTGCTGGTTCAAGAAAAATAATATGCAAGTAATATTCTATAAAACTGAATACTGTGTTTCCTGAATTGTCACATTTCTTCAACTTTAAAGCAGCTCTTTCAATAAAATCACCGGTTTTGCTTCTTGAAGGTGTTTAACCATCGACTTTACGAGAGCTAAAGCTGTTAAAGTGAAGATCTGCATATACACCTTATTGGTTTTATTTGTGAAAGTGCAAAGGGGAATAAATAAGAACTATACAGTATGGTGATTATTTCTCAGCTTTTTCAGGGGGTCCGTCTTCAGGTTTAGAGGAGAAGCGCTCCATTAGAGTCTTCCACAATCCCTTCTTCTCCTCATCTGTCTGCTGCATGCTTCCTGACAAACAAACGACAACATTTATTTACTTATATTTTATTTTTGTCCACTATACATAGCTAAATAAAAGACATTACAAAGATGCTACATAACACTACATTTGATGTTTTAAACAAGTCTTCATACCATATTCTCTTGTGTTGAACATTTCTTTTACTTCATAAGAATGCCACAAAAACATTTTTCCAAACATCTAAAATACTGCCAAATGTTTTTAAAAACAAACCAAACAATTGTACTTAAGACATTGGGCAGTTTAAACTCAACATTTTAATTTGAAGTACATGTTTAAAAAGTGACCATCAACAGGTCGTAAATATTATTTAGGAACACAAAAAACTATGTAATATATGTAAAATATAACTGAATTAAATATAATGTATTTTTTCCAATTCACATAAATAATATTAACCTAAATTTGATCAGCATTTACCACCATGAGAACAGCAAACAAATGAATACATTCTATATATTAAATTGACCAAAAGCGCAAAGAAAATGCATTAATGCTTTCTATTGATCAAATAATCACTAATGTATCAGTTCTTATACATTACTGTCCGCACAAAACATCAACATCACATAGGTGCTTTGATATTATTAAGAAATATTTCTTGAGCAGCAAATCAGTATATTAGAATAATTACTACAGAATCATGTGGCACTAAAGGTTGAAGATTCAGTGTTTATTGTCATATGCACAGTAATGGTTCCCTTGCTGTCCACACTCAATGTCAATAACATTTAATGTATATTAAACAAAATAGGCATGCGAAAAAGTAAACATTAGTAAAAAAACATGAAATAAATAATAATAAAAAGGTTTCTATATACATAAATGTATATTAATGCTAAACGTTGGCCATGACAGGGATGATCTTTTAAAACATTTTAAAAGAAAAAAGTTTATGCTAATAATATTTTACAATATTGCCATACTTGTTTGTTTTACTTTCACACATGCAGAACCCGATTTTACCAAGTGCAACATATTCCTGGATCAACATCTTTGTTCATACTGGAACAAGTTTCCAACATGTCAACCAATCAGATTGAGACAAGTTTACAGTTTATGTCACATTTAGGTTTACAATCAGGGTTTGATGCTTTCAAATCATTGATAATCACCTATTATTTCCCTTTGGTTTTAGGAATAATTTACAGTATGGGTAAGGTTAGTTTTGGAGTAAGGATTAGGTTTGAAATTAATTCAGTTTTCTGACAGGAAAGTCAGATTTATGGATCTAGCTCTGCAAAATTTGTCACAACTTTTGAATTCCTCAGTTTGTACAATACAGTGTATAAATCCTCACCTGTTGCCAACAGCAATCGACACTCTTCCACTGTCACACCTGTAAAACTAGTATCTTTTGCTCGTGGAAACTGGAGAGAGAGATATTGAATATTAATGTGATATATTGAATGATATGATATATTGTGGATATTTTATTTAATTGTTATATATAAATATCTTTTTTCTACTGTTTACTGTACTTTTATTATAAATGCATGTTACTTTTTATGTAAACTTTAGAAATGCTTTGGCAATACATTTGTAATGACAATAAAGCAATTATTGAATTGAATAAAGAGAGAGAGAGAGAGAGAGAGAGAGAGAGAGAGAGAGAGAGAGAGA
>CAIGQZ010007154.1:13587118-13608563 GCA_903798205.1 Danio tinwini | reverse complement strand
GAGAGAGAGAGAGAGAGAGAGAGAGAGAGAGAGAGAGAGAGAGAGAGTATTTGTAACATTTCAAGAATCTGGGCGAAACAAATGATAAGCATTGACAAAATAAACTCAAATGAGCAGTGTCATCTAGAGGAAACTGAAGCCGCACTACTCACCTTCTCTTTGTACACATTACTGTTGATGCGAGCCAGACTTTCATACATCTGATCACATTTCTCTGGGTCTGAAATCTTAATAGGAAATAGGAAACAATTGTGCACGAAATTTGAATAACTTAAAATAAATATTTTTAAAATTCAATGTTGTACAAAAAACAAAATATTACACAATAGCCTAAAAACGAGGTTTGTCTAATAAAAGCATTAACATTGAGGTAAAGTTGGTTTCATATTAGCACATTCGTTCTTGTGACGTGCCCCCTATATTTTCTACAACTTTGGATATGGGGTCTGAAATCACACGCAACAATGAACCCAAAACAACATTAGCACTACTTACCTGCCTGAATAATGTACTTTGAAATACACTGACTGCCACAATGATTTTTTAAATATAATTTTTTGACATTATATTAATGAGAAAGCCCGAATGTGTGACTATAAAACCAACTTTACCTCAACAGCTTTAACACATCTCTGCACACACAATGAAAGATGACATTTGACTTTGAATGCAATGTCTGCAGCAAGGATAAAATGCTGCAGTAATTCACTACATACCTGTGTATTTTCGCCCTCCCGGAAAGCACTAGCGACTCTTTGGCGTAAAAACGTCCCTAAATCTCTTCCTTTCTTAGACTCGTCTTTTGGCCATTCCTCGCACAGCTTCAGAAATCGACGGTATCTAGTGGCAGACATATTTCAAGTACAGGATTTGTGTTTCACAACTGCGCTCATGTAAAATTATGTATGCCGAGGAGGGTCAAATGGTACGGCGTTTCGATATTGACTCCTTATTGCGAAAATCGCCAGTATCTCAGGACGGATTGTCCCAGTCGAGCACCCGTACTAATGCGATAACCTCGTGGTTTGCCGTAAAAATTTCAAGGTAATATCAAAGACCTTCTGCTTGAATGCTTTGTGTGGATAATTCTAATAATTTATTATAACGTTAAAAACAATGAGCGGAAAGAAATCGGAAGGGAAATCAGGAGGGGTCACAGGATGGGTAAACTCGGCTTGCCGTTTCGCCGCAGACCGAAATGATTTTAGAAGGTTTGTTACGGTTTATAAATCTATGAATTCGAAACGACGACTGTAACGTACTAACGTTACACAAAATCCGATTTACACGTGCTGTATTAAGTTTAAGTTTTTGCTGTTGTTACAGGAATCTCCTTGTAAACCTGGGCTTGTTTGCAGCGGGTGTTTGGGTCGCGAGAAACCTTTCAGATTTTGACTTGATGTCTCCTCAGCCGGTCACGTAGTTTCCAAACATTAACAACAGCAACAAAAAGACTCTTACAGGTGAAAGAGCATAATATTGTTGAAATTATCGTTCATCTCTCATCCCAAGACTTAACTTAGGTTTCTTTTTCAACACAGGGTGGTGCTGAAATGGGAGACGTTTTCTGCAGTGGGTCTTGAACAAGCGTATTCAACAGGGAAGGGAATAAACCCCAACATTTGGATGATTACAAATTGTAATTTTTTTCAGTGCATTCATTGTGTTTTGTTCAAATAAACTTCACGTTAAAACGGTTGCCTACATCCATTTATTTATAATAAAAATATAATATACAAACTATTGGAACAATATTCAAAAAAAATTAAAAGCATGAATTGTAATGTCTATTTTATGATCCACAATTTGATTCTTTTCTTAAAGAACATCCTACAAATTTGCAGTCTCCCACTTTGAAGACAGAGCTTTGATCCAGGTTTCTTTTTCCAACCTAAAAGAAAAAAAAAAAAATTACCTTACACAACTGAAACCAACAAGAGACCCACAAATGTAAAAGAAATTATAAGTTTTGTATAAAGTCCCAATTTATACTCCATGTTATATAATTAGCACAATATTTACTTACACATTTATCTAATTTGAATCCAAATTGAATTGTCACTTATACATTTATCATTTAATTATTGTTTTTAGATTTAAATCCATTACTTTGTTTAAAGTTAAAAAATAAAATAATCACAATTAACTTTATATATTTCACAGACCCCTTAGCACTGCCTTGTGGCCCCCAATTTTGTAAACCCCTGTTCTAGACAATACAATCCATTGCCAAGACCATTACTGTGTGCGTGCAGCAAGTATCAGGGCAGAGGAAGATCTATTATGCTTCTTAGTCAGATGGAGCAGGAGGGATTCAGAAGGTAGTCCCAAAATAGTTGTTTTGATTTCCTCAGCGCGTACATGATCAGGAAATAATGCATGGTCCTGCACAATGAATCTTTGTCCACTGAATAGATTAAGAAAAAGATGATAAAACTGGTTATACGTACACCTACACATAAAACTCCAAACTAAAGAGAGATCATGCAGCAGATCATACCTTCTAACAGAGAGCAGCAAAAGATCATTGAAAAGGTGTATGTATAAATCTTTGCGAGAGACTACAGATGCTTTGTGATTGCCACCAATTATTAATTGCTTCAAAGTTCCCTCCTGAATCAAATGACGTTCTCTGGTGATTAATGGAACGGCCTATTAAGAAACAGAAAAATATATAGGTTTACAAATATGACAGTGGCGTAGAAAAGTAAATGAAGATATTTGGTACCTTGACATTTCCGAAGTCCACTAACTTGTCCAAAGAAACGAGCAGCTCTGTTCTTTTCATTTTCTGGACTCTGGTGTCGCACTCTTCCACTATCTATACACTCAAAAATTAAATTATGAATCCTAACAGCAGATGAACTGCATCTATTGTTATTTTATGACTTGTAATACCTTGCGTACAGCTTCAATGGCTTCCTTCACATTAGGGACATTAAGACAAACACCCCTAGTTCTCTTGAGGACATTCTAAACCAAATAACAGACACACAAATAATAAATAATCACGTTCACTACTCCACCAATTGGTGTATTTGCTGTTTATCACCAATATCAAACATCTCCCTGGTCAGTTAAAAGGGAAAGCAAACCTCAAGCAAGAGAGTTATTCGTGTGATCCTCTGAAAGGGAAGAATCAGGAAAGACTTGAGCGTCTGTCTCTGGCATTGTGGATCCTTCTCTAATTTCTTCAGGATTGGTGCAAATTTCCTGTTTTCCTGTCTGGTAGGGGGGTGCAAAATATCAATCAGAATGCTATGATAAACTGAATCAGAATTTTGTGGAAATATATAAACAGAACAAACAGCAGCTGAGTGACGAGGGCCTCCTGGTACATCATGTTGGTGATATACGGCACATAGACTTGTTGGAAGGATTTTTGGTGATTCAAAACAACGTCACCAACCTGTGACATAACCACATTCTGCCTGAGATGAGACTCCAGGTCCTGCAGAAACCTACAAAAAACGAAGACGACATGTCCTGCATCAAATTAGATTTTAAATGAAGAGTATATTTATGAGTGCAGCGGTTGGACAATGAAACTGAAACGCCTGGTTGTAGACCACAATAATTCACTAGTATGGTGTAGGGCAGGGGTCACTAATCTAGGTCCTGGAGGGCCGGTGTCCCTGCAGGGTTTAGCTCAACACACCTGCCTGGGTGTTTCAAGTATACCTAGTAAAGCAGCAGTCACACTGGGCTTTTCTCCCCATAGACTTCCATTCATACGCACGCGAATGCGTCAGACCGGAAACGCAGAGTCATGCGTTGGAGTTTAGCAGGTTGCTGCGGTGCAAAGTTCAAGCTTGGTGAACTCTGACCTGCGAAATTGCATCACTTGACTGCCTGAGACCAATCCAAGATCAAAACATGACCTCTCTGAACAGAAATTTAAAACATGGAGCAATCGCTTGCTTTTTTTAATGTCTAATCATCTAGTTTAATCCCGCCCCTTTTCGCAGCGCCCTACGACAGAATTTCGCAAGCTCAAACTCTAGTGTGACTTCGGCTTTAGACCTTGATTAGCTTGTTCAGGTGTGTTTGATTAGGGTTGAAGCTAAAATCTGCAGAACACCTGCCCTCCGGAAACAAGTTTGGTGACCCCTGGTGTAGGGCATACTTTTGCAGCCAATACAGCTTCAGTTTGTCATGGGATTGACAGATACAAGTCCTGCACAGTGGCCAGAGGTATTTTGAGCCATTCTTCTGGCAGAACAGTGGCCAGGTCACAACATGATGCTGGTAAGGGAAAATATTTCCTGAATCACTCCTCGAAAACACACCAAAGTGGCTCAATAATATTTAGTCTGGTGACTGTGCAGGCTATGGAAGATGTTCAACTCCACTTCATTACTAGTCTTGCTGTGTGTATTGTTGCGTCATCATGCGGTTCGGTAGTTCTTGGCAGTCTAGCACAAGTATTGGGCTTGGTGAACGCCATACTATTGCACCCCAGACCCTCTCGGATCCACCACCATGCTACACTCTGGAAATGCAACAGTCTGGGGGGTATACTTCTTTGGAGCTTCTCCACACTGTAACCCTCCCACATGTGGGAAAGACAGTAAAGGCAGACTCAGAGTAAAACTACGTTTCACACTGTCCACAGCCAAAACGTGCACTGCTGGCATCATTGAAACCGACATTGGCACGAATGACTAATGGTTTGGCTATAGCAGCCCAGCCTTGCAAATAGACCCTGTGTAGTTTCCGACAGAAAACAGAAGAGTTGAGGTGCACATGTAATTCTGCAGTGAGTTGGGCAGCTGTAATTTAATTTTTTATTTTTTTTATATAATCCGGGTTAGCACCCGTAAATCTATTTCAAACAGTTTCCTCTTGTGTCCATGGTTACTTCTGTTTTATGTGGTTAGTTGTTCTTTGTGGTATGCTGACATTAACCTGGATACCATGGCTCTTGATACAGCACAATGACTTGCTGTCTTGGTCACAAATGCACCAGCCCCAATAATTAGTCTTTTGAACTCTGATACATCATCCACAACAGTGTGTGCATTGCAGAATTAAGCATAATTTAGATTTTTATTAATCTGATAAAAAAACCTTCACACTCTGCTCTTACCGGATGAACATTCAATCAATGAAGACTGGTCACCAGGCTGGTCAAATTTAGCCATGTTTAAGATTCATAGTCCAACCCCTCTATATTTAGTATAAAGATTTCAAATTACAGTTAATTACAATTTTGGAGCTGCATTGTGATGAAATTATATACTTTATTGAAAATGTTTTTTTTTGTATATAAAATACTGTTACACAATTAATTTTTTGTGAGCATCTTCTGTAAATCAGTTAAAATTACAATAATTTATTATTATTTAACTAAAAAAAAAAAAAAACGCTTTTTGAAATCTGTAATAATTTTTTCTTAGGAAGTATATGCATGTACTTTCTTTAATGCATTATTAAATAAATTCAAATACAGGGTTATTCAAAAGAATACCACCACTTTGGAAATCTGTATTTAAAAATCAAAGAAACAGAATGGAACCATGGGTAATTATTCAATGTGAAGAGTACTTAAGGTCAGTAGAAAACAAGCTCATAGATGTTCAATATGACCCCACACTCCACACTTTCTAGCATCTCAGACGTAACAGTTTGGATAGCTGCAGTTATTCCTTTTAGTTCCTCAATGTGAAACTTCAGAGCTTTCTTAAATCGATGGCAGAAAGAGCTTAGCTCTCCTTTTCTTCTTTGCAGAGTTCTCGATTTTCAAAGTTGTGGTATTCTTTTTGAATCACCCTGTACTATGAATTGCTTTTACTTTCTAGATATTTAATACTTCATTTATACATATCAAATGAAGTACCGCTTACTCGAGTGACTATCCTTACCGTTCACTGACTCTGCAGACGTCTTTTAGGTTGGAGAACAGAACATGATGCTGCACACGGGTGAGGATGTGTTTGAGTTCTGCTGAGCACTGAAACACATTCAGCGCTACTATCAGACTCTTCTGATATGAGGCCTCAGACACAATCAGCTCGAACATGGCCTACACCCAAAGCACAGTAACAAAAAGATGAGTAACACCAGACCAAGATCAAATTTTTCCAAGCATGCACATCAATACGCACCTCCTGAAGCTGAATGTCCTTCGCACTGAGGGAGTACAGCACACTCTTTGCTTGTGGTAACTCCTGCCAAAGAGCGTATGGTTTGGACTGAGGCCCTGGTGGGCTCAAAACAGAGGTCGGGCTTAAAGATGGGGGAGTTTTCAGACCAGGGAGACACACAGATGTTACCAATTCTGAAAGTCCTGCAAGATGTGCTCGGTTTAAATCCTTCTTCAAGGAGCGCATCCAATATTCCTGATATAAAGGGACAGCTAGAATATAAAATTGGAGCAGAATATTACCATGAAGTCTTTTTTGGAAGATCTATACATTTTGACTAATAACTCCCAAACTGCAGTTTCAGTTATAAAAAAAAAAAAACTTCAGATGTTTGGTGAATGTGGCATCTACATTATCTGGTAGATAGTTTTGTAAAAGTCAATCAACTCTTTCAATTATTTGTAAACTTACAACTATTGATGTACTCGGATTCAAACTTGGCAACATATGTTTTCTCTTGTACACTGACGTCCATGTCAACTATCCTGAAACAAGTAAAAATCGTGTGAAACAAAGGTTGTGATGGATATCAAAGCAAAACAGCAAGAAAAAAAAAAATGTTGAATGGAACTTGATTTTGTCTGTCAAGCAGTGAGGTTCTGTGAAGTTCAGTTAAAAAAGGAAGAGATGTTTTTACAAAAACAACTGCACGTTGGTTTGACTGGTGATTGCGAGGGCATTGTCATTTTATGCATCATTAACATCAAATTCCTATCAGGTTTGGTCAGGATCTTTCTTGAGTTCAGCACATTCATACAGGTCTGTGATGCACAGCATAACGATTCTAGCTTATATGTTCTGAAACTTTGCATTACCAGCACTTTTAATTATATTAACTTTATTTTTTTTAAACACATCTTGTATTTCTCATTTGTAAGTTGTTTTCGATTTTTTGCCTAATAAATTAATACCTTACCTTTTCACCTCACTGTTTATGTCAGAAAATTCCAGATGACTGGAGCTCTCAGTAGAGAAGAGGGATGCAATGGGCAGAGAATACCCTACAAAGCTCCATAATTGTGAGCTTGCAACAGATCGAAGAGCTTCAGCCAACCCTTCAGACGTACTAAGAGAAAGAGAGAGATCAAAATAACATTAACATCAACATCATCCCGTCAGCTTCGTTTACAAGACTTTAACTTAGGCTGTTGAGAGGAAGTAAACGGTAGATTAGCAAGGCTGAACCACGTTAGAAATCAGGGCCCGAGATTTTAATTTAATTTGATTACATACGAGTGATTTCCACCACACGCCTCACTGTCTTTCTCTTTTGTTGGAGGGTCGTCTTCATCCATCGCAGGTCGAGCAGTCTCACCGTCTACAACTTCAGTTACAGTCAGGGTCCAGAAACTCTCATCCTCCATAACATGAGCCATGTGAATAAGTAAACTTTCTCCAAGTCCTAGAACAGAACTGAATGTGATTTATCGCCGTGAAAGTCTCTATTTTACTTACAAAGACCGGAGCGCCACCGAGGCAGGTTACTTCTTAAACATCAGCAACAAGAGTTGTGAGTCTAATCGATTCAGAAGAGCGTTCTCACCTGATTTCACTGCATTTGATTGGGTGTTGAGGATTGCTTTATTATTGGCTGAACCGAAGAAATAAACATTGTCAGTGCCATATAATTTTTAAGGAAAATATTTCTTTTATAAGCACAATATAGTTATAAAAAACTATGTTTTATACATGGGTTATATAAAATGAGCAATAACTAAATATTAAATCATTAACAACGGCATTTTAAATAATATTTAACAACCAAAATGAACCGTAGTTTACACTCTGTCTGAGTGAGTCTGAGATTCATTCAATTATCATCAATGTTATAAAGCACACAGTTGCACATTTGAAATACAAGAATGATTTGTTTCCTTTTATTTGGTTTTTAAACTGTATACAAGGTGAAACAGAGAATCTCAAATCGATTGAACAACTGATATATGACCCAGAGATTACTAAACAAGAGGGTAGACATGACAGAACTGCACAGACAGCTGAAAATGGTACATTAGGACTTTACACCCAAATTGAATGTTTAGACAAGAGACAACAAATAAGATAACAGAACAGACATCCCAACAAAGTGTAGTGGTGGATGGGAAAAGAAACTCCTGTAGACTTTGTCAGCACCAACTTTTTCCTGTCAATTTAATTTAAATGAAAACATTATAAAACACTACCACAACATCAGGTAAAAAGACATACTACTGATAATAAAAGTATGTTATACCTTCCCCTTCAGAACCGTCATATATAATACAGAACATACTTGCTCAAAGATGGACTATGAACACAAAGGTTATGGTATTTAAATCAACTACTAATAATTTCAAAAGGCAACCTATTAAAAACATGTCAAGTCATACAGGATTGGCAACTATCAAAACAAAATTAAGAGAAAATGACCTCAGCTTAAACATTATTGCCAACTCAAATTTGGAAAGGGATTCTGAAATGGGTGGTTTATCGGTTTACTATCCGCTGCTATTACTTTTACACAAAATGTATTTAGTAAGATGCTTCATCATTTCTGTTTAAGGTCAGTCAACATCAGGCACAAATCTTTGAAATCTAAATCCATGCAATTGTTGAATGATAGGAAACCGGTCTATTTTTGAGGAATTGTATTACCGAGCCCCACCACCTCAAGTAAACTATTCACATTCCTGTAAAATGTTTATCAAATTTATTCAAACCAAACCAATAAAATCAACAATCCATTACGAACTATTGAGACAACATGCAAAACCTTAATAAAAAAAATGCACAGACATTATCATTCTGTTGAAAGAGAAAATACAGCCAGCTTCTCACAAATCTGTTTGTTAAACATTTTGTATTTTGGCCAAAAAAGACCAATAAGTAAAAAAAAAAAAAAAAACACCAGGACTCCTAAAAGAAAACCCATTGATGAAAAAAAAGGCTAATATGTTAACCGATGCCACCCCTAGTAGTTGATTCTAAGTGGGCACAGTGATGTTTCGTGCAAGCAGCACCAATAAGGCAAGCTCCACGCTTCCTTCAGTCTGTTCCAATGCCTCAGCAGCCTCACGGGCTGAGAACCCGGACGCCTGGATCCTATGAATGTGCTCTAGTGGAAACTGTGCCATCGAGGGCTGTGGTGCAGGCTGGATGGCGTCTCCAAGAAAAACAGGATCCATCTCAAGGGCTCGACTTTGAGATGCAACAGGCCCTAGGCTGGGATTGGTTGATGGGCCAGCTGCTACAGAAAGCGGGTGGTGCTGAGACAGGTCAGCTGAGATGTCAATGCCTGAGGTTTTTTCACCCATAATGTCATTCCCCTGCTGATCCTCAGGAAGTTCACAATCTCCTTGTGAAGAAGTCACAGATAAAGAACCTTCTTCAAAATCAAGGTCCCGATTTCCACCAGGTAGAGGGTGCTGAATGGTTTGTTCCACTATGGGATCCGCCTGTCTAGAAAGTTGGTTCTCCATGTGCCATGAATTGTTTGAGTGTAAATCTGGAGAATCCCTTACTGATCGTGAAGTCAAGTCAGCTTTGGCAACACTTTCCTCCTCTTTGTCATCTGTTGTGGCAGTATTAGAAGATGAGCCAGCAGTCGGGTTAAGAGTGGTGTGGTTTCTTGCATCAGGATCCAGATTCAGCTCATCTACATCTAGATCTGGTGCTGTACCATTAGGGTGAGATAGAGGAATCCTTCCAGAAACTGTTGGCCAACTACTAGACATAAGAAGTTTATGGAGCTCTTTAAGGGCTTGAGCCAGAGGGACGTTATCCACCTCTGACTGGTCTCTTTCATAGGGTATCACACTCTTTTCAGAGTCTGGAAAGACAGAAGAAGTGGCTGGCTCAGCAGAACAGGGTTCAAGGTTCAAATCTGGAACAGACAGAAGTTGTGAATGAGCCTCTGAAGCATCTTCAGTTACATCACCTTGGGTACTCTGAAACTGATCAGACAAGTCATGGCCAATTTCTGGTTTTGCATTGTAAGAAACATCCATGTCCATTTCCTGATCCAGTGTCTGAGTCTGGGAGCTTGGGTTAAAGACAATAAAAGGAGCTTCTGTTGATACAGTCCCTGAGGAAGTATTAGACTTCCCCAAAACAGTGTCCATTGGATTGCTGTAATCGCCTGTAGCTATGCTGCCGGTCACTTCATTGTCCTCGGGCACAGTACTAGAGAATGGTTCCTGAGAGGGAAGAGTGCTTAGGATGGGAGCATTTGCATCTGTCTGCAAGCTGGATGATGTGGCATCTGCCAGTCCTTGGGACTGAGATCTGATGGTGTCATCAGGGGAATCTGGAGTGGGTTCACCCACAATCAATGGTTGAAGTGGAGAAGATTCAATCGGTGTGGAAATTTCAATTGGGGTCACTCCCTGGTTCATAGAGGCTGGAGCAGACCTGGACCGGTCTAGTGTGAGATTGCGGGGATGACTCGAGGCTGAAGATGCGGGTTGGTTGAGAGGATTAAAGGGCAGGGATTGTGGTGAGGTAGTTTTTCCATCTTCAAAATCTAAAAGAGAAACGGTAACATTGAAAGTCTAAAATAGTTCTTATAAAACCATGCAAATGCAGCAAACACTGCAAACCATGCAGAAAAAATAGCATTAAGACAGGCAAAGAAGAACTTACTTCATAATATGCAAGATATTACTCACACAATGAAGCCTGTCCCAGTGTGTAGCAATGTATATCACAGGTCTAATATATATTGCAGCATATAATGCATTAGACTAATGAAATATATCCTTTATGACTAAAGTACCTGGTAGGTAGAGCCCTCTCCAGCTGTCTGTCCACATGACATCAGTTCTGTCCTGCTTATGGTTAAAGCACACAAAGGCCACACATTTCATGCAATAAGAGGAATACAATTAGCAAAAACACATCCAGAGAAAAAGAGAAACAAAGGCATGCGCTTATAAATCACATAAGCTAGACAAGGTGGTGTTCAACAAGTGTTTTGCTTTAGTGACATGGTAAAAACAAACACGGGCACGCTGTAATCATCCACTACCATTTAAAAGACTACAGTTTATATTATTTATTTTTTGGGAAATAGTCTCTCTATTTTTTATTTGATAAAACAATTACAGTACAAAGGGTATTGGTGTGAAAACGCTAAAATTGTAATCAATGTGAAATATATTGCTGCTTAACGTGTTTCTGGAAAACTTTTTTTTTTTTAGAATTCTTTGATGAACAAAGTTCAAAGAGCTTTTTTTTGATGTAGAAATAATCTGAAACCTTGAAAACCTTTTAAGCTCATTTCACTCACACATTGTACACCACCTTGTTAAATGGGTGAGTATTTCTTCACAGCAACAAGGATCAATAAACTCTACAACTTGAAAATCTTTGTATTCTTCTAATCCAGAAATCCTCACAATGTGACAAATCACAAATTTCATTCCTCATGTTAAACACTAACTAGCTTTAATTTCAACCCCTACAACATGCATTTCTTTATCTACATATCATGCATCTCACCGCTGTCCTGTACAGATCTTTGTATTGCCTCAGCCAGTTCTCGATCTGCAATCTCCTCAGGCGGGGGCTCTTCTCGTCCCTCTGTCCCGTATGCTAGCCGAGCACATTCAGGCAGCTCTGCCTCAGGTAGAAAGCGTGTCTCTGTACCCGTTGTCCCAATAAGAAGGACATTTTTCTTTAGGTCTATAGAACACTGAAAGACATCAAATAAAGGTGAGAGCAGAGCAGAAATTAAGCTCAGAATTCAAGCAGAAACATTTAAGTGTTATCTTCTTTAAAACTGAGATTGTTCAATAAAGTTAATCATTACAGGACTCTCTGGAAGAGATACTTGACTTCTGACTGGTCAATCATGACATTCCAGGTATGTTATTTATTCCTTAATAACATCAGTTCATCTGTGTACTACAAATGTATATTCTTATCTGTCACTTTGCTATTCTTGACTGTTTGACGGCATCTTTTGAGCAATATTCCTTCTTTCTGCAAGCTTTACATTTAAGAGCTAATAAATTATTACAGCTCAGATTGACAGTTTGATCTTATTGTTTAACTTTGTAGCAAGTAAAAAAATCTTGATAATGTACATTCTGCAAGAACAAGCAGCTGGATGTTCAAAATGCCTCTTGTATAATATTAATATTCTTACTTGTATAGTACTATAGAAAAAAAGACAAGCTTTTTGGACCAAGCACACAGACTGCATAAAGTGAATGTTACCTTATTTGCTAAAGTCTACGTGTCTAGGGAATACAGCTAAATTCTGCATCCTCAAGCTAATTTCATTCCATAAAGAAACATTAATGTCAAGTTAAACCGATTCCGTTACAGGAAACAGATAATTTGATTGGCTTTAAACTAAAGTTTAAGCAGACCTGGTGTCTCTTCAGCATATCAAGGCCTAGCAGCATATCCATGGGCTGATCTTCCAAAATGGAGAAAGAGCATGGTAGAAAATCCCCTTCAATCTGCACCTGGGCTGGATGTTAAATATATATTTCCAATTCATTATAATAATACTTTTTATAATTAAATTTAGTACATGCTTACTGAATATTTAGAAATGTAGGTTTAAATAAAGTGCATACCCAAATGAACTCTGCCAATGATTTTCTGGGTGCCAACGCCTTTGGCAATGCCTGCCCAGCGTCTGTCCACTAGGCGCATGATATTACATCGCTCTGCACATGCTTGGCTCATTATTGTCATCTGGGCACCTAAAGAAAGATAATCAAATATTAGTATATAAAGTGAAGAACCCTGGAATATGTAAAAGATTAGGGATGCACCGATACAGATACTTGGATTGGATGGTTCGATACCGCATATTTTTGCTGGTTCGGGTATCGGCCAGCTGGTACTGAACCAAATACGATCTTGCTCTTGCGCTATATTCTGTGTAATTTATAAGTCAACAAAAGCCATGAAGGTAGCCTAATATAAGGCACTAGAAAGTTGTCATGTAGGCCTACTATATCCCAAATGTTCTGAAGCCATTCTATAGTTTAATAAGTACAGATGAATATTCAAGCGCTTAAATTCATGTTCAGTTCAGCACTTCCCTCCGCTGCGCCTGTCAATCATTCTCCATTTATTTACAATTCAAACTGCGTCTCGCGTCAATGACAACATGAAAAATTTTCTCCAAGACTATTTGTTCCTGTTAGTTTAAATAATCAGTGGAGAAATGAATTTAGTTTTGCCTTAAATGGGTTCATTTTTACCTGCTGCAAGAAGTTCGTTGCTGTTTCTAAATCATGTTGTGCCGTGTCTGTTAGGTCAGCAGATTGCATTCTCAACACTGGAGTAGAGAGGGTTATTACCTGCTCTTCACATATGAAGTAGGCTAACCTGAAATTTTAAACTAGAAAAGGCTCAATACATTGGACAGATCCTTAACACACTGATTTCTTCCCTGTGTGCTGCTCAGTTTTGAAAGTGTCAGTAGATACTGGAGGGTGGCGCGCTGTGTCTCAGTGATGCATCAAGCGCTTCATTCACGCATCGCCTGCGCAGACACGAAGTGCATAGCTCCGTAAAATTATTCTCCCAATGAGTTTCTATTCTCTTATCCTTCCGACCGACTTTATTCTTCCAAGGAGAATACTTTCAGTGCTGCGAATAATTTGTAAAGCCTGGCTCATTGTGGTCAATGTAGTTGATTAAATTAATAAAAGTGAAACTGACGGGCACAATATGGATTGTTATTAACAGAAAATTATTTAGCCTAATATATGCTACTCTGAAACTGTGAATATTTCTCTGTAATTTTATTTATATTAATATTTTATTTAACAGACCTGTTTGTTTTTTGACGCTGAAGCATAAGCGGACCTTACCAAAACAATGAGGTGGGGTGGGGTGTGTGGGGGTCGCTTGGTGATTTCCAAAAAATCTCATTAAACTCATTAATGTCATTAATGTTATTAAACTAAAATTCAAAAATCTCATTAATGTTATTAAACTAAAATTACCACCATAATTTATCCATAACCTACAGAAGATAAAAGTTTTTAACTTATAATATATTTAATATCTAATTAATATTTAATAGTTACATTAAAAAAACATGCAAAAAAAGCCATAGGTCTTTCAATTTTTTCCATTGGATTGTGACCCCTGGAGTTATTATGCTAGATTAGCATCACAGCAATAGCATTAGTTGCAGAAGACTGATTTGTTACGTCACAAGTGAGTTGTTATTTTAGGGGTCATGGGTTGAAAAGTTTAAGAACCCCTGTTTTAAACCAGTCTTGTTAGTGCAGTCTAGCAGTCCACAACTCACATATCCCATTGTATTTATAACAATAAAAAATACAGATTTATTTCTCTACTGTGGCCAAAGGGGGCTAGATCAATATGTGCATGTGCTAAGAAAATATTCGATATTCATACTGCCAAAGTTACTTTATATACAACTAAACTGCCTTATATTGTAATAAAAAGCAGCTATGGCATGGTATATGCCATAATAAACAAGAGTATAGTTTTACCATCTATTTAGCCAAAAAAAAGCATATTCAACAAAGCAGATGAGCTAAATTCAAGTGACCACAAGTAAAGCATGTTATTCAAAATCAAGCGGGGCCATATCCTCCCGTAGCCACAGTGTAAATCCATCACTGTTTTCAGGGTCCAAACTGAGCTGATATTTAACAATAATAATTTATTTTTGTATAGCGCCTTTAAAACTTAATTCTCAAAGGGTTTTATACTTGTGCTCAATATATCCAGCAATATACTAATATAATATAATAGCAATATACTACAGAGAAAACACTTTAAAAATGTGATTTACCCGAGTCAACAAAGGCCTTTACTGGATGTCCATTGACTTTGCAGTTGATGTAGAGCATCACAACCTGGCCAAAACTCTCTGGTGCTTCTTCCATAGCAATGGTCATATTCTCCTCAATGTTGTGCTGTCTGGGAAATTCAAATAAACATGTCAACCATTTAAATGCATTCTTTTGTTTTATTTAAATCCACGTCATAGACTAGGGCCGTTTCTCAATATGCTTTCTTAAGCGTTCTAATGTAGCCCTGTCACAATAATCAATATATCGACTTACACGTGCACATGACCTCAATCAGTTTTGGTGACGCAAATATGTATCGACCATACATAAAAAACAATTCTAGCAACATTTTAGCTGATTGTTCAACATCTCCATCTCTATTGGCGGTGTCTGTGGTAAAAAAAAAAAACACTATAGTATTTACTATAAATTACTATAGTATATTTTCATGTGGGTGTCGGACATTTTTTTAGGCTATGGGTTTTTACATTCTGATTCCAATGCCTCATTATTAAATTGTTAATATGACTGTAATTACATGAAATATTCTTAAGAATACAATATTACATGTTCTTTGGAAGTGTGTACTTGCATCATGATGATATTATATTGTCTCACTGGGTGATATAAAATGGTCTTAAAATGACAATAATATAGTTTATCATAATATATTTTGTTGCAATATATCGTCCAACATAAAAAATAGATATTGTGACAGGTCTACTCTTGTGTAATGCCATCTTCAACTGTTAAAGTTCAGTTCCAATACCCAGATGTGTTCTTGATAGAGGATGCATTGATGCAGACTTGAGCACAGTGCTCATTCTAGAAATCCCAAAAATTATTGCGGCTGAATAAATCAATGAGAAGTGCAGGATTTTATACCTGTTTATTATTAAAGCTTAGAGATATAACTTATTTATCTCAGGAGTTTTCCTAACTTAAAAAAGGCATACATTTATTTGCTGAAATTCAAATTAAAATCTGTTTTATTTGTATTGTGCAAAGTATAAAGCCCAATCCTAATTTTACCCCTTAGCCCTTTCCCCTTACCCCTACCCCTCGTTTTGCGTGTTCATGTAAAGTTTAATTCTTTTTAGCTTGAAGGCGTAGAGCTAAGGGGTTTTTCAGGACCACACTCGAAACCAAGGGGTAAAAAATTTCCCAAATACACCAGCGACAACGGCAGCATTGCAGCACCCGGAAGTAAAGAGATCCACAAATTAGTTTTTTTTTTTTTTTTAGTAATTAGTATTCATGTTTTACCACCATGCTTAAAAAAAAAAAAAAAAAAAAAAAAGCTAAAATAAAACCTGCTAATTTTTTATTTTTATAATCCATAATAATAACTGGTATATTGTGTCTGGTATATTGTTAATGTTGTTTTTGTATGTTTACATAGATGAAAATGGCCACGGTGTAAATATTACGATCTTATTGCCACATTAGATCGTTATGAGTGATTTCCAGTGATAAATACCAAAAAGATAAATACCAAAAAAAAAAAAAAAAAACCACAACTGGAATAACTACAGCAGTCTCGATCGTCAATCTCATATGAAGTAAGTTTAAGTTTAAATTTAAAAAGCCCTTAAATTTAAAGCCCTTCCCCTTCACACTCTGTTTCAGGGTCCAAAGGGAAGGGTGAGGGGTACAAAAATATAATTGGGCCCAAGTGTCATTTTTTCCATCACTGATGTGGTGTGTTGAACGTTATTGTAAGACAGTGTATTGTCGGTATGAGGTTCCACTACCACATGACAGACAACATTACCATAATTCTTCTCAGGACACAAGTGTATATTATCTGGCTGAGGTTCTTCACTAATTCATAAAATATGAATGTGCAAAACCAAAGTGCCAAAATATGAAGTGTTTTTGTGTGAAAGAAGAAAATTAAGTACAATTCTGAGTGCCATTCCAGTCTCACCTACTGTAACAAATACTTCAATCTCAGTTCTGCTGTCTATGCTTTTCTGGTAAGAGCATCATATGCTTTATTTCGTATTCCTTCCACTTTAAATACGTAATGATCAATAAAGGCTTTTGTTGTGCTCTTCTGATATTTGCCTAAATGATACTTGTCATTCTATAGACCTTTTTCTTCGTTGCTGCATGGAGGCCGTCATAGTTATTAGCGTCTTACGGTAGAATGCTGAGAACCTCTATTTACAGCTTTTACAACTGGTTAATCTTGATCAGAAAATGGTTGTCAATACCATTTTAAGTGGCTTAGGGATGGTTTTTGTGATCCACAACCTTGATTTTGAAAGGCGTGTTAAAGCCGTTATACTTTTGTCAGAAGCGGTTTAAGCGTGAGAGTAAAATGCTCTTCTAATTCAGTGTCTGCCATCAGATCAGATGCTGAAATACAGCGTCAGTGTTCCCGACCTGTCAGTTGTTATACTGTACTCCGCGGCTCTTCAATGCGCGCACACACACACACATGCAATAGATCACTGCATTATAGAGCAAACTATAATACTGGCATGAAACTTAACAGTTATGTAACGAAGCCATGTAATTTTCAAAAAATAAAAGTATGTTACTGATAAACTGCTGGCTGATTTGCATCTTAATTCTAATCGGGAGCCATTCTGTTTCCTTTAGTTTGTATTGTGTAGTATTACCATGGTTTGTGTTTTCTGTCATTTCAAAATGCCACTTTATTTTCACTTTGTGCCAGTCTTTCAAACAATGTGTTAGTGGGACAGTACGTGTGTCAAACATTTTGGTTAATTACATTTATTTGAGTTGGTTATATATTTGAAAAAAGAGAAAATTATCACTTTAGCGATGACGATGCTTCATTTAAATGGCACAAGATGCCGTCTGACAGTAATGGTAAATGACTCGCAAAATGTTGTTTTTCATTCCTATTAGATCACATTTTTAAATAATCCGTTCAGGAGGTGGCGCTGATCTACAGCAGCATTAGTTCAAAGAGGTTAAAAGCAAGTAAAATAGATTAAAACTATCGTTTCAAAGATGTCCAAATGTGTCTGTTAATAAGCATCAAGCTGGCTACCGGACTTTCTTACTATCCTTCTTATGGACACACGCAAAGCATAATGGGTAATTTTGCGTTCTAAGAAAAAGGTCTATATAATGCCTAGGAATTGTATAAAATGCCTAGGAAAAGCATGTAAAATCTTACTAGAGAAGATATTTCATACTTTGCTTAAAACCATCAGGCATTCTATACATTTCCAAGGCATTCTTTACAATACCGGCATTTCACACATTAGCCCCTTTCACACATACAGAACTTTCTGAAAAATACCGGCAATTTTCCGGAAAGGTATGTATGTGTGAACAGGCCCTTTTTGAAAATACTGGTAAATTTGTTCCGGCAATTTTCCGGAAAGTGAAGTTGTAACATTACCAGTAATTTGACAGAATGCTGCGTTGTGTGAACGCAGAAGGAAAATTGCCGGAAAAAACGCGTTCATGCTTACAATGCACTGACGTGAGACATCTACTCCAACCAATCAGAACATTCTTATGCATTCACATCCACGCTGTTTATGAAAATAAAAGCCTTTGAATATTTTTCCAGACACATTTAGCTACTAGATGTTATTCAGATAACGTTTCTATCTTCCTTCTGAATGCCAACTGTGTAAAAAAATTATCGATAAAATGCTTATAAACTGTTGTTTGTTTACCTTCAAGCACTGCTTCAGTTGCTTGACGTGTGCACGTGAAGGAGCATATTATGTACATCTCGACATGCAAAAGTGTTCCTCCAAATGTTTTCATCGAAGTTGTTCACAAGACTTCCACATCCACAGAGTTTGTAATGTAGTCAAATGTTTACAAATACAAGCCATTAAGAGCTCATTTCTGGTTAATGATGTCAGAATTTACAGGTATTGTGGAATGGATGTGTGAATGGTCTTTTCCGGAAAAATTCCGAAACTTCCTTGCCTGTGTGAACAGCGCTTTTTTGTATTTACCGGTAAAGTCATTCCATAAATTTTCCGGATATTTACCGGTATCACTGTGTAAAAAGGGGCTATTGCCAGTAACAAATAATTAAAAGGGGATCATTGTATGAATGCTGTGATGTTGAAATAATTTTCTGTTAAAAATACATAAAGGTCATGTGACCATCAGGAAGAATGCAGAATCTCATTCTTCACAGGCGCACTCTCTGTTCTCGCAGACACTTGAGTTCATTCTTCTGAGATAACTTGGCGAGAACGCTCTTCATGTGAACACTAGTTCGTTCTCTGCTTTATTGGAATTGAGAAACAGCCAATGTTTTTCTTTGAATACGATCTCACCCCTTATTTGTTACCTGATTTCTTCCTCAATCTTGGCCTGAGCATCCAAGTCAAAAGGATCTGCAGTCAGCAGTTTGATTCTCTCCTGATCTCTGCGTGCCCGGTCCTGCTGCTGCTCCATTAGCACCTTGGTGAAGCGCTCTAAGATAAGGGTATCAAAATGATATCATCACTCAAGAAAATCTTCAATAATTGCTACAAATTTATTTAATTCTTATCTTCATTTACCAAGATCTCCGCTCAGTAGAGCTTCAGCAAGCGGAGGGTTTCTCTCCTTCAGAAGAGACAGCTCATGTGGATTTGCCAGCAACATGTCTCGTAGCAAGGCGGGGTTGTCCAATCCCTGAGGAGAAACGGCTGAACCTGGAGAAGTTGTGGCTTGGGGTGGCTGTGGCTGGGTTGTACTGGGACGCTGGGCTTGTTGCGGTCTGTTTCTGTTTTGGCCTGAGGACGTCCCAGGAACAGCAATGGAACTGAAGTCGATGCGAGGCAGGCCTAAGACATGAAAGTTCATTATGATTATCGTTGTGATAAGATAGCATTAAACCATTGTACAACAGATCGAGTTATGCTGGTTCACCTGGAACTGTGGGCTGTGGTGGAGCTCGTAACTTCTCTGCTTGTCTTAATACTAGCACATCTCCATCTTTCAGGCCATAGTTCCCCAGGGCCCGGGTGGGGTCTTGTAAAGGCTGCTCTGCATAAATGATCTGTATGGCACACGTTGCATTTTATTTGTTGGTTCATAGCACCTAAAATCCCCTTTTAATTCTAAAAGCCAACATACAAATATCTTCATGCACTATTTAACAGGCATACAAGTTTCTCTTTCGATTTTCAAACACCATCAGCTATATCGACACACCCTAATCAATGAAAGTTCAGTTGTGCTGTGTTTTAACAATGCACAAATCCACGTAATATAGTTTCCTGACAAGTTACCAAAAAAAACTACGTTTTCCTGAGATAACTTATCATTGACAAATGTTTGTCGTTAAGGGCGCTACAGTTTGTTAATCTGTTCAGATTTGGGGTTTTCCTAAAGTGTTGACATGGGCTCAGTATGCTATTAATAGCGTGGACAGTGTCGACACTAATTTGTTTAGTCAGATCGCTTAGCATAGTAGCTAACTAACTGTTGCAACACTTTTTGAAGACGTTCACCTGAATTTCCCCGGCTGGTATTCCTGATTCTAGTTCGCAAAGAGCCAAGAAATCCCTGAGTTCAAGCTCCGGGGACACGTCCAGGGCGAAAGTGGTTTCCGAGCGGTCTCTCGGTGCACAAAACACGGTGAGCAGCATTGCCCGGTTACTGCTTCTCTCTCGCTGTCAGAAACTGCCCCTACTCTAGAGTTTTCTGTCGGAAATGTGTCCAAGGCTGTCCTGTTGACACTCGGTGTAAAATGTGGTGATGAAACAAGTTAAGCGCATGGAGAAACAACTGAACGAGCAACCTCAATTCACTAAATAATTCGTTCACTTCCTTTCCACTGGTCTCCACCCACTGCCGAAAACTGTCGCAGATTACGTGTGTCGTAATTACTGAAACAGGAAATCAGGACCCCCACCCCCTTGCTCCGATACGTTAACGTGGCCGCCATCTTAATCCGGTCATCAGAGCGCTATAAACAGACGCAGCTGCCGTATTCTCGGATATAAAATACAATAACGCTTATATTTTTTTACCGATTATAATTTTATGGTGTGAAAAAACTCCAGTTACCTAGAAGTAAGAAAGCTCAAACTTGGAATGTATATGTTATGGTATAACGAGAGATGTATTATCAATGTATCTCCTTTATCAAAAATAGTGCCGGAGTCCTCTTTTTTTCTTAGTTTTATAGCAGTTAACAAAAAGACTTTATTAAAGGTAATGAATCACACATTATTATAATAGTACAAATTCTATACAATAATGTAGAATAAATAATACATTATATCTGAAAAGATTAATAGCAAATAATATATGAAATAGTAGGCCTATGTGTGTGCTATGTATATTCATTACTTAATTCTACTATGAGTA
Organism: Danio tinwini; assembly: GCA_903798205.1. Classification (NCBI taxonomy): domain Eukaryota; kingdom Metazoa; phylum Chordata; class Actinopteri; order Cypriniformes; family Danionidae; genus Danio; species Danio tinwini. Next base: position 13,587,325 of record CAIGQZ010007154.1, on the reverse strand, counting down.
ATACTAATACAACATTGCAAACACCACTGGCTAAAAGCAGGAACGTCTAAAAGGTCATTATTCCCGGCAGTGTTTTGCAGGTTAAGGTGCGCATTAGCGTAACATTACAAAGAATATTTTGTACACACAAACACACACACACACACACACACACACACAAACACACACACACACACACACACACACACACACACACACACACACACA
>CAIGQZ010007154.1:13552506-13581954 GCA_903798205.1 Danio tinwini | reverse complement strand
CCTCCTGGAAGGACATCCATTCATGCACCCATCTGTTTGTTTCCCTGTTCCTCCACATGCTCCGTGCCAATCTGTCAAAGAAAAAGATATCAAGTCTTTAATTAATCTCAATACATTTCTTTGGAAAGTAACTCCATTGTTCAGTCTGTTCAAGTAGTTCTACCTGCTTCCTGAGCTCCAGGTCTTTAAGTATATCTCCACTGTTCCCCTTGTGAGACTCCTTCTTCTGCTCTACTCCAACCTGCAAAAGACAAAGACAGACCCAACACAACCCTACATTCTTCAGCATTTAGATAAATGTCCACTGATTCTTTTGTGAGTCTCCCTCTTCTGTCATCTCTCCATAAGCTGAAAAAAGAAAAACCTGACACAGACTAGGCCTCTCTAACTATCTATACCAGTGGTTCTCAAAGTGTGGTACGTGGGCTTTCCTCTAGTGGTATGCGAAGGAATCACTGAATAAGAATTAAAAATATATGAACACTCTTTTACCCTTTGACACGTATGATAACACCGATGTGATCAGCATTGGCTGTTCCCTGTACTGTATGATCACACCTTTGTGATGATAAGTATGTTTAGTGCATCACGTCATCAGATGCTAAGAATCAAAAAGACTGTGGAGCTCTTGAGCAGATACATGCTAGAGAAGTGCTTTTGCAGACCAGTCCTGCTGGCATTTCAGATACTGCAAACTCAGGAATTTCCCCATGCTTCATCATTGCTAATATGTTAATGTGTGTTCGTAGTTGTGTAAAATAATGCGTGTTTTCGATATCTAGCCTAAAGTTATTTGTTTTGTAAATAGCCCAGAGGTGTGGCTTTCGATTTAGTTTGCTACCTCAGATTTTAATTAATCTGGATGTGACTCAAATGGTGCGGGATGCAGAACATAGACTGAAGCAAATTTGCCATGTGTGAAGCTTGGAGAAACACAAAAATTAAAGTAAGTCTCTGTGTGCACAGACGAAGCACCCGCGAACCTCACCCGAGTCGGCCTGTGGTCTGGTGCACAGTTTACACAAACTCCACGCTTTACTTAAGGTATTATCTCAATTCCAGCAAATCATGTAAATGCTGCATGGCTAAATTGATAAATCACATATGAATTGGTCAAACAGTGTATTTATAACCACTTGCTGACTTTCTGACACATTTACTGTAAATGACGCGCTGTAAGCAGATCTAATCTCTCATTTAAATATGTAATTGTGAATCACATTTAAAATACAAGTTCATGTTTAGATTTTAAGGGAAGACTGAGAATAGTTGTAACACTTCTAATCTCTACAATCAGGAACTAAATACAAATCAGTTGATTCACTTCACCCATGCTCATATTAGTCCTCATACCACATAAGTAATTGTAGAGTCCTGTGACAGACACAGCAAATATTAGACAGGAAAACTACATTTTAGCTAAGAAAGTCATATTTTTACTTTAATTATTTTTGAGATAGCAATGCCTGATTTGTAGTTAAACCCATGCAATGAGTGTGTCTGTGTGTGGATATATTTAATCCACATAGATTGTGATGTTTTAGCTGTAAAGAGAACAGATTCATGGCTACAGGATGCTGGGTCAGTTGTAATAAAACTCTTGCTAATAACATCAGTGAAATGTTTTGACCAAACCCAAGCAGATTTAAACTGCATTTAATGATGTAATTTCATTATTCCTGTCGCTCATTAAAGAGAAAGAAGTCAAAGTAGTTTGAGTTCAGTGTTTGAACTCTGTGGGCTCATGAAGCCTGCACACACAAATAGTGTTCAATTGTTGAAGCTGATGCACATTTTATTCAGCTTTGTAACACAGACACACACACAAATGATACTAAAAAGCTCAATGTTGAATAAAAAGCTTTCAAATAATTCTTATTTTATAATGTTACATCTCACCCCGGTGGAAATCCACATTTACATCTCACCATGGGGTGTGATACAACTAGCCCAGACTGTGGGCTGAATGGTAACATTTCACTCCTCCTGTTTGAAACTAAGAAGTATTCACATTTTCTGTTTGTGCTGCAAAAAATAACTTATAAGGCATTTAATAGCAGACATTCAAGATCTCAAAGATATATAGAGAAATATAACAGAGGTACAACTATCCCTGGTCTCCCCCATTTGGTTTATATATGATATGAATAGGATGACATAAATTTATGAGGTCTGAGCTTTCCAAGTTTTGATGAATATAGGCTACTATATGCTAATACTTTACCTTCAGCATTTTATTTTTTACTTTATATGAACAGTACTGATTTTAATAAACTTTTAAACACATTTCTATTTAAACGTAAGCACAGTAGTGTCAATGTTCAAACTATTAATAATGTTTAAAGTGGCTAACATTATTTTATGAATAAATCTGCCTTGTTTTTGAACTGTTCAGAGCTGTAGCTGATGAATTAGGCCTACTATGCTACTATATTTCGATGCTAGTCATTAGGTGGTACTTAGAGAGAAAAAATTTTTCTGAGGTGAAAACGTTTGAGAACCACTGATCTATACCAAACACCACCCCTTCATCTTGGAAAGACGTTCATCGATGCACCCGTCCATCTGTGTTTTTCAGAAATTCCAGACCATCAGTTTCCAGTCGTTGCTGAGGTGTGTGATTCCCTTTTTTTCTCTATGTGGTCCATTAAAATCTGCAAAATACAATAGAAAGATGTCACGTCTTTCATTTATCTATGAATAAATAGATAAACAACACTAATAAAAAATATTTCACAGCTATAAGTAAATACTCTACAAGATGACAATATACTGATCTATAAACAATAATGATCTATAAACTTAGAACAGTTAAACATGTTACAATAATTAATAAAAGTCAATAAAACAAATAACAATCAAAATCTGCAAAAGTTGAACAGGCCGACAGCATAAACTACAAATAAATAATACAACAGTAATATTGAATATGTGGTAAAGCTGACAGCATACAAATACATTATAAAAGATCAATTTATCTGATGATATAACAAATACATACAAACAGCAAAATACAAATGAAGCACACTAACAAACAAAAATATTGTATCTATCGGTCTACCAATCTGACAACATAACAAATGACATTATACGATTATAAATAGGCTACTAAATGATAACCGAATATATAAACTAGAATATATATATATCGACAACAAACTGTAGCAACAAACCAGTCGACAACAAACTGTAGCAATCTCCAATTCCAACCACCATTCAGTACAATCTACAGTCTAGCCGAAAAAAAGACGTGGAAAAGCTAATATAATAATATCTGAAACGATACGACAGGGAGAAATACTAAAGTCTTTAGTGTCCTTCAGCAAAAGCACATCGAAACAACCAAATATAACAACCTAAAATGAGACTTTTAGAAAGATTTTTACATACCGCTAATGTCCGCGATGGTCAGACACTCAATGCAGCTCACACTAGCTTCTCAACGTCATCGACCGTTTTTCGAACACATTCTATTTTAGAACGCCACTGACTATGGTAACCGCAGCAACGCCACCGCGCCGCCATATGCAATCTTCTTAAAGTGATTTCCGTGAAAAATATAATAATAATAATGATGATAATGATGATAATAATTCTGTTTAGGATTTTGGTCCCTGTAACTTAGATTCTTAGTTTGACTAACTTTTATATGTTTATATTCTATTTTGCATGCACATACATCTTATTTGTCAGGCATGTAGTAAATTAATCTGTATCTAACCTGTATGTAATCTCTATATAAAAATATAGTTCAGTTTAAGCCACCAGAGAGAAATGTAGTCACTTTTTATATAATGGCTATCTATTATAAATGTCTATGGTCAGAACAACATCACATTTTGATATGATACATTCTCATGGATACTTTAATTGATCAACTAAACCAGAGAATTAATTACATTGTTTTAATGAAATATTGTCAATACATTAGTACGAATACAAAAAAATAGATATTTTAAATAATTAAATTGTTTTGATGTAAAATGCTAGGTTGCATGTTTGATCGATTATTTTTTTCTTTATATTTAGTTTATTTCAATAACCTAGCATGCATACACGTACATTTATTTTTCTTAAATATTACTAATAAAATAACTGCACTAATAACGCATTGCTATGACTAAACATAACATCCAAACATTGATCTGTAGAGGGCGCTACGACACAATTTATCACTTCTATAACAATTTAGTGTAATTACAGCAGTTAAAAACTATTTTGGCCAATGATCAAATGAACACAGTTACATTAAATGTAAGGAATGGCTGTCATATTTATTCAATTATCATGAATTTCAAGGGTAAAATTATAACGTGTTCAGATTGTGCTCTGAATTTCCCAGAGTTGCCTACTGTGGGCTCCTGTGATGCAAAATTCAATTTAATAGTGACAAATAAAGGACAAACAGATGCAGTTGATAAATAAACAATCAAACGTGTGACTGACTACGTGATCGTCTTTGTATAAAATGTTAATTTTATTCTTTTCACAAACCATACATATTGTACTAATAATATATCTATAAATATTATATACTTTAATTTGTTCTTAAGCTTATACATTATCTAGATTAGCCTACTTCATGTAGACCATTGATTGTGATTAGAAACACATGAAGACAATTGTAGTTGGTAACTACCCATATTTTATGTAATAACAAAGTTTTTGATTACGTTCAGATTTTCTACTACCCAATTTATCACACAATTTGGATTACTTTGTACTTTATTGGTCTAAAATACAAAGAGAAAGAAAATTCAGTTCATTGTGTTTTAAATATTACAATTTAGTAAACTTTCCTAAAACTGGGGTTGGGGAAGTAACTGAGCTAATGAGATACTAGATACTTTATTTAATAAGAATGTCAAATTCTAAACAAAATAAAACTCTTGAATACTAAAAACTATAAAATATTTATTATGTCATGTGACCAGAAAAATATGCATATTTTCTACATATTAACTAACATTTCAGGGGTAAAGTAACCATTATCCCCACAAAATAACACTAAACATGATTATAAATTATTAAATTGAAATCTGGAAAGTAGGTGACATGCAACAAAAAAAAAAACAAAAAACTTAATCAGTTACTACACTGTAAAACCCAACAGTCAACTTTATCCATTAAACTTATCCATTAAACTCAAGTGTTGAAGGTAATGATTTAATTAAATACCTCATTACTTCAACTTAAATGGAGTAAATTCACAGTACTCATATAGATTAGTTTAACTCAAATAGTTTGTAGCAATCGGTTTCCTCAAACGGCTTGAGTTGCCTTATTGTGTTTTACTTCGCTCAAATTGCTTCGGTTACTCAAATAGATGGAGTTCACAGTACTCATTAGGATTAGCTTTTGAATATAAATGGTTTGTTGTGATCAGTTTCCTCAAATGGTTTGAGGTACCTTAACTTTTTGGATTTTACAGTGTATAAATAAAAATATAAAAACGTTGTGTTTTTCACCATCAAAATGTTTATTAGACCCTGTAAAGTGTCTCATCCTAAAACAGAGTCATGTATGACATTTGTTCATGTAGTCTCTTAAGTACCTTTTATAAAAACAATGCAACAATATACACACTAAAACATAGAAACAGATGACACTCTCAGAGCTAAGATAGCGATGTTTCTGGACCAGATATACACAAACTAATTAAAACATTTTCATTCAACATTCAAAGTAAACATTCAGCAAATGCTGCTCAATCCTTTGCACAACCATAATTAATACTCACAAACACAGATCACCGAAGAAATGTACAACATAATCCATGACTAGCATGCACAAATTGATTTAAACAATACTTTTACATAATCTCTGACCTATTTTGTATTTGTACAACTCTTTTAATTGCTCTTCTCCCAAACTGAACTACCAGCACACTCTCTGCATTCAGCTGTCAAGTTTGTACTAAACCAGCAGAGTTATTTTTAGACATCCTAACTTTGCAAGGACAAGTTAAAAACTGCAATGAGATTAGGGCATCCTGAAATGAAACAAGGCTGAGTTTTTTCAGGCACACCATTAGGAAGGTTGCTATGTTTATTAGGTTATAAAGGCTTTCTGACAGCCTGTTTAGACATAGATGCTTTTTTTGAGAAGAGTGCCCATGGTTAGTTTGGTTGTGCGCAATAAACTGACTTAGTACTTTGATCACGTGAACATAACAGATCGTTTCAATTCTGACCACATTGTAAAAGTGTCACTTTGTAATAAGATGCTCCATTCGGGGATTAATGAATGAGAAGCCAGCGAAAGCACTCTGGTCCATTGAATCGATCAGGCCTTTCTCGCAGTGTGAGAGACGAGGTTTCTCACTCAAAAACTCCCGGTCGAAGTTACTGCAATCATTTGGAGCTTTCTGCAATTAGAACAAAACAGAAAAACTAGCAAACACACACAAAGAAACACACACACACACACACACACACGCACGCACACGCATACATGCACGATGAAAGATTAAATAAAATACATACCACTTTTGGTTTGAAAGGAGGATCAACTTCTCGCCCTTCTAGAGCAGCCCAGTTGACAGTTTTGAAGAATAAGTGGCCACGTATATTACCCACAATCCCTAAACGGCGTGATGGGTCACGTTCAAACAGCTGAGAACAGAAGTAAAAAAAAAAATTATTATATATATAAAATAATAATAATAAAATGTAACTGCGGACATTTGATTTGAATTTCTCATTCATTTTCTTTTGGCTTAGTCCAGGGGTCAACAAAGATTTTAGCTTTAACCCTAATCAAACATACCTGAACAAGCTAGGTATACTTAAAACATTCAGGCAGGTGTGTTGAGGCAAGTTGGAGCTAAACCGTGCAGGGACACCAGCCCTCCAGGACTGAGATTGGTGACCCCTGGCTTAGTCCTGTTATTTACCCGGGGTCACCACAGCGAAATGAACCGCTAACTATTCCAGCATATATTTTCCACAGCAGATGCCCTTCCAGTTGCAACCCAGCACTGGGAAACACCCATACACACACACACTTGTACACTTTGGTCAATTTAGTTTACCCAATTCACCTATAGCACATGTCTTTGGACTGTGGGGGAAACCGGAGCACCAGGAGGAAACCCACGCCGACATGGGGAGAACATGCAAACTCCACACAGAAATGCCAATTGATCCAGCCAGGGCTTGAACCAGTGACCTTCTTGCTGTGAGGCAACATTGCTTACCGCTAAGCCACTGCACCACCCATTTGAATTTCAAATTATTTATGTAATGCATTTTTTGATTACCCTTTCTAGCATGTCTCTGGTGTCCAGTAGGATCCAGCGGGGATAATGAGGTGTGTCCATTCGAATAGATTCAAACAGCTCGTCCTCATCGTCGCCATGGAATGGAGATTGACCAATGAGCATCTCATAGACGAGCACACCGAATGACCACCAGTCTACTGAGAACGAGTACTGCTGACCGAGCAGAATCTGGAGGTTTCAACACACAAACACATTAAGTCAAGACAAGGCAGTCTTCGGCGTGAGAGTCAAACAATAGCAGTGTCGCCATTCACCTATTTTAATGCACATTGTGGAGCATTTGGGGAACGATTGTGCATAAATTATGAGCAAAACGTGAATGGAGTACTTTTGCACACAACTGAGGATAACATTTTTATTTGATAAGAAAAAAAATGTGCATAAACTACGATGGAAACACATTTACTGAATACAATTCAGTAAAAGCATCAAAAAAAGTCATGTGAAATTTCCCTGAACCGATGATGTGACTGCAAAACTAGACCAAACAGTAAAGTTTTATTAATTCTGAGCAAAATTCCATCCTCAAATAGATTTTGTATATTGTCTTATACAATCGTTTTCACATCAGGCACTGGATCCAAACATAATATAACATGACAGAGTTTATTACTGCGTGTCGTCTGCTGCTCTGAGGCACAACTTTACCATGAAGGAAAAATGAACTAAAGTAGCTTCTCTGCTTGCAAAATCTATTATTGTAATTCACATACAATCACACTAGTTTTCAAAGAAGTGACTAAATTATTGTCTTAAACACATGGGATATGGCGTTTTATTCACAAATGTTTTATGCAAGATTTGGGACTTTGGACTAGAAACCATCAACTCTGCATGGAAACACGGCTATTGTGAAATAGCATTTTATACCTCGGGAGCAATATAATCTGGAGTTCCGCAGAAGGTTGTGGCCCGATTGTCCCCAAACACATTCTCCTTACACATGCCAAAATCAGCTATTTTTATGTGACCATCTCCATCTAACATCACATTATCCAGCTTAAGATCCCTGCCAACACATAAAAGAACAATAGCTCAATTTATTAATATTATCCTCTATTAGAAAATAATTCATTAAATTCGGTAACACTTTAGAATAATGGTCCATTAGCTCATGTATTTACTAACATTAAGTATGAACAATCTTGTAAAGCATGAATTCATCATAGTTCAACATTAACTAATGCATTATTAACATCCAAAGTTGTGCCTGTTAACATTGGTTAATGCTCATTTAGTTAACATTAACTAATGTTGTTTAACTGAAATAATATTAACTAATGTTAACAAAGACTAATTAATACTATAATACATTTATAACTAATTGTTTGTTAATTAACATTAACTAATGGACCATTGTTTTAAAGAGTTACCTTAAATTCTTCCAGAGAGGAATATTTAATAAATGCAGAACAGAACGGTGGTGTGATGTGGTCTGTACCTGTAAATAATGCCTTTGGAATGGAGAAACTGCAGGCCACACACTATTTCAGCGGCGTAGAACCTGGCAGAAGAAGTGTTGAAAACAATTATTCAGATGCTATATTTGCCACATATGCTAAGAAAAATCAAGAGCTATAAAACTATATTTGTATAATGTAAATACAAATATTTGTATGCATGCGTTACATACGTGGCTCTGTAAAGATCAAAACGCCCTTTTTCCTGTATATGAAACATGAGATCACCTCCATTCAGATACTCCATCACAAAGAATAAGTGCTCCTGTTTAAGACAAAGTATTATAACAGTTAGCAAATGTGCATGACAACAATATACACTGTATATTAGGGATGCTCCAATCGATCAGCCGAAGATCTGTATCGGCCGATAATCACATCACATCAAATATGCGCTCCAAACTTTTTCTTGATTAAGACATGTTGAGTTCTTCATCCATCATTTGCAATGTTCTTAAATTGCATTGTTAGTCATTTCTTAACATTTTTAATCAGTTTTAACTATTATTTTCAGTAAAGCTGCTTCTGACCATGACATGTCCACACTAAAGGGTTATAAGTAACATGTTTATCGGATTATATATGACATCCTTCATTTATTCTCTTAGGTTAGGTGAGATCTCCACTCAAGTATCATACTTAATGGGAAAATTTGCTTTATGCATTATAAAGCTTGAAGCATCGGAATCGGTACTCGGTATCGACCAATCACCATGATAAGGAATCGGTACTCTGTATTGGCTGCAAAACTGCCGAACGGAGTATCCATACTGTATATGCAAATATACATTGCCGTTTCGTATTGTAAAGTTTCAGACGCCCTGTAGACCAGGAAAAGCTGTGGTTAAAGGGATAGTTCACTCAAAAAAAAAAAAAAGAAAAAAAACAGAGCACATTTCTTAAGATCAACTGGTTCCAAACCTCAATGAAACAAAAGAAGATATTTTTGGAAACAGGCAGCCATTGATATCCATAGCACTATGAAAGATAATGGATAATGCTTCACAATATATGCATTCTTCAAAATGTGAGGGTGAGTAAAAAGTGAGTACGTTTTCATTTTTGGCAGAACTATCCCTTTAAACTGTTAAACTAATGAGATGATGTTTCCAAGATATAAATGCTTTTTTTTAGCCTCTTTCTTTGAAAATCCTGACAAGTGTATTTGCCTTTTTATTAAATTTAACTATACTTGTGTTTAGCTTTGATACTACATTCATATTGTCATGAGAACAAAAGCAGACCAAAGCAAAAGTTCATTTCAGGATTCTGCCTTGCTTCAGCTGGGAAACGCCTTTAAACTACAATTGGTCTGTGCTGATAACAGTGTAATAGGGAGGAGTGACTTCAGGGCTCTGCCTACTTTGTCTTTTTAAATATTTAGTTTCCCTGTTCAGAATCAAATGTGTAAATATATAAACTCATATTTAGTATGAACTTCTTTATGGTACCAACTGAAATTTAACAATTAGACATTTTAAATTAGTTAAATCTTATTTCCTACATATACAAAATTCCAGTTCATTTATGACATCTGTATTAAGTTTAATACAGATGTCATAAATGAACTGGAATTTTGTTATAAAGGTGGAATTAAGGTGTAAAAAGGACTTGATGATAATGCAGTACATGAGACCGGCACAATCACATATGTACCTACATGACACAAGTTTGTTCAACTGCTGCTGGTTGCTTTTGAGTAAATGTGTTTGGTATACCTTGGTCTGAAATGTAGAGTAGAGGTGTGTCAGAAAGGGATTGTCCCAGGCAAGAGCCAGCACACGTTTCTCCACCATGGTGCACTCCACATCATCATCCATCAACACCACATCTTTCTTCAGTGCCTTCACTGCAAACCATTCACCAGTGCCTCTCAGCTCGGCCAACAGCACCTGACAAACAGAAACACAATGTGTTTGTGTGACACCTTAAGCATACATAGATTTAATTGTGTGTTTGAGGGAGAGAGAGAGGTTGTTTGTTACCTTGCCAAAGCTTCCCTTCCCTAGGACTTTATGAAAAATGAAATGCTCAGCAGTAATGCGTGTTTGGTGGGTTATTCGAGATGGAGGACGAGGACTTGAACCCTCCCATATACGACCATAAGGAGTCCCATCTGAAAATATCAACTTGCTTTGAAATAAGAATCTTGTTTTTACTGCTGACATTTAAACAGCACACAATCAGACTCACCACTAACATCAGATCCTGGGCTTTTATTAAAATCCTGGTAAACACCAACATCGTGAGAGTTGTTGTCAGGTCGCTTGGTGGATGATTTCTAGAACACAAACATACAAACTTTATTTCAGTATTTAAATGAGGTCATGTTTTAGCATTTGTATCACGTTTCTCATAACTTGTTCCTGGACAAACAACTGCACTTACAGTTGAGACTTGAGTAAGAGCCTCTGCCAACAGTTTCTGGTTGATGCCACACAGGTTAGCCACTTTAGTCTGGCACTTATGATGGACATTCATAGAACAGTCTGAAAGAGAAGAAACCATTGCAAACATCAGTCAGCATCCAACATTACAAATTGCTACACATCTCATGACAAAAATGGCTTTGGCTAGTAAATATCCAACTACTTTTACTATCTAAATAGTACTTTAGAGGAACTAGAGGACATGCTTTAAATGTAATAAACCAAAATAAGATATAAATAAAATATCTGTATTTATTCTACTTTATTACATCCTAGAGCATTATATCATATTTCATAATAACCTGTTGTTCCTCATTGTTTTGAGTAGGAAAAATCATCACCTCTGATTCTTATCAGTTAACCTCTAACATCAATTTTCAAATCATACTAAACAGTTTGTGAATTGCAACTATTCTCAAGAGATGAAATCCATATTCATTAATACTTTTACTGCATTAAGATTTTATTAGCATACCTGTATTTTTACTAATTGAATTGTGTTTTTATTACACCATCGGAAAATGATCCAGTTACACATTTAACATGGCACTTATAACATACACCAATACCCACACATGGTAGACTCACCCTCACATTTGAGGCCTTGTTTGACAAGACCCCACAGCAGACTGCCACAGTGGTCACAAAAAGTCGGACTCATGTAGTTGTAGGTCTTAAAGCGGTGTGGCATATCGATCTTAAAACGCTCCTTCTGAAACTGCAGACACACACAATCTTTAATGTCATTATCATATATATATATATATATATATATATAGCAAATGCAATGATGCAACAGTACATACCATTGTATCTCGACTATTGGCTGCAGTGCCCGTGCACCTTCCAATAATTTTATCAATACACTTCTTGTGGATGGCTGCATTGCATTCTGGTGAAGAAAATCTGTATTTTTAGTTGTGTTCTGGCCTTCAGAGATTGTGTGTTATAAGTTGAAACACATGAAGCAATAATTTCCCTTCTTAGGGTACATTCTTACTAAAACAGGTATGAATAGTCATATGTGGGTGAATCTCTGCACAATATACTTACGTCTACATTTATATCCTTGCTTGTTGAGACCCCTAAGCGCAAAAAAGAGAGACTAAATTATAAGTATGCCTGGGTTTTTAACAACTGACAACTTATAACTGATCACTTGAGACCTACCAAACAAAATCTCTGCAGACGGAGCAGAAGGTGGGCTGTCTGAAGAAGGTGGCGATAAACTCATGGTTTTTGATGAAGTGAATCTTGGCCTGTTTAATTGCTCCACGACGACGATTGAGGGTTGGTACCTCTTCCTCGGGCACTACTGAATGACGACACTCTGAGCATGAATAAGAACAAAAAAGAAAAGCAGGACAGATTCAAATCAATTTTGACTGAATTTGAAAAAAAAAGTTGAGTTTTAAAATAAAATATATTTTTTTCAACTTTTAAAAATTAAAACTAAATAAAAAAATATATATATTTTATCTGGTATTCAGCAAGGATGCATTAAATTGATTAATAGCAGGAGTAAATATTATCAAACAGTTAAAAGCAGAACATTATGCATTCTTAAAGCTAAACATGTCTTTACAGCATGCTTGAAGACAGGGTAATGCAGGGATGAGCTGTTCTGACACGTTCAACACAGACATTCCTGTGACAGAAGTTTAAAGAGTCCAAATGGATTCACACACACCCAAACACCTGGATCAGATAAAAATGACACCTAACCAGGGTGAATATATAGGAGACCTAAGATGGCAGCTTAAAGATTATCACGTTTATCAGACGGTGCATGCTTTGAGATTTAATTATCATTATTTTTGATGGAGGAGCTCATTATCTTTTGTTACTTGCAGCCCACTTTGCTATGAGTATAGAGTATATACTTTTTAAAGCAATTGATCGATCTAACACCAGTGTTCCTAAACCTGGCATGTGGCAGGTTATTACGGAAATCACGGAAAACATTTTCAAAATAATCTATGAAAAGCTGAGTCCACTCTTTTATTTATTGCAACAACAGAACGAAAAACTTGATGACCACGAAAAACAAATTGCCAAAACTGAGAACTTAATCTGTAAGATTACAGTGTAAGATGCTGCTGCCCCAGTCGAGGGTAAAATACAGGAGGAAGAACATAAGAGTGACACATCCAACAGCTATCAGCAACTGGTTATCATTAAAGCAGGGGGTTTAAATGGGAAACTATACATATAGAAGAGCTAAAGGCTGACACTCGAGATACTCTCATTTTTAAAATGCTAACTCAGGTTGGATGCTTAATACATCCTTTTATATCTAATACTTATTTTAGTACTTTTAAAATGACTGTGTAGACATGACTGAAAGCCAAGTATGAGAGAAAGGAGACAGACTAAGAAAATCTAACTCAGGTCATCTGTAGTGCAACTGCTATAGAAAAAGCGAACAATAACAGACAGGATGGGACAAATAAAATGCAGGTCTTGCCAGCAAGGCCAAAATCAAGCATCATTTCTATTGTTGGACCAGTAGCCTTGTACAGTTGCACCTTTGAACAATGTAATACAACCCAAGGAAGGGGAAGCTGAATGAAAGCTAGCAAGATTGCAAAATGAACATGACAGAAGTGGAAGTTTCTGCTTCATCTCAGCCTCATGAAAATCAGAATCCTTTCCCCATCCGTTTGCAATTTTTTGTGTAATTTTGTGTAACTTTAGGCAATTGCATGCTTCTAAAAGTTTTAAATGTCAACAGCAGTCTGCTATGATTAGCATAATTGATTCAGCTGATTAGACTAAATTCATTCGGCAAATGCATTTCCATCCCTAATCTGATTTTCCAAGTAGAACCTGTTCCTGCATCAATATCTAAGTTGATCCTGGAACAATATTTCAATCAAAATTATGGGATATGTTTAAGGTTTATGTAGTGTAAATTTATGATTACGGTTAGGTTCATGCACTTCTACATGATTGTTATCCAACTATTATTCCCCTCTGATTTTGGGAATAATTTAGGCCCAATGCCAATTCTACCCCTTAGCCCTTCCCCCTCATTTTGCGCATTCACGTGAAGGAGTATGGGTGTACCAATTCTCTTTAGCTTGAAGGCACAGGGCTAAGGGGAAGGGCTAGATAGCTCTTTAAACAAATTTTTCAGGACCGCACTCGAAACCACCAGCTACAACGAGAGCATGGCTGCACACGGAAGTTAGGAGTTGCACAAATTAGTATTTTTTGTCATTATTACCATTTTTTACAACAAACAAGCACATGTTTTAATAAATTCATAACCGCATTCCTGTTTTACAGTCATGGTTTTACAAAAATAAAAACCGCTAAACTTCGCCATCTATAATCCCTAATAATAACTCCTGTATAGCAGTCCCACAACATTCTTTCATTCGATGAAACTGAAATACCCTGTCAGAAAAGTAGTGGCTGGGAATGACCTTTTTACAGTGTCTGCTATAATGTTAATGTTGTTTTTGTGTGTTTGCATAGATGAATATGGCCACGGTGTAAATAAACAGTACAGTTACGAGCTTATTGCCACATTATATCGTTATGATAACATGTTATTGTTGCCTTCAGTGTTTTCCTAAAGACAAATACCAAAAAAAAACACAACTGGAATAACTACAGCAGTCTCGATCATCGATCTCATATGAAGCAAGAGATCACGAAGACATATGATGATGTGTGCAGGTGATGTAGTGGTGTCCCATTTTTTAGGTGTAAAATTTGAAGCCTTTATCCTTCACACTCTGTTTTAAGGGCCAAGGGTAAGAAGAAGGGGTACAAAATATAATTGAAATTGGGCCTTACAGATATGGTTGGGTTAAGGGGTGGGGAATAGGTATGGATTACAATTTTCAACAAAATGATGTTCCATTATCAACATAGGTGTTAATCCAGTACTGCTTTGTAATCATGACGTGCCATTTCCATCTCCCATTATTTGCATCAACCCATTTTTTTTTTCAATAAACCTTTTTGACAAAACCACCTCAATTAAGAGTAAAAAAAAGTTTAGTTTTTTTTGTGAATTAAGATGGTACACACTAAGACACTCTTTTTGAAACACTGCTAGTGCAGCCATGTCTTACCTGTATCTGAATCTTCCAAATAGAATTGTACAGACATCATAACCTTCCCTGAAGGCTGCAAATCAACCTAAAAAAAGAAGACTTTATAACATTACCAGTGCAAAAGTGCAAAAAGTCACATGCACAAATATAACCATATGATCACATACCCAAAACTCTGCCCGTCCGTTTGCCTTCTTGCATCTTTCAGCCAACACAGACACGCCAACAGTAACTTCTGCTAAAGGTTCCTCTGCAGTTCTCATGAGTAGTATTTGTATGACACGTCCTTCAAAAATATGTGCATCAAAACTGGATCGCCAAGCAGGATACATGGTTGGCTTCTTCTGGATAAGTGTTTTTCCTCTCTCTTAAAAAGAGGGAATTTTGTTATCAGACGTAATCTACTGGAAAATATTCTGAACAAAACACTAAACCTTGAGTGTGAGAGGTAGTCTGCCAAAAACTACACTTTATTTCATGCACTAATCAGTTATAAATATGATAAGAAACACTGCAAGTGATATCACTTTCAGTCACATGGTCATGAAGGCCAAGTCAGGGTGCACTGTAATGTGGGAAACAATATGGCGTGCAGCATTCTCAGTTTCTCATCTGGCAAAATAAAGAAGGTAATCCAGTTCTATGCAGATGGCGGATTTGCATGTTATTCTGTGTACAGTCTACACTGCAAAAACAGCACAAGCAGCATGGCAATATGCCATTCCAAACATAGCCATGCACTTGAAACCCCCATTACAAAAAGACACACACACACTCACCAGTGCTGAGAGCTTCCTTCATTTTGACTGCACAGAATGGTGCCTCAGCCATTGGCGAGAATGTGCCAAGATCATAGGCATTAAATGCAATTCTCAGGAAAGGGGCCATAGCAACCCCTCAGGCAGAGCCTAAAAAAGACAGACAACCAAAAATCTTCAACTTTAAGGTATGCTGAGTAAAAAGTAAAGCATCATTATTACAGGATATAAAAGCTTCAGTGTATAACTACTAAAATCATAATACCAAAACTAGATTTAGTCAGAGAGTATGCTACAAATGAGTTCTGAGAGGAAACGGATTAGTCTCATTATGAATTTTGGTGGTAATTTCTATATCGGTTGTATCATTAAATCTAACAGCTTTATAATTCCCCATTTAAAGATATTGTTCACCCAAAAACAAAACATTCTGTCATGATTTGCTCACTTGTTCCAAACCTGTTTGAATCCATAAATGTCAACTTTCCAACAAAATATTAATCACTTGTATCTATATTAATAAAAAACACTTCACAAAGTACTACATTTTTGTGTGAACCAGCCCTTTAAGTTTTGTAATGAATCCGAAACAAAAATAATCATCCACCCTAATTCTGACCCTAAAGCAGCCATTTTTACTGCTGTGCCTTTAAGGTTTCTATGTAAACACCCCCTTCAGATGTAAATGAGAGTGAACGCTTTGCTGCATTTTTTCAGGAGCAGTGGCTTTGCTGCCGCTTCACTGGTCTCATTTTGGTACATATAGCAATGTGTGATAATGATCAGACTGACAGTGACCTTGAAGTTGGAAAAAAAAAATTTACGTTTCTAACAGGTTCTTCAGAAGGGTCTATACATATAACATATAATCAAAACCATCAGAACTAAACTCTTATCATTAGTATCTCTATAATTTAGGAGTACAAATATATTAGTTCCTTCTCTTTGAATGGGTTATTTGAGTTTCTATTAGGCACACACTAATAAGAACACCTTTTGGAAATAAACTGCTATCTGAAATTAAGAGTAACATGTTATTGGTCCAGCAAACAGCTAATAAACAGTGAGGGATCTATGTTTCTTGGTTTAATTCTTACGCAACAGGATTAAGTAGAAAAAGAGCTCCTATAACATCATCTGTAAAACATTTCCCATCAATCATCAGTGTTTTATTGCATTATTGTGCTTTATTATTGTGTATCAGAACATTTGGAACATGACCCATCTGAGGTTTATAGGTTATGGTAATAATCAGGGCTGACATTGATCAGTCTTGTATAACATCAAGACTCCACCCACTTCTGTTGAAAGCCAATGAGATGACTCAGGCTGTTACTGCAACCCAGAAACTTTATAAACAAACTTGCCAGTTGTTGCAGTGGACTTTATACTACATTAATACACAGTGTAGAGTATGCAGAATATGAAAGACAAGGAGCGAGACATTTTGAACACACCCTTAACACACACGCATGCATGCACATCTCTGCTGTGGTTTTAATTACAAAGTGCGCATGTCGAAACAAGAACAGAAACATTCAAAAAAGTTGCAGCAACTAATTCTGATGTATATGTGCGTGTAAGAGCTATAGAGAACAGTAGTGTGGAAATCCGTCAATAACATAAGCTTGCAGCACAGAACAAAATCGACTTTGAAAATCTATGACACGAGTCTCACTTACAAAGATGATCACACACACCCACTGAATCCTGTTTATGGCTGATTCTTCAACTACCTTTATACAACCAAAAAAATACTAGAAGAGCCTGTCGGCGAGTAAACCAGTTAGTACAAGTGTGAAAATGAGCACTACAGAGTTATGAGAGATAGCGAGGGTGAGATGTTGGGTAGGCAGGTGTGGTTAACAAGCTCCATGTGCTTTTCTGAAAATAATTTACACATTAAAAATGTTAGGTGCTAAGAGTGTTTTTGTACTCTTAAGCCTTATGATAGCTCATAATAGGTGCTGAAACTCAATCATAAGGGCGTAAGTGTCTGTTTGTGTGTTCACGGCTTTGTTAGGCAAACATCACTAGTGTTATTGCACATACTAGGGACTTTAGCAAACCACTAATCCCAAGTATGAAAGTTAATGGGATAGGTAAAGCAGTTTTTTTATGCATTTACATCCACTCATTATGTCAGGGCTGCACAATATATCGGTTTAGCATCAATATTGCAATATGAGCATCGGCAATGGTTACATCGCAAGGTCTGCAATGTTGAACTGGTATTTTAATGAACTAGGAGCTATATTTGAACACTTATGATGTCACTGCAATGTTTAAGCATAAAGTTACCAAAACCTTTATTATTTATATGTTTTTTAGGGCCTGCAACTGTGACCATTTAAAAAAAAAAAGTCAGATTAAAGTATCCTGGCATAAGACATGACATTACTAAATTTAAGAAAGATTTATTTTATTTACATATACAAACACAAAAACTATACAGTGATATTTAACATTTGATTATTAAATTTGTCAATCTGAATATTGCTAAACGTCCAAAAACAATTATAAAGCACTATGCATTAATTTGTACAGTATCATTGTTTTGCAGATGCTCTTTAAAATCATCAAAATAAATTCAATCTGGTAAAATTACACTCAATAATAGAGGCGTAACGAATCACAAATCTCGGTTCGGATCAGGTTATGGTTTTTTAGTCATGGATCGGACCATTTTTCGGATCAGCCAAAAAGGGGAGGAGACAAATGTAATTTGCTTTCCATTTGTTACAAAAACAGCACTACAAGGCACTTTTGGTTAACAAACAGAACCTGTAATTACTTTTATAAAAAATAAACTGAAGAAATAATCAGCTGAATAAAATTTAACTGTAAAATATTATAATATTTATTTAAAATAAATTGGAAAAAAAAAAAAAAAAAATCACCGTTATTACTACTGTTGCTGATGACACTAAATGTAGAAGTCTAACATAATTTGTACAACCCATATTGTTTAGTCTTATTTTCAATAAATGATTTAGTTATTCAGTCACCACTCATTAGTTACATAATGTAATTGCTGTCTACAACTTTTATTTTTGAGCGTCAAGTTAAATGGATTTGACAGTGATTTTAATCTTTACCATAAACATCAGTGTTTTTATCTAAACTATAAACTGTTATCCCAGTACTTCTGTGTTATTTGACTGTTTGTAAACTAAAGACCAAATCTCTTTCTTGTTTTTTTTTTTAAATGATTAATTGTGCAGTTTTACACTGAACGCACTAATGCAGGCTAAATAAGTGACAGAAAACACCTTTACGTTTTTCCAACGTCACGTTTTTCCAAACCATGGGTTGTGATCTGTAAGAATCATGGATCAACCGTGATCCATTACACCTCTACTCAATCCCAAAATATATTGTTAAAAAAATAAAATATTGCAATGTCTGTTTTTTCCAATGTCACGCAGCCCTATTTCAAACCATGATAAACATCTGCAGACCACAAAAGACAACATTTTGAAAATGTTAATAAAACATTTTCTATTGTCATTAACTGAAACTAACTGGTTACCAACATTGTTCTAAATATAAATATATTCTATGTTCCACAGAAGACAATAAGTTTTACAGACTTGAAACAACATGACAGAGAGTGGATGACACTACAATTTTCTTATTGGTCTCACACTGATTTTCTTCAAGTGGTGCAGCTTTTCGAGAAGGCTGATATGTGCTACAAATTTCAAGTGAAGATTTTATAACATGGATGATGGCCTCATTTGACAACCATCTAGAAACCAAGTGCAAGTCATTAACCCCATACAAAATCTTTTCTTGAAACGAACATAAAACAACAAAATCTCTTTACATATCAGGTCTCCCACCATGCTTAACTTTTTGTTAAACCCTAGTGAAATTAATGCTTCACATTTTTGCTCTGTTCCCCTTAGTGCTGGATGGTAGGGTTGTGACATTGAGGAAATTTCCCCACCGGTGGTGGGCGTTTCCTATTTTTTCTACTTTTAAATATCTTATCAATGCATGCATATTATACTTTCACTTTCAGTTTTTCGGGAATTGGCAATTCGGCATCAAACTATAAAAAAAAAAAAAAATCACTGTTATTAAACACAGAACTTTTATTAACACAACGAAAAAAACAACAACAATGCTACAGGCTGAAAAAAACAGTGGAAATTGAAACCAAACAAATAACAACCATAGAACGTTTATTACTTTTGTTAGAATGTTTTTAAAACGAATAAGAAAAAAAATAGAAAGATAAGTAATTAAATAGCACAAAGTTTAAATAAGATTAAACAAATGAACAAGAAACAAATATAAAAAAAAAACTTCCAAATGATATTAGGCTACAAAAATGGCAGGTCAGCAGTCTTTAAAAAAAAATTAAGTAAACAAAAACACTGCATTTTTTTTAATTAACAGTGCAGTCTACACTGTCTTTGCCAGGAAACCCAACATGTTGACCATCTCTGATGGGATCTTGGGGCTCACTATGTTCCCCATCGTGCTGAACACTCTCTTGGATGGCCAGCTTGTTGCGCACACGCAAAGATACTTTTTGGTTACCTTTGCCAACAGGGGGAACCTACTTTGGTTGTCTTTTGTTGTCCTACCTGACTTCAATGTCTTTATGTATTAATTAGCCTAATGTATTATATATAATAGCTTAGTCCTTATAAACAATCTGTTTATAAAATACATTAAGGAATCTATAGGTTACTGAAGAATAAACCGAATATGAAATATGATCCTTGCATAATGATCACAGCTAAACAAGCTAGCACTCAATTTATATATAAACTATAAATAAAAAAAATGAAAGAAATTTTAAGTAATGGAACATTATGTAAAAAATCTACTACAGGCTAAATAAAAGTGCCTCATCAGAGCTGAACATCACTGTGCGGTCACCGAGCGCGTGTCAGTTTACAGCTTCTGTAAAGATCAGACAGCCTATCAGACCACACAATAAACACCATGTAAATGTATAAATATTTCGATAAGTATTGTTAATGGAATATTTGTAACAACATGATCTTGCTTTTCGTTATATTGATGCCGGCTTTAAGCTCTCACGTGCGTGCACTCTCTCTCTCTTACCAGCGGCAGTTGACGGGCCCACACACTACACAGCACAGTGGCAAGATGACAAGTGCTGCACGGGACCAGTTATATTTTTTGATTTGCGTGTTGTTCCTTTTTTAAAATGCCTTTTATTTTTTTAAATCCCTCATGTCAATATTGGCTATCGGGTAACATAATCTCCCTCAGAGATATTGGAGTTCAGTAACATGGTGCGCAGTAGCTACGACTTTTGGCCAACACCTCCCTGTAAGTTTACACACTGCATAGATAGACTATAGGCCTACAGCTCTGGTGTGTTATGAACTGCGTGTTTTAAATGACAGCGACACATGCTACATTTAGTTTTTAATGTAAAATATACATTATAAGTCAGTACACAGTAAAATAATATTTTTTGAATGGCTTGCCTATTGGCAGCGTATATAACCGTTACGCCTAAATAGGCTAAGCATATTTTCATTAATATTAAAACACATGAATACAAACTAGCCACCCTTTGATTTTTTTCGTTTTCGTATATTTTTTTATTAAACAAAAAATGCAATTAATTGTTTATTTTGGTTTTCATTTTATTATAATTAATATAATTATTAGGCGACTTGACTTGTGTGGCGTCTATCGATGGATGACAGCGAGAAAGAGATGAGATCAGACCTCAGTTTTGATGTGTGGCCGCACGTCACATTTACTTCACTGTAAGTTTTTAATATTGGCTCATCTAAATTAACTTTTCATTCGATTAAAAGCCGAAATATTGCCAGACAGACAAAGCAACTTTCGGTTTTGGAAGAGGGAGACTTCAGTGAAGACACACACACACACAGAATACACTCTTGTCGGCCTTTTCATTATTGATTTTTTTAACATTAAACTCGTAATAATCAAGTGCACAAAAGAACAGATGAACTTCGGAAAACGTGATCACTGCGGTTGCAGCGAGGTTGCTTTGTTTCTCTGCAGTTGGCTTGTCAGTGGCGCGGCAATCACTTTTAGTTTAATAAAAAATAAGATTATTTATTACTAAACACTGTGAGATGATGGTTGTGGGATTTTTTTAAATGAGGCGCTTTTGCTTTGCGTTTTGACACTAAATCGTCCGCCTTTCTTTTTCTGTAAATTCGACTCATCTCCTTCTCCTCACATGATAAATGAAATATGAAGCATTGTAGCTATGTTCAGATTTTAACTACAGCCTACTGCATGCTATCGTCTTAGATAAATTATTTGGAATTATATTTTCCATTTAATTCAAATAAATATTAAATAAAAAAAAGTAATACTTAAAAAAAATGTGGGCACGGTGTCACGGTGAAAAAACGATTTCACCGGTGTTGCGTCTTAAAACCGGTAACACTGTCTATCGTGGCAAGCCTACTGGATGGCAACTAAAAGGGCATTTGCCACATCGAACATTTGCCAGAATAATAGGTGGTGACCCCTTAAAATCAGGGAATAAGCTGAAGGAAAGTGAGTGAACGCTGTATTTCAGTGTCAATAATGTAAACAAATATATGCCCAGCATAATAGTATGTGGGCAGAACGATGGCGCAGTGGGGAGCGTTCTTGCCTCACTGCAAGAAGGTCGCTGGTTCGAGCCTTGGCTGGGTTAGTTGGAATTTCTGTGTGGAGTTTGCATGTTCTCCCTGTGTTGGCGCGGGTTTCCTCCAGGTGCTCCGGTTTCCTCCACAAGTCCAAAGATGTGCAGTATAGGTGAATTGGGTAAGCTAAATTGTCCGCAGTGTATGTGTGTAAATGGAAGTGTATGGGTGTTTCCCAGTGATGGGTTACAACTGGAAGGGCATCCGCTGTGTAAAACATATGCTGGATAAGTTGGTGGTTTAATCCACTGTGGCGACCCCAGATTGATAAAGGAACTAAGCCGAAAAGAAAATGAATGAATAAATGAATGACAGTATGTGGTTAGAACAGGGGTGGGCAAACTCGTTTCTGTAGGGCCAGTGTCCTGTACAGTTTTGCTCTAACACACCTGAACATGCTAATCAGTGTCTTCAAGATCACTAGAATTCTATAAGCAGGTTTGTTTGATTAGAGTTGGAGCTAAACTGTGCAGAATACAGGCTCTCCAGGATCAAGTTTGCCCACCCCCGTGTTATAATGTTAGCTATTTACACTGAATCGAGTGTCATTCCTACTTCACACCCAAAAAAGTCCATTCAGGAAAATAGTGCAGAGTAATTTATAATATGAGAATGCGCAACTCTAGAGCACTGCTCTTCCAATCAGTAACAACAACAGAACAAAAAAGGACATTAACCTTGGGTTTAAGAGAAAAGTATAGCTTAATCATCCACAGTCTGCGATGGTGACAAAGTTTTCAACAACAGAAATGTACATGGACATTTGTGAACAGGGCTGGGCGAAATGGCAAAATTGCAATCTTGATAATTCTTTTCCATATCGAACGATGACAACATATATTTCAATATAAGTTAATGCTTCCAGCTTTAAAAGAGTATGAAAACAATGACTGAAGCCAAAAAGATTAGACGCTTCATTAAAAAGCATTTTAAAGTTGAGTAAACAGTTTACACATTACTATACTTCTGCATTTTTTGCAGATTAGGATTTTTTATGGTATACTTATGATATACTATATAAAATATAATATTCGGAAGAACTGTCATTGACAGCATTTACACAGTACACAAACAAAAATATACTAATTGCATTTTCTAAAATTAAACAATTACAGATTTTTTTTTAAATAAATGTTTTACTTAATTAAAACTCTAAAAATAGTCGTCATTAAATATAAACAACAGTTTAGCACAGCTGTGTGATTGGCTATTAGGTCAATATAAAATATAAATGACCAGAGCTTATCATTGTTATCGACATAAATCATCGCGATTCGATATGATATCGTTTACCGAACCAGCCCAATTTGTGAACACCGTTCATATGCAACCTAGTTTTTCTGACAGTCAGGCATAGAACAATCTGTCACATGGTACTAGTACAAATACAAGTGTATTAACTGCAACTACCATCTGAAGAAATTCTCAATACAAAAAAAAATGCACTTGTTTAAAAAATGTGCAAAAACAATCATTTAATCCTACAGTTTCTTACAAGGCAAATCTGAAAAGCAGGTTTCATCACTTACTGTATGCCCACAGTCACACACATACACCATCTAATGTGCAGGAAGGAACTATCGACACTCAAGAACAAAATGAAAGAGTGGTATGTGTAAACTGTTCAACCACAGAGCAGGATGTGTGTCTCCACTGCAATCAACAGATCAGCCCAAATGCTAGTGTAATAATAATAAAAGCTTAATATGGATGAAAATGTAACAAAATCTGCCTTCAAAGCACAAACAACTGAAATAACTGCACAATGAGACGACCATTTCCACTACTCCAACACACACACTTAGTCATGTAAACCACGCTCCATCTGTTTTGTTCAGATCAATAATCACTGATATTTTGTGGAGCGTGTCAGCGGTATTTTAGACCCCTCATTGTCAGCAATTGAGGATACTTATATTCTGTTCTTCATGGTCTATAACTAACATTATAACAAAGTGACTAGTTAACATTTTTATAATATTAAACATATCTATTTACGTTTTGTTACAAACCAGCTAACGTTAATGTAGCCAATATCTATCACAGGCGCAGATGATGATTTGAGTATATTAACAGCACAGAACTCGTCTGAAAATTGCTTCTAGGTAGGTCACCAGGGTTTGAGTCATAATAACTTTAATCTCTTTTACAACCATGAAGTGTTGTCTAGCACGATAACGTGAGAAAAAAACTGACTGTCAAGGTCCAGTAGACAGAAGCTTAACACGAGTGTTGTCTGCTGTTTACACTGTGACTTTTCATATAACTCTATGAGCCTAAATATATCCTGAAAAACGTTAATCCATAGAAAACTTTTAAGAGGGAAAGAGTCCAACTGTGAAAAACAAACAAACCGTTGTCCTTGCACTGCGCTCGAATCCGTTCAGCGCATCAATCAGGACAAAACGGCGGAAAAAAGGCAAACTCTTTAAAATGCGACATTATAAAACTTCTGTAACGACTAAAACATTCGCATCAAGAAGTGCAGTGTAACTGCTTACCTCTCCTTCAGAAGAAACTGAGTTTCTCTCTGCAGCGCCTGCTTTCTTGTGTGATTGAGCCGTTTGAGGAAGTACAGACGGCTCGTGGAGTTCTCAGTAAAGTAGGGCGGAGTGACGTCGCACAGGTGCTCTCTTTCTCCCCTTGTGCCTGCCTGTCTTGCGCTTTCGGATGCCTGCTAACAAGGCATTGCGCTGTACTGAGAGAACAGGTGCGTGATCTGTATTTGTCCGTCCAGTGTGTCTGCGAGTGACCTCTTTGCGATAGGCTTAAGTGAAGGGCACTGGCAGGGTACCTCTAGATGCCCCAACATTGAGGTTATACATATGGCAAGCCATTTATACATTTATTGTTTTTCTCTTCATTTTAACTAACACTGAGGGGGACGATATGTGATGTTATGTATGTCGCTGCCCTGTTCAACAAATATGCGGTAGAATGTAGTTGATAAAGGTCCAAATTCTTACAAACGTGGTCTGGAACTTCAATAAAAACAAAGTTATTTCACGCATTCTTACTTCTTATTGTTTATAGTGGTGCTTGTTGTTGTATCTGTGCACTTTATTATTTTGTCAAATTTAATTTTGCTCTCATAATATTTAATTAAATACCATAACCCTCCCTTCCCTCTTGAAACAACTTTTCTTCACTTCTGGTCACATGGAATGCCTTTAGGGCGGGGCTATCAATGCAGGTCTTGTTTTTACCCTGACTTCAAGGTTCAAATATAAAACGATACTGTTTGTAAACTTTAGCACTTCATTCTCGTCACCATCAGGCATCTGAAAATGTTCTGCACCAGAGAATGCTGATGGGGATTTCAGTGGACAGCAATCCTCCTCAACTGCCTGCAATTCCTCCATTTTGTTAGAAATGCACATCTTCCAACATTCCAATCAGTTACCAAAGGATAAAATCATGCACACATTTTTTTCCCATTTCAGAAATAATCAGATGTATATCACGATATGGAAAAAAGGACAAATTTCTTACATTTAAGGCTGAACAAGCAAGTTTAGCCAAACTATGTGTTAAAAAAAGCACAATCACAACCTTTTGTTAGAATGGCTTCAATATAAGCTACTTTTGGACTAACAAGAAATTATTGAGTTCTGCAAATTCAAGATGATACAAATTTTTATTTCTCAGTTCATGACCCCTTCAAAGAGGGCAAAAAAATTATCTAATGTTTTGACATAAGACATCATTGTTCTATAAAAAAACATCTTGAGAGTTTCAGAACTTGAAACTTCCTCATTTCTTTTGTCAAAAACAGCTTTTATTAAAAAAAAAAGACCTCTGCAGAAGACTGACTTCAACATCATTGCCAATTTAGCCTTGCCTGTTGATTTTGGTTCAGGGGCAGGGGGGCGCGTCGTTGCAAAACCGCCCAAATTTTCACTACCCACCTACAGTATCATTTTTTTACCTGCACGATTAAATTCAAAACTGCCCAACTGGGCGGGAAACAATCTGGCAACACTGCTCTCAGCTCCCACTGCTCCACCAAATTCACCCTAATTAGTTTGTCTGTGTTTTGTTTGTTTGTGTCGGTGAAAGTTTTTTTTTGTGATGCTTCTGGTATAAGATATTGGTAATTGAAATAAAGAAAATGATATCACCGTTCCAGCAGACACCGCATCCGACATCACACCAGGCACCGCCCATAAACTTTTGGCTTAATGTCTAATATAATGTCACACTTCTCTAGAAATACTTCAGCAGATCCTCAGTCGTCCTCTGATTGGTTTAAACATACAGGATTTGAGTCGTGGGCAGCAGTCTTTTAAGGTCTGGCTACGTCAGTCTACCAGTCCTCCCACAGCAGCTGTGGGGGCTGAGAGACCTGAGAATGACCTACAAAAATTATTTTAATATCTGAAAAACCAAAGAAGCACTTATTTTCAGCACAAATGATTAAGATATTTTTTTATAAAATGCTAACAGTAGTACATTAATGTTTGTGCGATCCGTAAGTTGTTGAGACTTTTATTTCAGCATGTTTATGTATTTCCAACTGAAACAGAATATTGAGTAGTGGGCAGTGCTTTTTCTTTTAAGAGGAGCGCAGTTACAAATATTCATCAACAGATAAGGAGCACCACTCCAAATGTGGAAACAAACAGTCAGACTCTGACTGAAGATGACAAAACTATTTATAACAATGTACCCTAGCAAAATAAACAATGTAAACTTTGATTTCACATACACTTTAAAACAAAGTAGGTCTTATGCTGCATTAACAACAGACATGAATGAAGCATCAAGACCGATTGATTTACATGTTAAGTCAATGCAAAGGCGCGAATAGACATCCTGCGGTGCATTCCGCGTGAATGAGGTGGTGCAAATGACGCAAATGATGTGATTCGCTCGAATTAAGTTAAGCGCTTTGCACATTTGATGCGATTAACGTACAGTGCATCCAGAAAGTATTCATAGCGCTTCACTGTTTCCACATTTGTTATGTTACAGCCTTATTCCAAAATGGATAAAATTCATTAATTTTCTCTTAATTCTACACACAATATCCCATAATGACAATGTGAAAAAAGATTTTTTAATCTTTATTAAAATTTATAAAAAATAAAAAAAACTGAAAAATCTCATGTACATTAGTATTCACAGCCTTTGCTCAATGCTTTGTTGATGCACCTTTGGCAGCAATTACAGCCTCAAGTCTTTTTGAAGATGAAGCCACAAGCTTGGCACACCTGTCTTTGGGAATTACTGCCCATTCCTCTTTGCAGTACTTTCTAAAACTCTATCAGGTTGGATGGGAAGCGACGGTGTACAGCCATTTTCAGATCTCTCCAGAGATGTTTAATAGGATTTAGGTCTGGGCTCTGGCTGGGCCACTCAAGGACATTCACTGAGTTGTTGTGAAGCCACTCCATTAATATTCTGGCGGGATGCTTTGGGTCATTGTCCTGTTGGAAGATGAACTGTCGCCCCAGTCTGAGGTCAAGAGCACTCTGAAGCAGGTTTTCATTCAGGATGTCTCTCTACATTCCTGCATTCATCTTTCCCTCTATCCTGACCAGTCTTCCAGTTCCTGCTGCTGAAAAACATTCCCACATATGAATACTTTCTGGATGCACTGTACATACAGTATTGCACGAATCGCTCGAGTTGGAAAATCTGAACTTCAGCGGACATTTGCCTCAGTAACCAATAATGAGCTTGCTCTTGTAGGGGAGTGATTATGACGTTGTTGGTGCCCTCTTGGGCTCGGCTCAGTCTAAAGCACCAGTAAAAGCCAGGTATAGTTTCTGGAGGAATTGATGAACTCACAGAGTTGGGTGGCCCTCTGAATGGATCTAGTGCACTCAGACATAAAGTTTCAACCTTCATAAAGCACATAAACACAGCTATTCTCTCAATAAAATCCATGTTAGCCATTTAGCAACGAAGCTAGAGTCACGGGGCAGACAGAAGCCCTGCCCATGATGTGAATCCACATCTATTGTGAAGTAAATTTGACGCATGAACAAAGTGAGTAAACTCAAAATGTTCACGCGTCTATTTACACATAAAAGAGTAACATAAAATAGATACTAGTTATTTTTAAAGAATAAAGGTTAAAACAGCTTGCCACAGCTGGACACACATTGCGAAGAGAAACAGCAATGGAGTTGACTGGTGATTTATCGATAGTTTACTCAGAGGAATTGCAATGAGCAACAGACCCCGTGTCTGGTTTCTATATTGTGCTTAAGGAATATTATCTATAAAACATATGCTGAAAGGTCACATAACTGTGGGTGTGAAGGACGCAAAATGTGAAAATCTTCATCCTTGTGTATGTGTGTGTGTGTGCTTGTAGTCTTGTCCTGCTTTCCTCCTCTTGGTCCGCAGTGCTGTGCAGTGTATGTCCTAGATTTAAGTGTGTGGGTGAGATTTAAAAAAAGCTAAGAAACAACAGTATGTTGCTGAGCCTATGTGTGTGTAGATATCTGGTGCAGAACCGGAGGTGGTGAGGGGGCTGTTTTTGATACCCCTTGGTTGAGTATGTGATTGTGCAGATCTACACAACAGATACCAGATAGCGGTGGCGTATTGTTATGAGTAAAATAACCACAGTACTAATTAATTATTTAATCATTCGTCTTTGTCTTGGTTGTTTGTGAAAACAGCTCAGCTACACAGATGGATGAATTAGTTTCAGTGCTCAGAGAGAAGTTTACAGTGCTACATAAACTGCATCTGACACACACACATTCAGTTGTACACAAACACACACACACACACACACACACACACACACACACACACACACACA
>CAIGQZ010007154.1:13525936-13547832 GCA_903798205.1 Danio tinwini | reverse complement strand
ACACACACACACACACACACACACACACACACACACACACACACACAGTCTCATTCTGTAATACACACTTTAATTACTGACTTGAAGAAACTTAATCACAGAATCGCATCTCTAAAATTGACTCCGCAGACTTAACACGGCTGTCGTGGAAGATGAAAATTCATTCATTTATTCATTCATTTTCTCTTTGGCTTAGTCCCTTTATTCATCAGGGGCCGCCACAGCGGAATAAACCACCAACTTATCCAGCATATGTTTTACGCAGCGGATTCCCTTTCAGCTGTAACCCATCACTGGGAAACATCCATACACTCTCATTCACACACACACACTACGGACAATTTAGCCTACCCAATGCACCTGTAACGCATGTCTTTGGACTTGTGGGGTTAACAGGAGCACCCGGAGGAAACCTACGCAAACACAGAGAGAACATGCAAACTCCACACAGAAATGCCATCTGACCCAGCCGAGGCTCAAACCAGCGACCTTGCTGTGAGGCGATCGTGCTATACCCACTGCCAGTTTCCTCAACCTAAACATTGGAATGATTTGCATTGCGTACATTTGAGAGCAGAATTGAAGTACTGTAGTTTTAATGGTTTGACTGCAGCAGTGGTCAACGCTTGAGGTTATAGGTATGATACACATAACCACATTAAGGAAGCAACTTGTAATGCAAAAGGAAGACAAAAAGGGAAGTTGACACATGTGGCTTAAGAACCAACAAGTGTACTCCATTTTTTCAAATGTTTACTCAAATTGTGTAACAAGAGTTAATACAAACTACTTATATTTTCATTAGAAAAGGAATAATTCACCCAAAATGAACATTTGCCATCTAAGTTGTGTGTTTTATTTCTTAAGCAGAACATTAAAGTTTTTTTTTTCAGCTAAAACTGTCATCCTTGGTGATTCATAAATGCATGTAAAATGTAGAGGGAACATGCTGTCCCGGGAGAGAGTCCTGAGCACAGAATATCCTCGAGCTCGGGTTTCTCACTCGTTTCAAGGGCGAGAGGGGAGTTTGAGCTTGGGTAGGTCTCGAGAACTGTTAGGAATAGCTGAGATACAACTGGCTAAGAGTTTGTCTTAAGATGCCACTTTGGATTAGTCCTTTTACTTATGATGTATGTCTTAGATGGTGGACGAAAACTGGAGAACCAGGGGAAAACCCACGGGAGCACGGGGAGAACATGCAAACTCTGCACAGAAAAGCCGACTGGCCCGGTGAGGGCTTGAACAAGTGGTGTTCTTGCTGTGAGGCAACAGTGCTAACCACTGGCCCGCCGTGCCACCCTATCAGGAGAAGGGGAGGAGTAGGGGTGGTAGGGGGGATTCTTCAAAACGAAGATGACTGAAGTGGAAGACTGGTTATTTATAGTGAGTCAGTATTCATCTTATTGGCACAATATGCAGAGCTGATGCGGGACCAGCCGTGATCAACCATAAGCACGTCATCCTCTAGAAATGAGTTTATAAATAAACCACACTAAATCTTTCCAAGAAATTTTAACCAATATAATACAATACAGTCCAATTTTTAAAAATACCTTCAGCTGCGTCAATTCATTAAATCTTTGTCCGATAAGGGCAAACTGAGATTTGAACTTGCAGCCATAGAGCAAATTGTAGAAAGCAATTTTTTCCAAGGGACTAATATCCAAAGTCTACAAAGCTCTGTCTAACTCAAGTACTTCTTCCTTTGAGAGTTTAAAGAGTATGTGGGAAAAAGATTTAGGTCACAAAATTGAAGATACAGATTGGTCTAAAATATGTAAAAATTAGCTTTCTACTTCATTGAGTGTTCGTTAACAGAGTTCCTTACACCCTCTGAAAAACAATTTACAGAAACTCCTCTGATCTTTATTTTAACTGTAAAAAATATAAAGAAACATTCCTTTAATGTTTCTGGTAGTGTGACAAAATCATCTCTTTTTGGAAGAAACTCATTTTCTACAAGGACTCTTTACAATAAAATTTAGTAAATTTTTTTACATTTATGCTATATGGTGGAGTGGAGAATGTGTTGGACTCCCACAACACCAAGCATTTGTTTTTAACCTTGGTTTATCTGGCAAAGAAATGTATACTTTTATTGTGGTCATCTCCTCAGGTACCCTTCTTTAAAAATGTGGTTGTCTCAAGTATATCTATTTCCACTCGAGAAGAAACTCGCCTATGACATACATCAAAAGCCTGATGACTTTCTTTTTAGCATTACATGAATAATTTCTCCTGATTTTCTATTCTATGGTGCATATTTAGCACCTAGCCTGACTGTATTATCCTGTTTACTTGTTGGTATATTTCCTATTTTTCTCCTGTATAGCTGAGATTGTATTTGTATGTGCTGATGTATTAAAATAACCACTGATTAATAAAAAGAAATGTCAAATGTAAGTGAATGGCTAGTGGGACTTTATACAGGCAAACATATACAGGCAAAACAAAATTAATACCTGTTTCTCCTGATGACACACTGAGATCTTATGAAGCAAAACAAATGGTTGGTTCCAAAAAAAAAAACAAGCATTATTTTACAGACTAATCATTTTGCTTTAGAAAATATCTGTATTATTTCCTTAATTAGTTTTTATGACTCATGAATCACAAAGGAACACATTTAAAAACATATATTCCTTAATCTTCTGCTGAAGAAACATTTTGGGCTGTCCTTTTAAGGCCTCAGTTTGTAGATGACAATGAGTATGTTTACATGGACACCAATAATCTGATTTTAATATGATTAAGACAATACTTTTAGATTAAAGGTTTGCCATGTAAACAGCGATTTTTCAGAACATTCAGAAAGCATCTCATGTGAACACCTTAATTATATTACTGTATAATTCCGGTTAAGGCAAATAATTTGATTGCTGATGTCCATGTAAATGTAGTCACTGATAACATTGCAAGTGCACAGAAAGGCAGTTTGGACAAAAATAGTAAATAAAATGTTACTAAATGTTACATTATCATCATTAATAGCAACAAGAATACCAGCTCTGTTGCAAGATATTAACTCAGTCCAAAAATAAGTCAAAAATGACTTACAATGTTTGTCCGCATATGTGGTAAACAGAAATATAATAATAAAAATATCATATAATTACATGCTGGAATTTACATCCATTAACTGTCCTTATATATTTTAGTGCTCTGGATAATATATTACTGTGTATAATGATTTAGTTAAGTTAAAGCAACATCTCATTAGTTTTGAAAAATGACAGCTGGAAGTGCTAAAGTGAGCCTTTTAAAGTGTGTCCACGGCTCAGCGAGGTCTTTGGAAGAAGCGTTTGGCACTAAATAAATGTCTGAGTGTGAGCGTTTTGTTCCCTTGCCATTCCAAAAATATGCCTGTGGCGTCATGCTAGTGTAGGGATGGTTGATTATGCACCCACTCACACTGGGAAGGGTTTTCGAGTATGACGTGCAAATGCATTGCTCCCCAATGGTCGATTGAAGATTTAATTTCAGAAGTGAGAAGACAGAACCAGGTTTGATGATGCTAGAAGACTGTAGCCTCTTCCATGGCATTGACCCACCTAGAATAGAACCAAATTATCACATTGTAATAGTATAAAACATACTGTATATGTGGTATGTACAAATACAGTATATGTGTGTGTGTGTGTGTGTTTATCTATATTATGTATAATACTTCCTAGAGCATTTAAAGTGTTTAACAAGGCAGAAATTATTTGATTTTAATTTGATTCTGTCTGTCTGTCTGTTCGTCCGTCTCTCTCTCCATTTATCCGTCCATCCATCCATCCGTGCATCCGTCCGTCCATCCATCCATCCATCCATCCATCCATCCATCCATCCATCCATCCATCCATCCATCCATCTATCCATCTATCTATCTATCTATCTATCATCAAATTTCATGTTAGCATCTATATCTATTTATTGTTATAAATATCAGTATAATAAAATCCATCCATGCATCCATCCATGTATCCATCCATGCATCCATCCATCCATCCATCCATCCATCTATCTATCTGTCTCTCTATCTATCTATCTATCTGTCTGTCTGTTCGTCCGTCTGTCCACCCGTCCCTCTCTCCATTTGTCCGTCCGTCCGTCCATCCATCCATCCATCTCTCTCTATCTGTCAATTTCTCTCTCTATGTCTGTCTATCTATCTGCCCTTCTATCTATCTATCTATCTATCTGTCTGTCTGTCTGTCTGTCTGTCCGTCCGTCCGTCAGTCCGTCTGTCTGTCTTTATATCTATCTCTGTCTGTCTGTCTGTCTGTCTGTCCGTCTGTCTGTCTGTCTATCCATCTATCTATCTATCTATCTATCTATCTATCTATCTATCTATCTATCCTGTTAAAAATTATGGGTTCCGCACAATCGATTTGTGTTGGGACAACATGAAGAAATTAAGTTAACTTATTAGGTTTTAGAAATATAAGTGGATTGAACATAAAACAATTAAATTGTCCCTCCAAAAAAACTCAAGAATTGTGTTGTTTCACCTCATTTTAAATGAGTAATTTGAACAAGCAACTTCAGTTTTTGAGTGCACAGAAAAAAATGATTCCAAGATGATTCCTTGGATTTACTATTTTTTAAGATAAGTGGTTGTAAACAATTTATTTGGTGATGGGTTGCAACTGGAAGGGCATTTGCTGTGTAAAACATATGCTGGATAAGTTGGCGGTTCATTCTGCTGTGGCGACCCCAGATTACAGTTTTTCCCTGCCGCTTTGGTGCATTTCTCACAACACTATTTACATTTGCACAACAGTTAATGCATTTCTCAAAACAATTAGTATAAACTGCAAAACCTAGTTGATAACCTGCAAAAGCGTGTCACTTGCTCAAAATGAAGAGCTCATTCCTCAAAAGCAAGTATTCATGTCAATGAAAGTGTCAGTGTCATCAAGATGAAAAGTCCTGACACCATTGTTTACGAGCAAGATAGTCAAATGGCTTTGTCATGTTTACATTAGGACAGTTTACTCTGTACATTTTTTCCAATGCAAAAAAGTCAGATTTTGGTGACACTTCCTGAAAATGCTCAAGACAGCACTATAGTTAAAGTTAGACATCACTGCATTTAGTGAGGTATCTGAGTACAAGACACTGAATATGTATGTTTCACTTTTTTTAGTACATTTGCTCTTTACAATTCTAATTTATTCACAAATTAGACAACAAACATAAACTCCCTTTGAGTAGAGCTGTGCAAAGCTGTAATCAATATTGCAGTACATATTGGAACTGAACCTACAATATACACAGGTCTGTAAATTGGTCATAAAATTGTTCAATTTAGAAGACATGTTCAGAAATTTTTTTTTTACATTTTTTAAATAAAATTAGCTTGACAGATTTTGACAACTAGTTCAACATTTTTGTATGTAATGACTCAAGTAGTGAAATGAGGACTATTAGTTTAATATGGAATGACTATTCAGCATCCATAAGTTTAGTTAATTTTGACTGACATGACATAAGAAAATGATAATGTTATAAACAGCAGAGTTGTATGAAAGCAATTGATGCATGTCCAAAAGCATTTGCAATTAGTTTAAAGGAATGAGAAACTGCTACTTTGATGTGCACAAATGATTAATTGTTTTGAGAAATGCATTAACTGTTGTGCAAATATAAATAGTGTTGTGAGAAATGCACGAAAATGACTGAGAAAAACTGTAAATGCAACCTATATAAATTGTTTTGCAACAATTTTGCAGAAGTCATTTTTTTCAGTGTGTATCTATCCACTCTCGCATACACACATCTACTAAATACTATAAGTCTGAGTGTATTGTAATGACCTCTGTGCAGTGTGACTGTCCTGGGCTCTGAAAGTGTAGAAGAGAGTGCTTTTATGGTAGAGCTGAAACACGCTGCTTTCTCCTTCAGCCTCAGACCTTACAGAGAAACCCAGCAGAGGAAGTGTCTCACACGCGACCCTTTCCTTATATAAGACAAAAAACACCCAGAGATTAGAAACTGCATGTTTGAAGTTAATGTGTGAAAAGCGTGAGTGTGTGCCTTACCTCCGGCTGTGGGTAGGTGTAGAGAACTTTATCTTTCAGGAGGAACCACAGACTCCTCCAGCTTCTCTTGCTGTTTCTGGACCTCTGCAGGGTCCCGCTTATTACACCCTCAGACCCTGTCACCTAAACAACAACACACCATAATGCTACTAAACACAAAAAAAAACAAAAAACATATTATTTAATTTTATATTATTTATATTAAATGTATCTCATAATTCTTATAACACACACATGTGTGATCGTTTAAAAAAGTCTTAAGTTTTTAATCTATAGATTAAAGATTTTAGTATTTTTAAATTCATTTTATATATATTTTAACTATTTTTTCTTCCATTCATTCATCCATTTTCTTTTCAGCTTAGTCCCTTTATTAATCTGAGGTCGCCACAGAGGAATAAAACCGTCAACTTATCCAGCATATGTTTTACGCAGCGAATGCCCTTCCAGCTGCAACCCATCACTGGGAAAATTCCATACACACTTATTCACACTCATACACTCCGACAATTTAGCTTATCCAATTCACCTATAGCGCATGTCTTTGGACTTGTGGGGGAAACCGGAGCACCCAGATGAAACTCACGACAACACAGAGAACATGCAAACTCAACACAGAAATGCCAACTGACCCAGCAGAGGTTTGAACCAGCGACCTTCTTGCTGTGAGGCGATCGTGCTACCCACTGCGCCGCTGTGATGCCCCTTAGGTTAAAATTATATAAACATTTTTCCCTTTTAAAGCTTCATTTACATGTTTATCCAACATTCACAATAGGGCTGCACAATAAATCGTTACAGCATCGATATCAATTGCAATAGTAACATCGCGAGCAAACGCCTGTTGAGTCTGGATTTATTTTATCATTCAACAAGTTTTGTTTTGAGGCCTGTGACTGTGTGAGGGTTTTACAAGCATTCAGTCCCAAGAAATTGTACTGTTTTTAACAGTAACGATAACGATAAATTCCATGGAATTGTTTACAAAACGAAGACTATAGTGTATTAATTTACAGTTGATTATTCAATAGCTGTATACCTGAATACAGTTCGACTCCTTGAAAAACAATAAAATGCTGTTTATATAATTTGTATCTTTTTCTTTATTATATTTATCTATGCTTGTAGATTGTTTCTTATATTTTATACAGGTGCACTCCCCTACAGAATCATTAATTCATTTATTTTCTTTTTGGCTTAGTCCCTTTATTAATCAGGGGTCACCACAGAGGAATGAACCGCCAACTTATCCAGCATATGTTTTACGCAGCGGATGCCCTTCCAGCTGCAACCCATCACTGGGAACCCTACAGAATCATCCCAATCAATCTAAAATTGGAAACTCCTACATTTTTTTAACACATCTAGTGAAATTGTATTCATATCGCAATATATATCAGTGTTAAAAAAATATCGCAATGTTAAATTTTTTAAATATCATTCAGCTCTAATTCACATTTTTAATTAGATTTAGTTTGTATTAAACTGAAATCACACAATAATACTCTAATGCTGCACATTTGACATCAGATTAACAATTAATCATAATTAAAAAACATGCATAAAATATGATTGGAAATTATTTAAACTAACTGTATTGTCATAAATCTACGGAGACCTGGAAGGGACGTCATGGTGGGAAAAAAATGGATGAAAGAAAAAAAAATGGGAGGAGAACAGTGATAGGAATTTTTTTTTTAAGTTTTTTGCGTTCCCTCGCAACATTGTTGTTCCACAAACACTTCCTGTTCACTTCATACATGTCAACTCTCCCATTTTGCCAGAATTCTCCCATATTTTACCATTCTATCCCACTGTCATCCTATCATTAAGTATTTTCCAACATTTCTCTAATATTTTTAATCTTGAAAGCACGATGAAAAATGTCTGCATTCACTTTCTATTCATCAAAGCTGTTCATCGATCATTCGGGTGTGTGCTTAAACAGACAAATACACTTAATAATATGTAAACATGTCTGTCCCGTGTGTTATTTATTTTCGTAAATGAGCATAAACAGTTACTAAACTAAGGGAATGCTGTATAGATCTGTGCAATCCTACAGTGACACCTCTATTATTAAACAA
Source organism: Danio tinwini (assembly GCA_903798205.1). Classification (NCBI taxonomy): domain Eukaryota; kingdom Metazoa; phylum Chordata; class Actinopteri; order Cypriniformes; family Danionidae; genus Danio; species Danio tinwini. The sequence continues at coordinate 13,539,716 of CAIGQZ010007154.1, read as the reverse complement.
AACAAAACTTATTTGCTGCTCTTTACTTGTTTGATAATAGAGGTGTCACTTTAAATGGCAGTTTATTTTCTTCCACCCATTTTCTTTTTTTCCCATAATCATTCCCATAATCATCAATTCTGGGTCTCCATATAAATCTTGAAACTCATATATGTGTGGTAATATTCATTTATTACTGCATTTACTAATATTACTAATATAATACTAATATTATAATATAACTAATATTTTTGTATTTTTCTATTTTAAATTTTCAGCTTATTTAGTAAACAATCTTAGTCATTTAATATACCTTCCATATTACAGTTTTGGTTTAATTTATTTTTATGTTACATTTTCTATTAAGTTATTTGCCCATTTTAAAGCTTTGCTTACATATTTATCCAATATTCATGTTCTATTTCAGCTTTTATTTAGTTAATTTAAAACAATTTATTTACAAGATTCAATTATTTCTGTAAGAGTGTTTCAGTTAAATGTTTTGTGTTCAGAAGTGTTTAGTTGACAAAAATGATCTAATGTCAAAACTGTTAATGATCTTAAAATACTAAAGTACATAAAATAAGTTACATACATAATCTATATGTGTATATATTCCTTTCCTTGTGATGAAACAAGTTCACAAATTTCAAGTCTAAGGGGCATAAGTTCAAAACAATTTCAATAGCACTTAAGCCCTCTGAGCTCCATGCTTGAAATGCACTGCATTAAATAATATTCTTCGAGGACACTTCCTTACCAAAGTGACTTACTAACCATACAATTCATACAGTAAATGTGAAACACTGTTTTAATCACTATATTTGGGTATGGGATATGGGTTATGGGATACCTGGTTGAAAGTCAACTGTCCTTTGCGGCTCTTCCACAGACTGGATGGATGAATATTTTGAAAGACAGCAGAAAGCGGACGACTGGAGCTCTCTACTATTGTGGCAACATCTCTCAAGAGAATAAACACACATGATAAGATTCAATCAAGCATAACTGTATACTCTCAATGCATGAAAGATATAGCGTTTGTACCATTCTTGCGCAGTTCAGTGTAACAATGATCACACACTTTGGCACGTCTGTTCTTCATGTATTTGAGGGGAAATTTGTTCCTGCAACAATCTCTGCAAACAACCTACAGTATAAGACGAGAAAAACAGAATTAAGCTTATAAGTGGTTCTCGTGTGTATTAGTGTGTGCGTGTGTTTGTACCTTTCCACAGGCATGGCAGTGATGGCGCCTGTTCGTGAGGCTGAAATGTGATGGACAGTTCATGCAAACCGTCACCTGGGAAACCGACAACAGCGGCGGCGCGTTTTCTCCAAGACACTTTTCTGGACTTTCTACCAACTAAAACACAAAGGGCATAAATTCAAAACCAGAAACAAAATGACAACTCTTCATTCCACTCTGACACTTCCTTTAAAAAGTGCCCTTGAACTGCCTTTTTAAAAACCCTTATGTAGTGAATTGTGAGATGTTCAGTTCTGTTGAAGTGTTCTGGAGCATCTTTGTGATTTTTGGTTTTGTTTGGACCTGTGTCCCTCTCTTTATTTACCTATTGTGGGACAAATTGGTGGGTGGAGAAACAGGAGCTGGTGTTCTGTGGAGGCGGAGTTTAGCCACACTCTTGTGTAAATAAAGTGACACATACACAACCTGTTTCATTTTGGCAGCTTGGCTGTAATGTGTATAAGCTGTTTTAGACTTACCAGAAATGTTTGAGATCTAAATCTTACAGGATGTTATTCATCATATCATTTTATCATAGGATTTCTCTGTTCATGACCCTCATTTAAGGGTCATGAAACCCTGGACTAAAATATCTGAGATTGGATCATATTTATGTGTCTTGAACATCAATTAAGACAACACACTGCAAAAAATAGACTTTTTGTCTTGTTTGTAGTCAAAACTTATAAACAAAAGTATAAATACTGTTTTGTTTTTAGAAATAAGTCAAAATTGTGGTTCACAGGACGCTAATCATTTTCACATATTTTGGGGATGTCCTAATATTAGAAGTTTTTGGAAAGGGATACAGAGCATTTTAGAAAATATTTTAAATATATCAATTGATTTCAGCTTTGAGGTACTTTACTTGGGTATGCTCTCAATGGACTCCTTAGAAAGAAAAAACAAATACATGTATAGAGTAATCCTTGCTATAAGTAAAAAAGCCATCACTAGATGTTGGTATAAACCTAATCCACCACAAATGCAAGATTTGATTGATGTTTTGAAAAATATATTCATTACGGAGAAAATTACATACAGTGTGCACAACCAAATAGATATATTTGTTGACTTATGGTTTAAATGGATTGAGTACATTACTCCCATTCAACCTAATGTTTTTCTTCTATAGAATTTTAAGATTTATTCTTACTGGTAATATTGTTCTCGCCCACCCACCTTTATTCTTTCTGTATATAGTTTTGATAAAGATGATGTAAAATAAGGCAAAGGGATATGTTTGGTCGCTGTTATGAAGAAATTTGTGTTTTCTTTTTGGTCTCTGATTGGGAATTTAACCTGTAAAAATGACATGTCTACTGATGCTGTGAATTGTATCTCTCTGCAATAAAAATGTTAATAACAAAAAAGAAATAAGTCAAAATTAAGATAATTTAGCTTGTTTTAATCAAGATTGAAAAACTCTGCCAGTTGAGTAAGTAAAACACACTTATCTCAAACCTAAAGCAAAATTATATTTCTTACTTGTTGATTTAAGAAATGCTTCTTGATTTAAGAAAGATGAAAGCTAACAAATGTTAATGGATTAACATTTGTTAGCTTTAAGTGTAGAAAGTAAATGGCTATTTTTAAGTTTACCCCCTATTTTTATCTTCCGTGTTTAAAATCTATATCAGGTTGGTGTCACTGATGCTGATGTAGCATAAGTCTGCGAGTACTTTAACGATGTGTCAGTTTCTAATTATTATTCATAAGACTGAGTTTTCTTATCTTATGAGAAGACATTTTTGAATTATGTTGTCAAGCTGTGAGACCACGTAGTAGTTAATGATGGGTTGCGGTGGTGGTAGTTGTCAGAACTGTTGTCAGAGTCTGTACTAAAATGTATAAAATGTGACAATTACAGCATTTCCTGCTTGCATTTTGAGTACTGCTGAGGGAATTCCTGAACACCGCCGATTGGCCATTGTGTTCACAAACTCAACAGATGTGACTGGAATTGAATCTAATCATCACTGGTTTACGAGAGTGCTCACACAGACACTGGATCATTTGAAGGCTTAGTCTATCAGCTGATCCATCAGAAGCATTCAAACGCAAACAGATACGAAAAGTAGGCATGCGAGAGTCTAAATTTTAAATAATACACTCTTTTTTATGATTTATTTGTTTGCCATATTTGCCTTTATTATGATAGGACAGTTGATATTCACAGGAAATAAAGTTGGAGAGAGGGGATCATCTAAACTCTGCAAACTTTCTTTCACTTGTTCCCTCGAGGGAATCACCGCAGCCATTTTAAAGTGCGTTCACATCATCAAGTGAATGAGGGATGTTTACATGACTATTTTGACAGAGGGAATGAGTCAGCATCATATGTCCAGCACCTATATGTCCCAGAATGCAATGCATAACAGTGTAGTTTCCATGTGTTCAAGGGTTTAGGGCATGCCATTTAAACCCATTCAGATGTTCCGCCAGTAGTGGGCACTTGCGTCACTCAATAACTGACATACATCGAATTGAATGAGATGGAGGGAAGTTAGCAAGTGAAGGGCATACAAAATGATACTGAAATTGCGCCCATTAGTCGGGATTTGAACTTGGGAAGCCAGTAGCACAGTTGCATTATATGTCCGCAAATGGATCACTAAGCTATACATAAGCACAATAAATAAGCACTCTTTAAATATATAAATCTTGCATTTACTCATGTGCTACCTCTGATTATTAGTTAGTCCCTTTGGGGACTAACTAATAATTGACATATTGATGGTTGCTTGCTCTCCTCTTTCTCTCCTGCTTTTCCCCGTATAGCCATTCCCCTATTGTCTGCTCACAGCTTTTCACAATCATTTAATTGCTTTATTTATTCTGAGGTAGACTTGAACTGAAAGTTTCATGACCCTTTAAAGCATCCTAACCTCAAAACTGTCTACTGGATCTCCTGATGCAGAGCCAAGATCCACCAGTGTGCGGTTCAGTGTGACAAACCAGCCGTCTCGTTCAATGCAGGAGCTGCGCACATAAACACAAGCATCAGACACACTGAACACACACAGTACAGTACATGTGCATGTGTTGGTCACCTGCCTGGCAGACAAAGTGATGCTTATATCTTTCACTTCTATCTTTATTGCACTCTGAGCATTCTCTATAGGTGGCTTGCTGACCTGAAAGACAAGAGTGAGAAAGGTTCAATAATTATAATGAACCTAGTTATAATTAACAGTAATAAACAGTTGAAGTATCCACAAATGTTAGCCGTCCTACTTTCATCCCTGCCAGCGGTAATCTGTTGATGAGTCTGTATTTGCCATCTTGCTGAGGATATGTGTAAAGCATTATGTCATTCATCTGAAAATGTAAAACATGAGGCTTAGACATATAATATTCACAACATGCATGCTGCATACAAGCACAATTAATTACTACTAACAATGTTTTGTTCTGGTAATTTCAACAGTTAAAGGATTAGTTCACTTCCAGAATGAACATTTCTAGATAATTTACTCACCCCTTGTCATCTAAGACATTTTCTTTCTGTCTAAAAGAAAGTATATTTTTTGAAAGAACATGCAGGATTTATCTTATAGTGGACATCTATGGTGCTCAGAAGTTTGAACTTCCAAATTGCAGTTTCAATGCAGCTTCATGGGACTTTAAATTGAGGATTAAAATTGAGCAAATTGAGGATTAAAAAGTATTATTTCATTTATTTTCCTTCGGCTTAGTCCCTTATTTATCAGGGGTCACCACAGCGCTATGAATCACCAACTATTCTGGCACAAAGTATATCATTATTTCTTTTAAGAAAATGACTGATAGTTTAATCCTCAGCTGGGTTCGTTTAAATGAAGCCCTTTATAGCTGCATTTAAACTGCAATATGAATTCTGAGCACTACAGAACAGAAATCAAATCCTTTAAAACCTTCAAAAATCTTATTTTTTTACGGAAGAAAAAACTATATTAACACTTTGAATGACAAGTGGTGAGTAAATTAACAGGCAATTTTCATTCTGAAGATCCTTAATTTGTGTTGATCACCAATGTTCACCACAAGGGGTCCCTGTGACACTGGTTTTGACCACAAGTTTGTTTTCATTTTTGACCACAAGTTGTTTTCATTTTTGGGTGCACAGAATCATTATTAATGATTTGATTTATCATAATGATACAGTACACTCAAAAATGAATTGTTAAGGCCATCTAGCATGTAGGTTTTCAATAGCAGAATAATAAATATTTAAATATTAAAGGCCTTTAGCTTATTCACTATAGTTATTCACTCAGATAATACAGCAAAGTCAGAAGTTAATGACACTTTAAATGTCACAAAAAACATACAAGGAAAAGAAAATCAATACCCACTGGCTCCTGGTGATACAATGAGGTTTTGTGAAGTGAAATTAACAAATATTTAATAAACTACAAAAAAATCACCTTTATCTTGGAAGGCTTTTATATATAATAATAATAAAAATATTAAATCTGCTGATGATTTCAAACCAGATTTCAAGCTGAATAACATAACATATATAACAAGTATAACAAAGCAAATATAATATTCGTCATTATTCATGAATATCCCAATCTAATGTCATTTTTGTAACACTTTACAATAACAGTCCATGAATAATGATGTGCTAATATGTAAACTAAACATTAACTAATTATGAACCAATGATGGATTAATGCATGTGTTAATCATGAACTAACTTTAACTTCATCATGAGTTAGATGAGTTCACTTGTGAATAACGACTACCTTAATTAATCGTTAGTACATGTCTGTTTGTTAATTAATATATTAATTACCACATTAGTTGATGCTTAATTTAACCATTATGATCTCATGAGCTGTTAATATATAATTATGTCATGACTTTACTTGGAGGGGCACATCCTCATTAACCCACTCTTAACTACTCATGAACTCCTTAAGCCTCATTCACATTACAAGGGACTTGCAGTGGCAAAGCAACACACTGCTAAAAATGCTTTTCTTACTTCGATTTTTCATCTTGTTTCTAGTCCAAATTTCTAAAAATTCTGAAATCAAGAAGAATTTTCTAGACAAGCGAAACATGTTGTCTTGTTTTAAGAAATAATATGCCAATATTAAGTGAGTTTTTCCTTAAAGCAAGCAAAATAATCTGCCAATGGGGTAAGCAAAATAATATTATGTCAAAAGGAAAAACTAGATTATTTTGCTTACCCCATTGGCAGATTATTTTGCATGTTTTAAGGAAAAAACTGACTTAATATTGGCATATTATTTCTGAAAACAAGACATTATATTTTACTTGCCATGAAAATGTTTCTTGATATAAGAATTTTTAGATATTTGGACTAGAAACAAGACAAAAAATCTAAGTAAGAAAAGCATTTTTGCAGTGCAAGAACCATCTATTGCAAAGGAGAGCGAGCGACTTCGGGTGACCTACGCAAGCGACATCGTCTGTTGGTGACCAGGTGGGCGTGTCAAGCGATGCAGCAAAATTGAGAATCCTTCAAATTCATGCAAATGAAGAGCAACTTTCTGGAGCGACAGGTTATAGGAGCACCGATCCTCCCTCAGCTCGCTCAGAGGCCGGTTGTATTCGTGCTGTGTAGACCTACACAGACCTGCGTTTGCAGCAGGTCGCCACCCAGAGCGACAGGCAGCTACAAAGTCCCTACTAGTGTGAATGAGGCATTATGCACGTCTGTCTAGTGCGTTTACACTGAATAACAATAGAATAGTGTTCAGTCAACATCAACATGAACAGTTTAAACACAGTTCATGAGTAGTTAAGGATGAGTTAATGGTGATGTGCCCCTCCAAGTAAAGTTATGTCATAATTATGCATTAACAGCTCGAGTTCACGTTTGTTACATTTAGCTTAAACTTAACTGTTAATTAATACATTAATTAACAATCATGTTCTAACAAGTAATAAGGTAGCCATTATGCCTCCTTGCTCTTCACTTTCGTCCGCAACACCCACAAAATGTATTTCATAGGGCCCGTACCGGCCAGCGACGGCCCTGGTTACCATCATTTTTCTTCTTTCAAAATTTTCAAATTTCAAACTACCAATCCATGTGCTCAAGGTTGTGGGTTATCATAGTGAAGGTTCAAATTCCAGTGAACAACACCAAAATTCATCTTTGTAGACCGGATGTTGTGTAAACAGTGGATTTAGAGGTGCCTTCCTACCATCAGATAATTCCTGATAAGGCAGCATATTTTGTCTCCTTCTGCATAAGAAACTATGAACCGCCACAGAATGTCTCTCATATTAAGCAATAAAACATGAGGGAGATCTGAGGCTGGCACTCTGGATGCCACGTGCCCGTCTCACTGCACTGCTGTCTGTCTGGAAATATAAAGTATTTCTGACAGCCCACCTCACGTCTGTCCTGTTACCCTCTGTTCAGTTATCTCAACAGGCCGCCCTGTCCTTGTTCCCACAGACTTATTCTGGGGTGAGAGCAACACGGCAAAACAATAGCACATGTAGACATAAACACACACAGGACAACATCCTGCCAGGAAACTCTAAAAACAAGTAAAATAGCTCACAAACACAAAGGAGAGACACTAGAGACTATGGGGAAAGTAAGCAACTATATCTCTTGTTAGCTTAACTCTCACAATCTCATCTCAGCAAATGAATGTCATATTTAAAGATGAAGCTCCCCCCAAAATAATTACTAACACAACAAGTAAAGCTGAACATTATTTTAAATAATTTTGACATAATGGTTTTAATAAATAAATTCTAATAACAAAGAACCAATTCATTTTGTCTTTGCCATGATCACAGTGTATAATAATGTTTTCCAAGATACTAGTATTCAGCTAAAAGTGAATTTTAAAGGCAAATTATGTTAATTAGGCAGGTCATTGGACAACAGGGGTTTGTTCTGTAGCCAATCAAAAGAAAGATAATTCTCAAGGGAGCTAATAATATTGACATATATATGTTATTCCAGCCACAGTAAAATAAATAAGACTTTAGAATCTAAATATGATAGGAAAAAGGTAATAGGAAATAACTGTAAAAATGACTCAGTGGTTAGCACTGTCGCCTCACAGCAAGAAGGTCACTGAAGGTACAAATCATGTTCACGTGGGTTTCCTCTGGGTGCTCCAGTTTCCCCCACAGTCCAAAGACATGCCATATAAGTGAGTAGTATGAGTGTGTGTGTGAATGAGAGAGTCTATAAATGTTTTTCAGTAATGGGTTGCGGCTGCAAGGGCATCCGCTGTGTAAAACATATGCCAAAATAGTTGGTGGTTCATTCCTCTGTGACGACCCCTGATAAATAAATAACTAAGCTGAAGGAAAATGATTGAAATGAATGATACTGTAAAAATGTTCTAACTCTTATAAACAACATTTGGGAAATATAAAAAAAAAATCTAAGAGTTCACAGGAGGGCTAATAATTTAGCCTAACACTGTATAGATATAATAGAATATATGCATGGGAACAAACAAGTACTACTACTTAACCACTACAAAGTGGGAAGATGTGCATCTTCGATTGCGCATCAAAAACATGTTTGTACTAATCCTGGATGCTGCAACCTATATAATAGCTCAAGATTAAGTTCATGTGTGAAATCTCAGCCTGGATGATTAAATTCCCAACATATAACATACATAAATATGTGACACGAAGCTCATGTTTCAGACTGAAACATAAACATCCTCTGGATTGTTTTGCAGAGGTTTTAGATTAAAGTTATTAGTGTTAAGTTTTGGAGCGGCACAGCAGTGCAGTGGGTAGCGCTGTCTCCTCACAGCAAGAAGATCACCGGTTCGAGCCTTTCTGTGTGGAGTTTGCATGTCCTCCCCATGTTTGCATGGGTTTCCCCCACAAGTCCAAAGGTATGCACTATAGGTGAATTGGGTAAGCTAAATTGTCTGTAGTGTATGTGTGAAACACCAACATGGCTAAATGTCAACTTCGATATAAACAGCCCTGGGAGTATGTAAGTAGTGTTTAGTTTTAGTTTCATTTCACTTAATTACACTGTAAAAAATACTAGTTGCCTTACATTTTAAAGTTTAATCAAAAAAATTTTTATGAGACTTTTAAACTCATATTATATTATACTGACTTGAAACAGCTTGCGTAACCCATAATATTAGGTTAGAACATGATTACCTTAGTTTAATAAGTTACAATTAACTAAAAACATATGCTGTCATGATTAATTGATCATGTTGTTTTTTAGTGTAGACCTCAATAAGTCAGATGTCATGGGAGTTCATTTTGTTTTTCCTGTACATTTTTTTTACTCTCAAATGACCTTGCTTATGAAAGACCAATTATTATTATTATAATATATAATTTTCATATAAAGAATTATATTCTAAAATTTTTTTTATAAAATATTCTTTTTAAAACCAAGCAGTGACAGATTTTCAATTGCAGCCTCTGTATTACTGATAATTTAGCTGCACAATTCTTACAGGAATAATCACATACTAAAAAAAGTCACATACCAAAAAAAGGTGACGTGGCTGTTTGCACTTTCTGCTGACTTTCATCAGTGTGCCCTCTTTCAAAAAGACCTACAGACAGATAGATAATCATGGTCACCATTACCACCTTAAAAAAGTGAAAAAAATAACAGTTTCACAGAATTTGATTGGATGGGTGGTATAAGGTGTAATGTGATCATGGAGTCATTGAATTACTCACTCTCCCAGGCTGTAGGAGATCTGTGAGACCCAAAACACTATGTTCAATATGGACCAAACGCATAAGATCCGCCTGTCAGAAAGAAAAACAATGCTAAAATTATCATATACGCATAACGCCTTGGTTACAAAAGCATTGAACCATATCTACACTCTTTGTAAGCATATTTGGCCAATGCACAAATACTCACTCCATTCCTAAGACTATCACTGGCATGATAAGCAACATCTGAGACCACGACCAAAGCACCTGTGAACAAGAGAGGCAATTTAGAATATTTAAAAGATCATTTTATAATGCAGTATTATAAATAAATTTAAATATACAATAAATATATAATTTAACATTTATTAAATACACATTGACTTCATTAAAGAATGCGAATAATATTTAAAAATCCTTAAAATAAATGTACATTAATCATAGCACATCACAGAGACGAGTATAACAGTAGATCCTCCTTTAAATCAGATACAGCGCCTCCTAAAAAAATTATCATCATTTATAAATGATGCAGACAGGCTTGTTTTAGAAGATTAATGAAAAGGCATAAAGGGGTCAAAGGTCATTTCCTTTTTCTGGAACTATCTCGAAGATCTGAGACTTGCTGTTGCTTAAGAAAATCAATGATATAACCACTCTCAGAGATAAGACGGATGGCTTCCCTTGTAATTGAAAACAAGATAAGGATCACACATCGCTTTCTTAAAACGGATTAAAACTAAATTAGGAAACAAAATGGCATTCGTTCACTTTACGGTAATCCAAAATTAAAAATAGATAGATAAATGTACAAAATATACAAACAAAAATAATAATTAATGTGCAAATTTACCTTGTGTATTTTCAAACTCTCTGGAGTCTGGTGAGAGATTATTCAGGTAGTCTGAAATAAAACATGACAAATAAATAATATTAAAGGAGACTTATTATGCATCTTTTACAAGTTGTAAAAATGTGTGTATGTGAAATTTCAGCTCAAAATAACCCACAAATAATGTTTTATAGCTCTTTGAAACTGCCCCTTTTTGCCTTTGATCATAATTGTGCTGTTTTGGTGACTGTCGCTTTAAATTCAAATGAGATTGTGCTCTTTTCAAAAGAGGGTGGAGCTACAAATGCCTATGTGTCAGTTTAGTAGCAGATTCAAAAACAAGACTAACATCCTATGCTAGTCTTGCTATGACGACAGCTCTTTGGATCTCATCTTGAGAGTTGACAGTAACAGATTCCAAATTCAAACAGCATACTTGAAATAAACTCTGGACCTTTTATCTGCTAATTGTATTTGGGATAATAAAGGAATAACACACACCTGGTCATGGAACAGCTTAGAAGCCAATTGTCCAATTACTTTTGGACCCTTAACAAGTGAGAGGCACATATGCAAACTGTTGTAATTCCTACAGCGTTCACCTGATTTGGATGTAAATAGCCTCAAATTAAAGCTGACAGTCTGCAGTTAAAGCACATCTTGGTCGTTTCATTTGAAATACATTGTGTTGGTGTATAGAGCCAAAAATGTTAGAATTGTGTCAATGTCCAAATATTAAGAACTGTAACTGTGTTTAAAACTCTTATAAAGGTGATTTTTGCATAATAGGTGACCCTTAAGTATAAAAAACCCTGAAAATGGTTAAAAATCTTTTAAAAGAAATGTTTTCACAGAATGAAACGTATTAAAAGGTCACCTGTCAGTAGCATACGGTACTGTAGGATGCGCACAATGACCTGCAGCAGCTGCTTTTTCAGGGTCACTGAATCTGATAACTGAGATATACACACATATTCAAATACATGCCATCTCTGAGGAACTGAAAGCAAAACGAAAACACATATACATCTAATCATACAGTACAAAACACACTTGAATCTCACAGTACATTTTGAGCAGCAGATGTAACAAATGATTTGAGTGCCTAATAGATGGATAAGCCTATTAAAAACACAGCTTTTGATCAATCGAAGAAAACTAAAAACAAAATAGATCCCTTACTGTGTTTTGTATATGTTCCAGATAATTCAATTTGTCATCATAATGACTGATGTAAGAAGAGAAAATGGAAAACTCTCTTTTCTTTGCCAGGATGATTTCAGCAATACCTTCGTTCTGATCCCTTGTGATTGAAGTGACATGTAAAAAACAAATGAGGACAGATGGACATTATTTGTGGATGATAAATACTTGAACACATATGTGAACATCTCACCATTCTTTTAGACGGGTCTCCAGTAATGTGTGAATATCTTGGTGGAGAGTACAAATATCAGGTACCTCCGTCCACACCGTCAACAACCTCTCATCAGCATTAACTGACTATTGTGTGAAAGGAGACATAAAACATCTTCAAAATGATTATCTTTTTCACTGTTTATTTGCTGTAGTGTATCTGAGGTTATATTTGTATGTTCAGGAACAATGAAGAAACTGACAAAACTACAAAAACAGTAATAATAATCTGAATAGAGAGCCATATTAAAGAGTTCTGAAGCCCAATAAAGAGCACAGGCAAACACACAATGTCACTAATGAATACCTGAATGACCCACCTCACAGAGAAGTTGGAGAGTCTTAACATGCCTTAAAATGAAGAAAAAAAGACTCATGTTGCAACCATTAAATGTTTTTTTTTCAAAGATGATATGAAATTTGTTACACTTGTGTTTTTTTTTTAAGACTTACTGGACTTCGCTATCCAGAAGCTCTTTGGCACTATAGAAGGCTCTAGAGCAGCTGACGGTCTGAAATAAAAAGGCTGTTGGGTTATAAATGTAAACATAATACATAAATGTATACATATATGTAAAGATATCTATTTAGAAGCACTTATAATAAGCTCACCAGTTTGTCAGATGCCTTTGTCTTTTTCTCTTGTGCACAAGTCACACCCACAGACACACCCACCGTTCCATCTGGCCTCACATTGGGAGAACAGAAAGTGTAGAGACTGATAACAGAAAAAGCAGAATCATTATACGCATAAACAACACTTTATGCATTTTATTTAACAAGAATGTTTTGTATTTCATGTAATAAAAATGTGGTTGTTTTTGCATTGATTGAACTCATTTTCTTTAGTTTTCTCCTGTTTAGAGGGTAGCAGGGAGATAAGATAATGTTGTCTCTTTGAAAATTAAAAAGCAGTTTAAACGTTAGTTAATTTGCTAGTTTTGTTTATTATTTGGATTTTCCTATATGATTGTGTTAATAATGTGTCTCTTTTGTTTAGGTTATGTCTTGTTTTTAGAGTTTTATGTTGTAGTTGGTCACTAAAGTGGCATAAGAGACTCCAGACACCTTGTTACAGCTATGAGATTTGGCCGAGGTGCTCTATTGTAAAACAAAACCCACACATTGCTATGTATTTTAATTGTTTCGGCCTTAGAGGGAGCTGGAGTAGTGCAGCTGAGCCAGGCTCTTAATATAAAATTTATATAAAAGAAGTTATGCAGTCATGCAACATTTGCTTCTAATGGATTTGAGTAGTCTTTAAAAAGATAGAACCACACCCAGTGCTAAATAAAAATTTTATAATAATATAATTTATAATATATTATAAGGGCGTCACGGTGGCGCACAATCGCCTCACAGCAATAAGGTCGCTGGTTTGAACCTCGTCTGGGTCAGTTGGCATTTCTGTGTGGAGTTTGCATGTAGTGTATGTGTGTGAATGAGTGTGTATGGATGTTTCCCAGTATTGGGTTGCAGCTGGAAGGGCATTCGCTATGTAAAACATATGCTGGATAAGTTGGCGGTTCATTCTGCTGTGTTGCCCCTTGATTATTGAAGGGACTAAGCCAAAAAGAAAATGAATGAATAAATTATATATTATTAAACTATAATATAATATAATATAATATAATATAATATAATATAATATAATA
>CAIGQZ010007154.1:13484887-13525926 GCA_903798205.1 Danio tinwini | reverse complement strand
ATAATATAATATAATATAATATAATATAATATAATATAATATAATATTATCTGTTATCCGGCTCTGAGCTCGGGGAAGACACCCCAACTCGTGTTATTCCCCTTATCGGGGAATAGAGAGAAGTTGTGGTTCGAGCAAAGTGTCTAGCCCGGCCCCAGAACGCTCCCCCTGGGTAGATAATGTTTAAGAGGTGAGGTGTCGAGGTGGTGGAGAGATGCTAAAGTCATGAGATAATGCAGGTAGGACGGCTTTGGTGTTTATAGGGGTTTGGTCGAATACTGATTGGATAATAGAATGATTGTCAATGACATATTGAATTGACAAAACATCTGCGTGTGCTCCTCCCGAAATATGTTTATAAAACATCACAACGTAAAACCCCCATAATGGTGCTCTAACCGGGGTGGTAACAACTTTTTTAGAGAAGAAACTTACAATTTCTTTGTGCAAATTATATTGCTTTACACGCACACCCATTTAAAAAAATCCAATATTAGTTTTGGTAAAAACATGCACTCGTTTTCCATATTAATTGAAATATATGTAAACGGCACATATAGGGCATATGTTTTCTTTACAAATATTGAGAATATTCCACAGTCTACTCTAAATTACAATAAAATCACTTACAAAAGCTAACACGTATTCTAATATCATATATAAATCATATAAATTAATAATGAAGATATTTATTAAGAAATGAAATTTTATATTTATTACTTATAAGGAAATAAAAAAATCATACTTTAATAATAATAATATTGATAATATTAATGATGATGATTATTATTTTAAGTAGGTTAGTTTTTTTTTTGTTTTGGTTTTTGAAAAGTCTACTTTTACAATTTGACATGCAAACCACTGAAATGTTCTAACCAACAGGCCCATGTCATTTACAGTACTGAAACTTAATACATAGCCTACTATAAATTAAAAGCATTAACGTATGGTATGTTTTTTTGTTTTCACAAGCTTTGGAGACGTAACGTAAATTCCGCTTTTAAATAATAGGTCATAGCTTTTGTCATGAGCCACGACTGTGTTCAAAATGACCATCAATGTTTTTAAAGTGCACTGCGAAGGGAGCGCATTTGTAAACATGAAGATAGCTAAAACTGAACTGTAAAAATACTTTGAAAACAGATTACACATAAGAGAGATGACTTTTTTAATAATTCCAAGTTTAAATGTCAGAATGTTCTAAAGGAATAGGGCATATGGGGGATAACTGGGAAAAGAGCACAGCCAGGAACTATGTTTCTAACTACAGCTCCAGAGATGCAGTTGCAAGCATACAATTTTGCGAAGCAGTTTGCGAATGTTTGTTGGAACGACGGATTAGGGAAACACCAAATCAATGAACTATGTTTGTAACAACACAACTTGTGGCCTTAGTCGGCTAACGATGGTTTTCGGAAACGCACCCCAGCAACTATCCTGTTTAAAGGAACTTAAGAACTGAAGTGTCAGAACACCAGTGGATCCTTTAAATAACCAGAATGTTGATGAGCATTTTTTTTAAGTTTATTTATAGAACCTTTTTATGAAAACATAACACCCAATAGTGTACATCATGAATATATGTTAACTGGTGTGCATTTTTAATGTCAATGGGTCATTAAAATTGACAAAATAACACATATAATAAAAAATATATATTTTGTCAGACATATGGCTTTTAAATAGGCATTTAAGATTATCTTACATATGTACCCTACAATGTTAAGATAATGTTTTAAAGATTGTTTAAAAAATGTTTTAAAAAATTGTCTATTTATTTAAAGGACAACAGCAATTTGTGGGCCAGAAAATGTTTAAAAGATGCAAAAACGTTTTATGATGCAGATGTGTGAAAACGGTATCATGTCAATGTCATGCGCATGCGTATCACAAGTTTTTAAGTACTTTGACACCAAAACAAAAAAAGGAGAGTTTGTGTATGGAAGAAAGAGTGTGCATAGATGGGTCTTTCAAAAAGTGACATCACCAACTGCCTTGGCATGCATGATACAGTGTTTTGGTGGATTAATTTGACAAAGTAAATAAAATAAAAAATGAAAAAAAAAAATATTCGAAAATAAATAAATGGTAATCTAGGGTGGCACAGTGGCTCAGTAGCACTGCCGCCACACAGAAAGAAGGTCGCTGGTTCGAGTCCCGGCAGGTCAGTTGGCATTTTTGTGTGGAGTTTAATTGTTCTCCCCGTGTTTGTGTGGGTTTCCTCCGGGTGTTCCGGCTTCCTTCACAATCCAAAAGACATGCGTGTATAGGTGTATAAGTGTGTGTGTGAATGTGAGAGTGTATGGGTGTTTCCCAGTACTGGGTTGCGGCTGGATGGGCATCTGCTGTGTAAAACATATGCCAGAATATTTGGCTGTTCATTCCGCTGTGGCGACTCCTGATTAAAAAGGGACTAAGCTGAAGGAAAATGAATGAATAAATGGAAATCTATCATAAGATTACTAATATATATATTCGATGTCTTTTCGCCTTAGAATAAACGGTCAAATTTTTGATTTGGTAAATAACACACCTTATGATCATTAAAGATGCAACTAACGCTGTTCTTCAAATCAGAACAAACCAAAGAAATTAGTATTAACTGCATGTATTGAAATGAATGCTGAGCTTTATAAAATGAATGTAATTATTATAAAAACTACCATACCTATCAGTCTCTTGCTCAGATGACTGACTTTTGCCTTGGAAGCCCGGCAGACTGCTCATGTCTACGTAACCATCAGTGTCACTGGGTGAACTCTGATTTCGCTGACTCTGAATGACAGGATTCAGGAGGCGAATCTGCACATTCTCATAGTGAGAAGCAACATTTTGAACATTCTCGTATTCAGAGGAATCTGTATTCGGAGATGAAAATGATCGAGGTTTGGAAAGGGGAAGGGGCTCAGAGAGGGAACCTGGCTCTATAGATATGGAGCTACAAGCCAAATCAGTGTTTAGGGAGAAATTTAGTCCCTCTTTTCGTCTATTCCTATGAAGGAGAAAGGAAGAAGGGGACACTGGTGGAGTGCAATCTGGACTCCTCTGCAACTCTGGGCTACCCATGTTATGTCGGATAAAATCCAGGCGTCTACATGATCCTTGCGGACTTGATTCGGATGAGGACCTGGAGGAGATGGAGCGAGTATCCAACATGCTCTTTCGATCAGATTTCCTTAGAAACCGCAATGGAAGAAGGTATCGCTTGAACCCGAAATCAGGCTTTTTGCATGAAGCAGAGATTTCATTGGGGATGGACGGAGAGCTTTTTCTGATTGGTCTCTTTGTGATGGATGCCAGCTCAAAAGGGGGCGGTATATCCACTCGAGTGACTTTTGATGTGCGTGTGCCTTGTGAAAGACATCCTAACGAACCTGTCAGTGCAGGTCTGCTATCTCCAAACAAACACTGGTCTGTATAGAAGGCCTGTGGGTGTAGCAAAAGCCGCCCATTTCCTGCTGGAGGGCCACTCAGTAGGTCAGCTCTCTTACCGGGGGTTTCCACAGATATAGAACGACTCATAAAGTACTTCCTGTTCTGGAGGAAGTCCTTGGATTGGATTTTTGGCTCTGTCTCTTCATACACATTGTCTAATGTGAGTTCTTTTCCTTCAGATTCACTCAGGTTGTCAACCACTTGTTCTTCTTTGTCTTCCCCATTGCTCTCTTCGTCTTGATTTTGTTGTGAACTTTGGTCTTGGGTTTTAGGTTGCTGATGAACAAGAACAAGGTTTAAGATGGCAGAAATTGCTTCATCGTTTTCAATCATATAGTTGCTATTGTAGTTGTTATTTGTTATTTCATCCAAGGTTGTATCTGACCCTGAAAGAACACAAGTCTGAGAAGATGAGGATGAATTTGAGGGATGATCAGACTCTTCGCTGTTTGAGTCAATAGCAACTTCTTTGCGTGCAACAGATTTGTTTAGTTGTTCCTCCCTCAGCTCTTTTTCCATCAGCATTTCATCATCCTCTTCCCCGACTGAGGATAAATCAGAGCTGTTCAGTCCCTCCTCTATGGTAAGCATCATAATATCTCCATTGATGTCATCCTTTGTCTCTGTTAATTGAAGAGGCTCTGTTTGTTCAAAGAGGTCACACTCGGAAAGCCCATCTTTGTCTGCTAACGCCTCGCCTGCATCACAAATATCTAGGAACATCCCATCAATGTCCTCTTCACTTGAAAACATCCTGTCTGTGACTATACCACTAGGGTAAAGTGTTTCAACTAAAGTTTTACTGCTGCAAATTTTGTCAAAAATTATTCGTTCTGCTTGAGATAAGCTTCCATAAACTGCATTAGAAGCTAGCTGAACGTCACGAGAACTTTTACTTTTACCATTTTTAGTCAGCCCCCATGCTACCTTCCCTATGTCCTCTACTTGTATCTCCTCTGCTACTATTTTATAATCTACTTCCCTCTTGCTATATAAATCAGAATGAAGGTGAATAGACATGTCATCATCCTCCAACTCAAATGGCTTGTCTTTTTCTAAACCCTCCGCTAAATCTAAATCAACTTCATGTGCTAGCTCATCCCCGCATCCTAACTCATCTCCCTGTTCCAGAATTATTTCCGGTTCTGTCTCATGTACTTGTAGTCTTCTTTCTGGACATGCTATTTTATTTGTCCTCATCTCTTGTGACCCCTTCTGCTCCAGTACTATTTTTCTGTGTACTTTCGGCGTTTGCTCTCTTAAGTTTGAAGAACTTTTGCTATTGTGGAGCATACTGAAGTACATTTTTTTTGCACTGAGATGTTTGAGTGCAGTTTATGGTTTGGGTTCTTGATTATCACAACAATCTTTAGGAACAGGTGACTGAGCCTGGAAGTGTCCTCTGGGGCTCGGCGGATGCTCCTGAAGCTCTGGAAGACAATACATAAAAGTAAATATTAATATTTACAGCAGAGCTGGAAAGTCTACTTGTAAACACTGTAATAATTCATTGCATCAAAAGGTAGTTTCCATCTGGTTTGTGCATTATCTATTTACAGCTGAATGATGCAGAACGTGGAGGCAAAATATCAGATAAGGTTTAAAATATTAAATGTCAATTCATTAAATAAATTTTCTTTTTTATAGTCTACCACTTCTTTGTATACACAAACACCTGTATCAACATATGTAAAGGTGTTAAAAGGGGTTTAATATTTATGACCTTTTTTTACAGATATATGCAGCTTTGTGTATATTAAGTTTATATATAATATTGTATATATCATTTTGTTTATACTTTCACATAAATCTTTTTATATTTATACATTCTACCTGTCACAGACAGAGAGAATTTCACAGATAGAATTATTATTATGATCAATATAAAGATAGAAAAACCATTGAAATATCTGTTATGCGTTCAACGTGTAATTTTACAACTGCTTTTTTTGAAACACAATATACCATGTCTGCAATTACGTTGTGTTTAATAAATGTATGACGTTTTGAATTGAATACATAATAGGCCTAATAATAATAAACAGGGCATATTGCAAAAAAGAGACCAAAAGTCGAAGAAACAATCTCATAACCCTTTAACTGCCCCACCAAGAAACTATTTTTGGATCGCATTTCTTAACTCCTAATGTCGCTGTGTCACAATTTTGATATAATTGCTAAAATATCAACCTGTATCAACCCAGATATGTCAGTTTATGGTAAGTACTTTAATACATATATTATATTACATATAATTAATACATATACTATAAACAATCTGAAAATATGAAGTGTAAGACCAATTTATTCAAAAATATATTCAAAAATAAAACATTTTTGAATACTAAATCATCTTTTTTATGAAGTATGTCCTAAAATATTTCAGATTCTCATTTAACATGTTTTCTTGACTTTTATTTTAACAATAAAACCAAAATAAAACCAAAGGGTAGTAGATTTTTTGTAAACCAGCAATGCTGTGTGTAAACCATTATTCTAACCATTATTAAGTCATTCTTTAAATGACTTTAACAGTCTTTATTTAAAACAGTTAAAATATGGTCAACCATTTGGTAGAGGGGGCAGTTAAGGGGATAATAACAAAATTATTAGCCTAAAATCTTCTGCTCAGTTGTTTTTAACATCACTGTATAGCTACAAGTTCACATTTGTGGTATCAGACTAGAAGTAAATCCCCTTAAACTAGTCTACATAATGCAGTAAAGTGATTTTTGAGAGAAAAAAACACACAAAATGCACACTATGTCGTAAAATGTGCTGCTTTAAACTCGAAACTACTCAGTATACTTCTCAGACATTTAAATTTCAACCAGATACATGTTCTCGTTTCCTAAATAATGTTACCACACCACTTGTTTTTCATGAGCACAATGTCATGTTAAAAACTCACCTGCGCTCCTTATCGAACATCATCTGGCATCCGAGACACGGCAATGACGGTCGAAATCCATTTGTTCACAATGAAATTGTAATCCAGGAAGAATTTACACGGGATTATAACACGAGATTATGCCTCAACTACTGCATTCTCTTACTTCATTTTAAGCTGTAACAGCGGTCCAGGAGTCAGGACAGCAGGCGAGCAGCACGGGCGCGCGCACACACGCTCACGGACGAGTCTTGACTTCCTGAGGAAAGGGCGTCGAGAGCAAAGCAAAACAGCAGTTTTTAAACTAAGGAAAAAATGCATTATTGATAATAAAAATATGCAAACATATAGAATCTGTAGAAATTTGGCCACCTGGTTTGTTCAGGTACAAACAAAACTGAGAAAGGAAAAATTATATTGTCAAATATACCCCAGTCAACATGCATGGGCTGATATATAGGCACATAATAATCTTGTAAAAGATAGAGAAATCAAGATTTGGTGCAGACAGCAGTATATGCCTATAATTAATAATTAATTATTTTTTGTCATAATTTTCTCAACCTGTTCTAGTTAAACCAGTTTGAGTGTCCTGCTTGTGCTGAACACAAAATACGATGTTTTGAAGGGTGTTATTTGTGACTTGTGACTTACAGGATGACTTGAAGGATGTTACTTGTGACTTACTTTTTTCCTGCTATGGATGTCTTTATGGATGCCATGCCAACCTTCTTCAAACTGTCTTCTTTGTGATTAATATCAGTGATTAGTTTTATCTCTTTATCTTCTTTAATTAATTAATTTTTTTTTTTTAATGTAAACTATCACTTTAAGACGTTTCCATTTCTGAAAATGTCTTCTGGAAAACCTTAAAAACAGACACCTAAAGTGCAGGCAACATGTGGAGAATATGGGCATATTGACTAGTGGGATTTTTTTGATGAACTCTATGTCCACCTTTGCTCAACATCTTATCTATTTCTGTAAATTACACCTTTTGTAAATCTGCGTTGGAACGATAATTATTGTAAAAAGTGCTTAACAAATATACTTAAATTGATTTGAACTTGTCCCTATAGTATCAATAAAGATAAAATGATTAAAAAAGTAGTAGCAAAAAAATTAATTATTAATCTGGGTTTGATATACAAATTAAAACAGTGAAATAAACGAAAAAAAGGCACATCAGGATTAGAAAACATCCCATGTAAATCTCAATATCAGTCACAAATAATTCATGTCAGTGTATGTTCACAAATTCAGAACTATCCAACACTGTAAAAAATGCAGGGTTCCACACAATTCATTCATGTTGTCCAAACACAAATCGATTATGTTAACTTAACACTTTTAACAAATTGATGCGGATTGAACATAAACAAATTAAGTTGTCCCAATGAAATCTTAAGAATTGTGTTGATTCAGCTTCTTTTAAATAGTAGTTTGAACAAGCAAAAAATATTAATTTTCTTGAGTGAAAACTGAGACAAAGTGGCATTTTCATTAGATAACAGATCTAAAGTAGCCAGTGAGTTGATTTAGGAGTAAAATCTGCAACTGTTATTTTTAAATACATGATTAATTGTAGGAAGCCATTTCTATAGGGATAAATAAGGCCATGACCTTTTCCCAACAGCTACAGAAATATGCTTCCTTCCTCAAACTCCTCTAGTCTGGGTTAGTTTAAGTACTCAATTCTCCGGGAGGAGACAATGAAAGAGGTGAACACTCTACTTCAACTTTAACATGAATATAACATAAATGGTTATATTGGACTGAAAAATGTATCCAGGACTCAATAGTGTTTCTTTTCTACCAGTCCAGGATATAATATTTTATGTCATACAGTTTTTTTTACACGATGACAACAACAGTCTCACAAACTTAGATGTATTACAATTAAAGCAAAGTGTATTACATTGGTTTTAATATGCATTCAGTGAGTACATACATCACGCAAAGGCTTCATTGTGTCAAATTTGCAAGGTTTTTGCCTTATATACATTTTACAATTTGAAATTCATATACCCAGAAGGCTACTTGGAAATGCAATGGCAACTGAAGATTATTGATATTCTTTTACTTTCTTTCCACATAAATAAATATGGATGAGAATTATTTCTTCGCCATGATTCACTGAAGAAGGCTAGTCATAACCTGAATGCATTTTCATTCACATTTCAGTCAAAGTAAAGGCTGGAAAATGAGAGAGGAGGTTTGTCTCACTGAAACACAGAGGACCTGAAGTGTCTGACTCAATCAGGCTTGTAGTCATCAGGCTAAAGTAAGCGTTCAGCAAACCTGCTGCAGACAAATGTTAAAGAGACACACACAGACACACTAATATAGAGGCAAACCCACTGACACAAAATCACTGTTCATCGTTTGAACAAAGAAGGGAAAAAACACCCTGAACACTCCACCCTTCCCAGTTCAAGCAGGAAATGCTGAGCATGATAAAGTAGGTTGAGTGTTTTATCAAGGATTCTGTTATCAGAGCATCAGTGCTTTTGATCATACTTTATACAGTATGCGTGTTCAGTTTTCACTGCAAATGTGCATGTTTACAAGTCGATATTGATATGTGTTGATGCAGGATATCACTAGCTTTGTATTTAGGTTAACGAAAAATGCAGTTTCATGAAGAACGAATGAATGAAAACTTAGCTGTTTTCTTTGGATGCATATTATAAGTTTTTTTCTTAACATTTCAATCACCAAGAAAAAAAAGTAGTTGGGAAAAAGAAAACAACCTGCAAACTACACTCAAAAAATCCAATAAATTTGTTTAGCAACAACTGAAAAAAAACTATTCACACAATTAAATGCCATTGAGTTGGTCCAACATGATTTTTAATCAAATAAGTTTAAATACATTTTTATTTAACTTAAACTCAAACTTCTGAAAATATCATGTCTATTATGTGTCCTACATTTCGAAGTCTCTTAGTTTTATTTTAATTTATCCCAAATGAACTAAAAGAGCCATTTTAAGCATATTTCATGAGTTACATATACAGTTGAATAACACTGATCTCAGAACTAATTTTAGGACAGTTATTGCTCACTGAGCAAGGCAACAAACTGCATTTTAGCTAATTAAGCTGCCAACACCCAAAGCATGGGTGCTTCTGCAAGGTGGTAATCTCAAAACTCAAAGCATTACTTCTAAATCTTCAAACTAAAGTGAAGATTAAACTCTAGTCTTTCTATTAACTAAACTTAACACTTAAGATACATTTTATTGTCAACATTTCCCTCTTTTAATTCAATCCCACACAAATCCCCAGAACCAGGTAGTTGGACCAACACAATTCCTTCATGTTGTTCTAAGTTAACATAATGGTTTACAAAATGTAAGTGGACTGAACATAAAACAAATAAATTAGCCAAAGAAATTACAATAATTGTGTTGCTTCAGTTTATTTTAAACAGGTAGTTTTAACAAGCAGCAGTAATCTTTTTTTTGAGAGTATATTTTGAGTATGGAGTTGTCAAAAATATTTTATTCTGCCAGGATTTTAACTGGCATGATAAAGAATAGCACATCACACATGTACTGGTTTCTCTACATTGATTACCTAGTTTATAATTCAATACAAAGTACTGTTGTATGTTTTTAAATCTCTCCATGGCCTGAGTATATTTCTGAGCTAATTAATATACATCAACCTGTGAGATCTCTTCGCTCTAAGGATCGATTCTATTTGACAGTTTTGTGATCATGCTTGAAATGTCAAGGTGATAAGAGAGCTTTTTCAGTAGCAGCTCCAAGACTTTGGATCGATCTTTCACTCTCCTTAAGAACATATCCTACTTTGGAGTCATTTCAGAGGTCACCGAAAACACACCTGTTTTCTTTAGCTTTTAATTATGTGTTTTAAGTTTATGTATTTTGGCTACGTGCATGTATTATGTTTTTATGTACAGTACTTTGGTACCCATTGTGGTTGGTTAAAAGTGCTCTAGAAATAAATTGAGTTGAAAATAAAATGGCCAAATATTAAATAATTTTTTTTTTCTCTAAGAATTCTTACTGACAAATTGGTAAAGCCTAGATTTATTAGATAAGATTGTAAATTTTTATTTTGTGGCTGCATCGTTATCCTTCTTTAAATCTATAATTATTATGACATCATTTAACAACAGATGGCTCTTTTTTTTCCTAAATATTGCAGGACTTTTGTGTATATACACTATTTGCAACAATGAATGATACTTTAGTGGGTATTTTCTGTAAATCATGGTAAAAATGAGTGACTATTTTTTTGTCAGCACATATAAATAGAAAATTATCATTACACACTTTAATTTAGGGCTGGGCATAATGGCAAAAATTCAATCTGGATCATTTTTTTCCATATTGAACAATAATGATATATATTTCGATATAAGTTGTTAATGCTGCCAGATTTAAAAGAATACCCCAACAATGACTGAAGCCACAAAAATTAGAGTCCATTAAATAGCATAACATATTTTTGAATGATCAATTTTCGGCGGTCGAAAATTCTTTACATCTCTAATATCAACACTTTTAGATTTTAATTGTTGCAGATTTCTGCTGTGTGATTGGCTCTTAGATTAATATTGAGTAAAAAAAGTCCAGAACTCAAGTCATTGTTATTTACATAAATTTTATTGCAATTCGATATAATATCACAGTGCGCAGGGTAGCATGATCGCCTCACAGCAAGGTTACTGGCTCGAGCCTCGGCTGGGCCAGTTGGCAATTCTGTGTGGAATTTGTATGTTTTCTCCGTGTTCGCGTGGATTTCCTCCGGGTACTCTGGTTTCCCCCACAAGTGACATAAATTGGCCGTATGTATCTGTGTGAATGAGTGTGTATGGATGTTTCGCAGTGCTGAGTTGCAGCTGGAAGGGCATCCGTTGCGTAAAAAATATGCTGGACAAGTTGGCAGTTTATTCCGAGGTGTCGACCCCTGCTTAATAAAAGGACTAAGCCGAAAAGATGAATGATATAATATCATTTATCGGCCCAGCTCTACTTTAACGTATGAATAACAAAATGGTTGTATTACACTTGCTTTGGCTAGAAACCTCTTTTGTGCAGCTATTTATAAAACCACAAAAAAGTCATGTAGAAGTGTTTCTTAGCTTGATGTTTTATTTAATAAAAACCATAACAAGATCATACAAAAGCATTTTAAAACCAGAACTGTAATGCACACATATAAATAAAAACACTTCATGAGAATACACAAGGATCAAAGCATGTTGAAAAGATCACTGAAGAGGACTGTTTCATCATCATCATCATCCTCAGGCCCAAAAATAAAACTCCATCCTTCATAACCAGGTTGTTCACCCATGAAGAAGTCATCATCCATCTGCAACGTATAAAGCAGCTCCTCTAGACTAAAGTGCTGGAAACTCTTTTTACTATGAAACACTCCTTTAATGCTGTCCACATCTTCTTTTTGATTTTTTCTGAACATTCCCTCACTGCCATGATCGGGGTTTGACAGATGGTCCATTTGATCATAAACTCGTCTCTTCTCTCTGTCAGACAGCACCTCATAGGCTAAGGGGAAAAATTAACAAAATTTAGCATGAAATAATTCAATGTTAAAGTAAACAAATGTATTTTACGATTTTACGTATTTTAGGACTTTTACCCTGAGCAATGTGTGTGAAGGTCTGCTGTGCTTTTGGGTTTGGGTTTTTATCTGGATGGTGTTTAAGGGCCAGTTTGTGAAATGCTTTCTTGATCTCTCTTGAAGATGCGAAGCGAGAAACTCCAAGCACTGAGTAATAGTCACTCACACAATGACACGCATACACACATAACAAAAGCACAACACATAATACTGTAGCCATCATGCACCTGAAGAGCAATTGAGAAATAAGTTATTCTAAATATGTTGTTCAAACATCAGGTTCAGATATGAAAGCAAATTCGATCTAGGCCAGTGGTGCCCAAACTAGGGCCCGCATCTGAGAAGAGAGGGAGAATGATGAGGTAGAGACTGTCACTTCCAATTTATTGTTACCTTTTGTTTGTTAGGTTGTTTTATTGATAAGCTACAAAAAGCAAACTAAAATTAAATGTTGTAAATAAATATTTTTTTATGTACATACTGTCAGTTGACAGAAAATTCTAATTCTGTTTCAATGTATTCAATGCAATAAATAATGTAATAAAGTGGTGGAGGTTTGTTTCTTATTGTAATATATTATAATAATTTACTAAATATAATACACACACACACACACACACACACACACACACACACACACATATATATATATATATATATATATATTGCATTAGTTAATTTTACTTAATGTTTTCTATTTTTTATAATATAAAATAAACTAGGAAGTTGACTTGTAATATACAGTATATTGTAATATATACTATAATGTAATATAGTTTGGTATGTTACCTTTTTGTACTGTACCTTCAGCCCATGGCTCTCAAATGATATTTGGTTTTTGGCCCTTCATACGGAAAAGTTTGGGCACCCCCGATCTAGACTATCTATTAAACCAAATGGCATCTGAAGCAAATGATGATGTTTGTCTTTTTAAAACAAAAAGTTTGCTTTGAACAGCACAGGCTGCATTTTTTAATACAGTGAGATTCAAACACGTGCACGTGTGCAAACGTTCTGGGCCCACTTTAGCTCTTATGAAGGCTTCATAAAATTATTTTCATAAATGTCAGAGGACTTACCTGAGTATATTATTACACCAAGTACCTTTCCAGATAAAACAGTGACTTAACTTGATTTATTAACGCAAAATTTCAATCAACGCCGACCCAAACTTCCTTAGTGAAAAAAACAGACTTTCTCCGAATGAATCATCTTTCAAATGAATCATTTTCCTTCATTACATTTGTGAACGAAATAAACAATAAACGAAGCTTTATGAATGATATATTTCGTGAACATATCATAAAATATATTTTGTTTCTTGTAAGATGAAACATCCATTCTGGATTAGATTGTAGGTTAATATATACATTTTTACATTTTTAATTGTAGTCGGTCGTGAACAACTCAGTGTAATGAGTCATGTAAAAGATTCATTTATTCCACACTACTCGGAATGTATCGCCAACTACTGGCAAAAAAGTTGTAACCTCCTTAAAAAGTTATTTAATTGATATTTTTGTCAAATACAATATTTTATATCTATTTCAGGAAATTTGTGACATATTTGTATTATGAAAATGTGCAGTATTATAACTTTAATTTATATGTAATTTATTGACACTTTTCTCCTTTTATTAAATGATTATTTATTTTATTCCTTTTTATTTAATGAATTAATTTTAGTTATTGGCTATTTTTTTATTAATTTTATTTTACATTAATTTAAGCCTTTTATGTGCTCTTTCTGTCATTTATTAAAATAATTATTGTAATGGCCATCACCTGAGCACAAAAAGTTAATTTTTTAGTGAACTCATATAGAAAACCAATTCAAAAGATTCGATTCCCTGTGACGAATCAAAACATCAAGTCATTACACCGCGAACATCCGCTCACACGAGGGCGCTGTGTGGTTTTTCACGCGTGTCTGTTCACGGTGGAGCTGCGCTTGTTCAGAGCGAATTGTAAACACACGGCTATGGCTGCTGAGAGGGGCGGAGGTGACAACAACATTAACGACGAAATGGGGAACCAGCTACAGCTCCTGCCAGGCACGTCTGTCTTTTAATTTTCACACTATAGCAATATCAAAAGCTTGCCTTTTTAATGTCTTCCTCAGAAACGTGAGATTCTTGCAGACATTTACAAATCCGCAGCTGTCTCCATGCATGACAGCTGACGAGCTTCCTTTTCAAACTGAAAGTGCCTTTGTGTACACCTGTTAATGCACAAAATCAGCAAGTACATACGTTTTATACACGTTTTGTAGCTATAGTATAAAATGATTAAGTTTTTGACGTGTTCAGGCAGTTTGTTGGTTTACTGTTTTGTCAGTATTAATATGTTAGCACTGTTGTTGATTATTAATGATTTAAAGCCTATTTGTTATCCTGAAATGATTGCTGAAATAGAAAGTAGGTTGAAACAGGTTGTAATTTGTATACTACCTGACAAAAGTTTTGTCGCCAACCCCAGTTGTAAGAGCAACAAATATTAACTTGACTTCTAGTTGATCATTTGGAAAAGTGGCAGAAGGTAGATTTTTTTGATGAAACGTCAGTTGAGCTGCATCCCAATCATCACAAATACAGCAGAAAACCTACTGGAACTCACATGTAACCAAGATTCTCACAGATTTCAGTCAAGTTGGGTAAAGAAAAAATCATGGTTTGGGGTTACATTCAGTATGGGAGCCTGCGAGAGATCTGCAGAGTGGATGACAACATCAACAGCCTGAGGTATCAAGACATTTGTGCTGCCCATTACATTACAGTCCTCCAAGCTCATGGGAGTCATACACAATATTAATTCTTTTTCCACTGCACCATGACTTTATATTCTATATATTTCTGTTAAGTGACAAGACTTTTATCTTAACAAAGTCAGACCTTACTGTCCTAATTACATAATTATGGTAATTTTCGTAAAATAAGCATAATCTAGAATCTTTTGCTTTTCATATAAGCCACTTCTGCACTGCAAACGAGCCCTCCATCAAGCTCTTGAAGTTTGCGGATGACACTACTGTTATCGGCCTCATCCGGAATGGTGACGAGTCTGCATACAGACAGGAGGTGCAGCGGCTGGCTTTATGGTGCAGATACAACAACCTGCAGCTGAACACGCTCAAAACAGTGGAGATGATAGTGGACTTTAGGAGAAACCCCCCTGCACTCCCCCACTCACCATCATGAACAGCACTGTGGCTGCAGTAGGGTCATTCAGGTTCCTGGGCACCACCATCTCTCAGGATCTGAAGTGGGACATTCACATAGACTCTATTGTGAAGAAAGTCCAGCAGAGACTGTACTTCCTTCGTCAGCTGAGGAAGTTCAACCTGCCACAGGAGCTGCTCGTACAGTTCTACTCAGCTGTCATCCAATTCATCCTCTGCACTTCAATCACTGTCTGGTTCAGCTCAGCTGCCAAAACTGACCTCTGTAGACTACAGCGAATAGTCCGTACTGCTGAACGAATCACTGGCATTACCCTTTCTACACTTCAAGAACTGTACTCTTCCAGAGTGAGTAAAAGGACTCGGAAAATCACCCTGGATGCCTCGCACCTAGCACACTACCTGTTTAAACTGTTACCGTCTGGTCGGCGCTACAGAGCACCAAGCACAAAAACAGCCAGACACAGGAAAAGTTTCTTTCCTCAGGCCATCTACCTCATGAACAGTTAAATATTCTTCTACACTGCAATAAACGAGCAATACTTTCTCATACTCACTTGTACACGGCACCTTATAACAATATTCAATGTAATACTTTCTCCATTCGCATTTGTACACAGCCCCTTTTAACCTGTATATTTACAACAAATCTGTACATACAACTCAACATCCAGATCCTTTGCTTAACTGCATCTCAACATCCAGATCCTTTGCTTAACTGCATCTCTGTTTAATGTTTATCATCTTTTTTCATTTTCATTTTGTGTTGTCACTTGTCATTTTATGTACACTGAAAGCTTCTTTAGCCAAAACAAATTCCTTGTGTGTGTGAAGCACACTTGGCAAAAAAACTGATTCTGATACAAAATGATCAACTAGAAGTCAAGTTATTATTTGTTGTTCCTAAAATTTGTATAGGTGACAAGACTTTTGTCAGGTAGTGTACAGTTGAGAAAATAAAAGTACAAGTGAAACATGAGTAAAGCATATTCTAATTGTAATATCTGTGTTTCTGTTTTCAACAGAAAATGAAGAGGAAGAGGAGGATGACATGGAGACAGAGGACAGAGATGGAGAGGATGTGGAAAAGCCAAGTATTATAAACTTTGACACGAGTCTGCCAACTTCACATGCTGTAAGTATCATCTGTCTATAATGATCTATAGCATAGATCTCAAACATAATTCCTGAAGGGCCGCAGCTCTGCCCAGTTTTGCTCCAACCCTAATCAAACACAGCGGATCCAACCAATTAAGGTGTTCAAGACTACTAGAGACTATTAAGCAGGTGTGAGTTGGAGGTGGTTGGAGCTAAACTGTGCATAGCTGTGGCCCTCCAAGAATTGAGTTTGAGACCATTAATCTATAGGCCACTTTATAAGAGTAAAATCATGTTTTAAATAGACCTAAACTGCATTTGTTAAACCTAATGTGCATTGGTTAGACCTAAACTGCATTTAGTTGCCTTGTACATGTGTAAGGACAATAAAGTTGAATATAATCTAATCTGAATTAGAGCGTCCTGTTATGCTTTTTTATTATTATACATGAGGTCTGCAAATTTCACTGTGCACCTCAAAAGTTATTGTGAAATGAGGTTAAATTCTAAAATGAATTTAAATGTATATTGAGAAAATTATGTTTTTTTTTTCTTGGATGCAGGTGAACCATGCAAGACCTCTAAACAAAATTAGCAATATTTAAAACAGCATTGTATTAAATCCCAATTGAAATGTAGATAAGACATAAACATTTGCTTGTTTGCATTGTAAAGTATCTTGGCTCGGATATGGAGGAGTTTCACGGCCGTACCCTGCATGATGAGGACAGTGTGCAGAATCTGCCGGTTCTTCCCCATGTGGCTCTCATTCTGATCCCAGGTCAGACACTGCCCTTACAACTTTTCCGACCACAGGAGGTCAGCATGTTTCGCAACCTCGTAAGCCAGGACCGCACGTTTGCAGTGCTTGCACACAGGTACTAACAACAAACAGGGTACAGAATTATAACCACTTCACATTCTTCTTCAAGAACATAATCAAAGCAGATTGCAGCGAAGATGTATTAATAGCTCATACTTTTATATGTCTTTTAGCTTGATCTGGTTTCTGTCTCTCTTTCTCAGCCCTGATCCGAGTGGAATGGAGATAAAGGCAGAGTTTGGGACGACTGCAGAGATCTATGCATTTCGTGAGGAGCAGGAGTATGGGATAGAGACAGTGAAGATCAAAGCTGTCGGACGGCAACGCTTCAGAGTGCATGACATACGCACACAAGCAGACGGGTAGGCAGAGGCATTTTAGTGGGGACTACACTATGCTCTTCATCAAAGACACTAGTAAACACCAGTGATATTCTTCAATAATAATACAATAAAAACACTGCGATATAGGGCTGTGTGATATGACAAAAAATCTCTTATTATGATACAAGTCATCTCATATTCTAATGATATAAATCAGAATATAGTACCTTATATTGACTACATAAAACTATATCCTTTTTAGATTTTTAAGTACATACACAAACATTTTCTTATTTATTTGTGATATTTTTCTCATTTTGTTTAGAAAATGTTTGATTATATAAAATACATTTAAATGAAATATAAAATACTTCTTAGAAACTAATGTTTAAAGGCCCAACATAAAATATGGCTAAATAAAATGCAAAACATAAACATTTAACTTTCAAACTTGTAACTTTCTTCACCAATCTGTTATTCATGTTTTTGCCTTGCATCCTCATGGTTACGATTGTGGTCATCCAAATGAAGACAAAGTCTTATCATAAACAATGTATTTGGTGATTCCATGAAATAAATGATAAGAGTATAAATCACGAAATTATAGACTTTTTTTGTTTTATCCATGTGATATAAATATTGACATATTACCTACTGCCATACTCAAACATGGTTGTTTTTTGTAGGATTCGTCAGGCTAAAGTACAGATTTTACCTGAAAGGATTCTGCCGGACCCTTTATGTGCACTGCAGTTCCTGCCACGCTTGCAAACACACTTGCCACAGACCAAACACACACAAACAACACCACCACAGAAGCGGTGCAGCCAGAACTATAGACAGGTGATGGATATTATAGGACACCAGTCCAGATCAGTGCTTCTCAACCATTAGGAGAACTTGACAAACTTTCAAGGGGTCTGTACAATGACATTAGTATTTAAATTAACAGTTATATTTAAAACATTATATTATGTAATGAGTATATATATTTCCATATTAAAACAAAGAACATTCATTACATTTATGGTTTAATGAGTGTATTTTAACACATTTTTACAGAAAGAAAAAGTTGAGAACCACTGCCTTGAATTAGTTGTTTTGCTATATCATATATTGACTTTGTATTATATCAAAAGTTATTGTAAACATTGTGAAATCATCTTCTCACTTTATTTTACAGAAAAAGCTCCATTGTGCTAGTATGACCTCATGGCCTCCCTGGGTTTATGCCCTTTATGATTCGGTACGTTTGACCTTTTATTGTACATTTTATTGACAAAACCAGGCTTTTGCACATGTATATTTGTAGAAATTGCCAAAAATACATGGTATAATTCAAAATGTAAAAAAGAATATAATAATATTCCAAAAATCATTAGAAAATTAAGCACATTTTGTAAATGTCCAACCATAAATAAATCTAAACTTAATTTGTTATCAGTAATACTAACTTAATTTAGATATCTTTAAAGGCAGTGTTTTTTAAATAAATTTTTAGATTATTACTCTGATATATTTTTAGATTACTAATAAACCATACATTAATGGAAAGGTTTTTTTTATTCAGCTTTCAGATGAATTCACTCTTATAACTGGTTTTATGATCCAGGGTCACAAATTATACATTTTACTTTATGAATACATCTTTTGTAAAGAAAGCCTTAAAGTTGCAATAAGTTTCTCAAATAAATGAAAATAATAGTTTAAAAGTGTCTTTAAAATGTACAATATCAGCTAAATTATTCGTAACATTTTCATATCAACATTTTATCATTGTTTTGAAAATGTGTTTCTCCCTAGAAAACTCTCATGAGCAGAGTTAAGAAGCAACTGCACGAATGGGATGAAAACCTGAAAGACGAGTCTCTGCCTACAAATCCCACAGGTGCAGACTGGGTGCAGGGCCAAAGACATTTCAGCCATTTAGAAAGTACTGCATTTAGCAGGTATCACTCTCTATATCTTTCTTTGCAGATTTCTCCTACAGGGTGGCCGCGTGCCTACCAATAGATGATGCTCTACGACTACAGCTACTAAAGATTAGCAGTGCCATCCAGAGACTGCGTTGTGAGCTGGACATCATGGATAGGGTGTGTATGTGTACCGTTGCCTTTGTTTAGAAGTGTTCTCTAGAAGTCGTAATAATGCAATATTTATATATTTCATGTCTTTTTAGTGCACTTCTCTCTGCTGTAAACAGTGTCAGGATACTGAGATAACCAGCAAGAATGAGATCTTCAGGTCAGACAATGATCATTTAAAATGTTGAGAACTGAATTTAAATGGTAGTTATACATATAATAATATTGAGCAATAAAAATAGATAATTGAAATCATTTTATCATCATTCATTTGTCCTAATGTTGTTAGTGGGTTAAATAAAGCACAAAAACAGTTTTACAAAACTTGATTAGATGACCCATTGAAGTCAAAGTGAGGTTAATTATCAGCTTTTTAATTGATATACACATGTTAATGATGTCATTTGGAATGGTCAGTCCATCATCCATACATATATTTATTTATTTTTTAATTTTGAGTTTTTAATCAAAATGCCAAACAGTATCTCTGTTTTCTGGTTAATGACAACCTTCCCTACCTCCAGTTTATATCTAGTGATTTATAAGATTCAAGGGCGCATGGAAAAAGCTGCTGTTAAGCAAGTGATAACAGACTTTGGATTTTTGTTTTGTATGAACTATCCCTTTAAGATTGAAATGGAAGCGGCTACTCATAAAACCCTCCTCTATTTTTAGTCTGTCTCTGTATGGGCCAATGGCAGCATATGTGAATCCACATGGTTATGTTCATGAGACGCTTACAGTCTACAAGGCCAGCAACCTCAACCTGATTGGACGACCTTCCACGTTGCATAGTTGGTTTCCAGGGTAAGTTTTAATATATTCGCTTGTTCAAAAATGGGGTTTTAGTCATTTGGCACCTGGTATTAACATGCAATTTCAGTGATTCGATCACAAGTGGTTAGCTCGGACTCATTTCTGTTTACAACTGATGATAAACATGGGTTCGAATTCGTCTGTTGTGAACACATTAGATTCATCAAGATCCTTTTTTCTTATTTTATGTTTTACATCATCTACTGAATGAACAAATCCGCGTCACACAACTCTGAAGATAAGCGAATGAAACTACGCTGACGCCTCCGATTTCAAACGTAATTTCTGTGTTGAACTACAATGCAGCACAATGTGAATACTTCGTTTTGATGTACTTTCCCACAAGAATTCCCATAACGATAAAAAATTTAGGCAAAATATAGTGATGCATTCGGCCACATGAGCGTTCACAATAAAAAAGCAATACAACTGAATGTATTTTCAACTGCTTCTAAAAATGAACAAAAGTGGAATTTTTTTAACACCATTTACATCTATTTTTTGCACTTCACTAAGTCTGTCACAATAATCAATATATTGACTTACTCGCACAACACATAGACATGACCTTAATCATTTATAGTGATGCAATATATATCGCCCATACATAAAAAACAATTCTAGCAACATTTTAGCTGATTGTGCAACATCTCTATCTCTATTGGAGGTGTCAGTGTTAATACACTATAGTAGTGTAAAAACACTATAGTATTTACTGTAAATTACTTTAGTATGTTTTCATGTGGGTGTCTGACAACTGAAATTAGATCTGGTAGCCGATATCGCAGCCTTTTTACCTTGCACTTTTTGTTAACATTTATTATTATTTATTTAGGATGCGATTTCACGTTCTGATTCCAATGCCTAGTTATTAATTTGTTAAAATGACTATAAGTCTATTATAAGACTATAAGACTATTATATTCTGGCATTATATAATGAGTGGCATAAAATGGTCTAAAATGACAATATCATTTATTGCAATATATTTTGGTGCAATATATCATCCAGAAAAAGTAGACAGTATCGTGACAGGCCTACTATTCACTCATTACCAGTTTGAATCGATAATATCCAGCTGCAGCCCCGCAGAAACACACACATTTCAGGCACACACAATCCAGCACACACGATCTAGGCAAACCATATATGGTTATGATGGATGTTAATGTTATTAACGTCTTCTCGGACATCGTCATCAATAAATTTGTATATATATTGTTTATAAATATTGTACACAATAAACAATAGTGTATGTTATTTCATAAATATGACGATCGTGACAGGCGAATGGGGAACATTGTTTCCGATCATAATTCAATATAATAGACTGAACAGTTTTCTATCAGTCATCATAGATGATCAGTCATTATATATCTGACAGAGTCAGTGTAGCAGATATTTAATTGCTGGCCTTGCTGAAACATTTTTTTAGGAATATATAAATTATCTAATTTGGACAGTTTTAATTTACATAATGGATTCATTATAATTAAGGAAATAATAGCAAGTTAATATTTATAGGCTATAATACATTTTTATATGTAATACAAATCTTTTTACATTTAATAAATGTATAACACTTTATTAATATTTTACTTCAGCATTTATTTGCTTAACTTTTTAATAACTTTTTATTAATGATTTCCCACATTAAATATTATAGTAATTTAGCAAGTAATATGTTGTTTTTATGTTGTTATATAGTGTTTTTAAACCATAAAGTACTGGTAA
This sequence comes from Danio tinwini, assembly GCA_903798205.1. NCBI lineage: Eukaryota > Metazoa > Chordata > Actinopteri > Cypriniformes > Danionidae > Danio > Danio tinwini. The sequence goes on along the minus strand of CAIGQZ010007154.1, from coordinate 13,503,924 downwards.
TTTGTGGTTATTATTGTTGCAACAAATATAATAATACAGACAAATTAACTGTTAATAATAAAATAAAATAATAGTATATATCAGTTGCTACAGTTTAATAAAAGATAAAGTAGTTTATTAGTTTATAACTATATTAATTTTTAATTATTATCTATAGTAATTCATTTTAATGTGACACATTATTGGTTTTTTTTTATATTTTACTACAAAATTATTTTATCGAAGCATGACAACATTAGGATCCTAAATTAGTTTATTGGACTTATTTCTACAATTATATTTAGGATTACTATTATGTTTTCTTTGTGTAAAGGGATACGTTAATAAAGTCTTAAGTGTTTAACTAATTATTATATTTATTATATAATTTTTATTTACATAATTTGAGTTCCAAGACTGCACAGATGTTAAAATGATTGTTACGATATAATAATGAAATAATGACTGAAATAGGAAACCCTAAACTGTTCACAGTCTAATGAATGGCAATCGTAGCATGGGCGGTCTTGATCACCATATTTGTGAAATTCAGTAGGTGGTGATAATGCTCCTAAGCAGTTAGTCATCGTTAAACAAGAAAAAAATAGAAGAAGACTGATCCGTCATTAACCATATATGGTTTGCCTAGATTGTGTGTGTGCCTGAAACATGTGTGGATTTGTGGGTCTGCAGTTGGATATATCTCGTTTGAATGCACAGTATATAATTATTTTGCCACTAGAGGGTGTGTATTCACAACAAACAAAGGCATAGTTTGATGATGCCATGACCGAGTATGGAATCATGGAAGTGAATGAGCTAAAATATTCAAAACCTATTATCCTGGTAGTATAAAGACTGAAAGCCATCAAAGTGAAACTACACTGCTGAAGCAATTGCTGATGACAGACATGTATGGCATGGCCTAAAGCAGTGGAGCTTTTATTATGCCACAGTCTAACCACTTCCGGATGATTCATGGGTAAGAATTAGTGCTGTTTTATCATACTAAATACATTTTAAAGTTTTGTTTCAATACTGCTCTTTTAGTCGAATAAAACACACAATATTTTAAAGCCTCTTTGGTGTTTTCTATAAAACAAAACTGAAAGTCGATGGTGAATCACATCATAAGACAGGAAAAACAGGACATTGACACAGGTCCGTGTCACTAATTATGGTGGCTTGAGAAAGTACTACATAAACTTAAATATTATACTACATAAACTCATTCTTTGTCTTCCGTTGTTTTCTGAGACTAATTTCTATATGCATCTCCTCCTAAACCGTTCATACTACAATCACTAAACTAACTTCAAACCTCCAAACTGGTCTGACTTGGGTTGCTATATCTTTTCCAACTGATCCGATTTACAGTTTTCCGAAAACTGACCCGGAAAATTCGGATTGAGTCAAACTTTTTGACATCATAACTTTGTGCCAGACTGTCATACTGACTTAAGGTTGGGCTCATTTAACTCAGACTACCAATCTGCCAATCACTGATAATCTTTCAACTTACTAGACACACCCTAGCAACCACTTACGACACCCGAGCAACTGTCCCATAGACTTCCATTGTAAAAAAACTGCTATTGACTTCACATTGGACATACTAACAACGTACCAATCCATACTAATTATGTACTAATCCATACTAGAAACATACTAACAACATGCTATTCATACTAGAAACATGGTAGCAACATGCTAATTCATACTTTAATCATGCTAGCAACATGCTAGTTTAAACAAACACATGCTAATTCATATTAGAACCATGCTAACAACATGCTAGTTTATACTAGAAACATGCTAGCAACATGTTAATTCATACTAGAACCATGCTAATTTATGTTAGCAACTGCCTAGTAACCACTCAGAAAACCTTAGCATTCACCTAGAACAGCCTATCAACACTTTAGTAACCACCTAGCAACCACTCAGAACATCCTAGCAACCGCCTAGCAATATCTTAGCAACCACCTAGAACACCCTAGCAACTGCCTACATTTGTGATAATGTAATACATAAGTCAGCAAAATATACAATACTGTTTTAGTGGTTTTTACATATTTTAATGAAGACATCTTGCATATTGTGCATTATAAAATGATTTATTTTTGTAAAGTGGGCCTTCCAAAGAGAATTTGCCATTTTGAATACACAAGTATTTTGATTTGATGTGTTTCTTTGCTCAGGTATGCGTGGACAATTGCTCAGTGCAGAACCTGCAGCTCTCACATGGGCTGGAAGTTCTCTGCGGTCAAAAAGGATCTCAGTCCTCCTCGGTTCTGGGGTTTGACACGTTCTGCTCTGTTACCGACAATCCCACAAGGCGAAGAGGGTGTGGAGGGCTCACGCTTGCTGTGCCTGTGAAATAATCCCAGGATAACCTTTGACTTTTAACCCTGAAGCCCACAAGCATATGCTCCCCAAGGGGTCTCCTCTATCACTCCTTAAACACGAGACTCCAAAACCTCCCAAGAGAGAGAGAGAGAGAGAGAGAGAGAGAGAGCAAACGTGAGTTCATATGTGTAGATGTGTGCATGAACAGGGAGAGGAAAGAAACAACAGGGAAGCATAAGATAAAGGAGAGGAAAGAACAACAGAAGACAAGTTGTTGCCTTCACACACACCTTGTGCTGTGTAAATGACAGCCTGATACGTGCAATATCATACCAGATGAGCTCTTTAAGATATTACAATCTGTTGTAATGCACTTAATTTACGATCTAGCAGTCTTTTCTTCTTTATTACTGCCTAGTTAACTGTCGTTGACGCTCTTTAAGTGAGATTTCATCTAGTTTGTATGTTTATGAAATTATTATTGTGTTAAAATAGGGACAAATCTCTAACACCAAAGTGTGACTATCTCATTTAGTCATTTTTTTTGCAGCCCACATGATTTAGAGACATCATCATGTATATACCTCAGATAATTACAGTACATCTGCAAAACAAAGTAAAAACTAAACTGCTTGAATTAAATCATTCTCCACATGCAATGCCCCATGTTTTTGCTTTGAATACTCCTGGCACAAAACCCCTGGGTAAAATTGGCAGGTGGCGACTAAAGGAAATATCAGGGAGTATCTTTTTTGGTTATTTGGACTTGTATCAAGAGCAGTCTCAAAAGGTGTTTCGTATTTCTTCGTTTTTTTAGGGTTGCTTCATTCTTTATCATTCATTTATTTTGTATACCATTTCATTGAATTATGATAGGATGCGTTTGTTGAGTCGAGAGACAAAAAAAGATGATGTATAAGAAAGCGATTGGTTTTTACAGTCTGCCTTGAGAAATACTAAAAATATAAATATTCTGTTGACATGTTCATGAAATGGAGTGCAAAATAGACTTTTATTCAGAGAATCAGCACACATGTACATTCTCAGCTAGTCAGTTAAGTAGCTGTAATAAGAAAACAAACTGAATTGCATATCTGTGATGTTCAAGAGATTACAAACTGTTTAGTACTGATAAATTCTTGCCAATAAATCGCTTCTGAAACGTCAAGAGAGTGTGTCATTTCTAAAAGTAATTTCACGCATAATAACATTCGCTTTCTTAACAAATGAATTATCCACTAATTACAGAATTGATGTCTTGAATTTTAATTCAAACTTTACTAATGAGTTGGCATGGTGGCTCAGTGGTTACCACTGTAGCCTCACAGCAAGAAGGTTGCTGGTTCGAGTTCTGGCTGGGCCAATTGGCATTTCTGAATGGAGTTTGCGTGTTCTCCCCATGTTTTTGTGGGTTTTCTCCAGGTGCTCCGGTTTCCCTCACAGTCCAAAGACATGCGGTATAGGTGAATTGGATGAGCTAAATTGGCCGTAATGTATGACTGTCTGTGTGTGAATATATGTGAGTATGGGTGTTTCTCAGTACTGGGTTGTGGCTGGAAGGGCAGAGTTAGAAAACTCTGTGGAGACATAGTTGCATAGTTGCATAGTTGTCCAGCATAGTTGTTGAGGCCAGAGGTGTGCAAGAATAATATTTCCCCGAAACTGGCATTGTGGTAAAATTGGGTTTATATTCACACATTCTGACTTTCTACTTAATAATAAAATTTCAGAAAAGTATTGTTTGCAAATTCTAAATAATGAGATCAATCAGCCAATGACTATAAAATACATCATTGTTCAGTCAAATAAATAGTGCTAATGTTGTTTTGCTGCTGGTTAGGTGGAAGAGCTCTATTTACTTGTTTGTTATACAACTAAATAAAAAATTTGATAATAAAAAAAAAATACTGAAACTTAAAAAAAATGGTGGTATTTGTCAACCTATATACCCTGTAAAAGTCAGCTCGTTGCTTTTTATAATGTAGAAATATTGCTTTATTGTAAGCAGATCTGTAGTTTGACCACATACACTGAAGAAAAAAAAAAGAATATTGATTTAAACTAACTTAGTGTGCAATATGAAATAAATAATAAAAAGGAGAAATTGCATGATTTTTAAAATATTGTTTGAACATTCTACTGAATAACAGCTCGCCTATGGGACAACAGAATACCACTGTTTGTTAAGGTGGTTGTTGTATATCACCAGATTACTACCATATAACACTTTTTTTTATAAGTACAGTATTCTGCACTGAACATGAAGACACACACACCTTAAATTAATCACGCCATATGGACCCAGATTTGTCTTAAAAAAATAATACATTTACAAAATAAAATTCAAGCACAGAACAATTCACATTTACAAATAACAATTTGTAAGTTCAAAACACATTTCATAAATACACAAATTCAATTTGTAAATTAAAAACATGATTTATAAACACAAATTCAATTCATAAATTGAAAAACAATAATTCATAAATACACACATCTAATTAGTGAATTCAAAACGCAAGTTATACACATACAATTAGTAAATTCAAAACACGATGCATTCATTCATTCATTCAATTTCTTTTCGGCTTAGTCCCTTTATTAATCCGGGGTCGTCACAGCGACAGCAACAACATCCATACACACTCATTCTCACTTATACACTACGGATAATTTAGCCTACCCAATTCACCTGTACTGCATGTCTTTGGACTGTGGGGGAAACCGGAGCACCCGGAGGAAACCCCTGCGAACACAGGGAGAACATGCAAACTCCACACAGAAACACCAACTGACCCAGCCGAGGCTCGAACCAGCGACCTTCTTGCTGTGAGGCAACAGCAAACACAATTCACACACATCTAATTTGTTAATTCAAAACGCAAGTCATAAATACACAAATCCAATTCATATTCATGAATTGTGTGTTGTATTTATGAATTGTGTTTTGAATTTACAAATTGGATTTTGTAAACATGAAGGCCTAATCCTAATTCTACCCCTTAGCCCTTCTCCTTTGTCCAAATTCTCTTTAGCTTGAAGGCGTAGGGCTAAGGGGAAGGGGTAGACACCCCTTCAAACTGAGATTTTTCAGGACCACACTCGAATCCAAGGGGTAAAAAGTTTCCCAGAATACACCAGCCACCATACTAGTATTTAACACCAAATTAGTATTTTTTGTCATTATTACAAATTTTTTCAACAAACAACCAAAACATGTTTTATTACTTTCATGTTTTATCGTCATGCTTTTAAAATAAAAACCTAAATTAAACACAGCTAAATTTTGCTATCTATAATCCCTAATAACTCCTGTACAGCAGTCCCGCAACATTCTGTCACTCACACTCGAATACCCTGTCAGAAAAGTCTAGTGGCTGGGAATGACCTTTTTACAGTGTCTGCTATAATGTTAATGTTGTTTTTGTGTGTTTACATAGATGAATACGGCCACTGTGTAAATGCACAGTACAGTTACAATCTTGTTGCCGCATTATATCGTTATAATAACATAATATATGCCTTCAGCGATTTACTGAAGACAAATACCAAAAAAATAACACAACTGAAATCACCACAGCAGTCGTTATCGTCGATCACATATGAAGCAAGAGATTGCAAGCAGTAGTGCTGTCTCATTTCTTAGGGGTAAATTTTGAAGTCCTTCAAGGGCCCATTTCAAGGGCCAAGGGGAAGGGAAAGCGGTAGGGGTACAAAGATCAAATTGGGATTGGGCCGAAAAATGCTGTGCATGTATGAATTTTATTTTGTAAATATTATATTGTTGAGACTGATCTGGCTCCATAACGCCATCTCTCTCTCTCTCTCTCTCTTTCTCACACACATTTTCAATACCAACCAAAGCACTAGAGGGAGCTGTTATCATTCTGTCTTCTTCACCAACTCTCACAAGATTACGCAATCAAAACAAACGTACCCACGGACGTATGTGACAGTCACGTACACAGTCTTTTCTCTCCGTTCGTGTTCTTCGGGTTAAATCAGATCATTGGTGTTTAAGGGCTTAGCACGTGTTCAATATAGTTAAAAAGGAGAGCTTTATCATTTCTAGTTTGTGTATTTATGTTTTGTTTTGCTTTTAAAAGATGATTAACGTTGGAGCTTTAGTCTAACTCGGTAGTAGCAGGAACTGTCCTGTCTTTGACGATGCCCCAGGACTCTCAGGAGGGGCAGCAGCCGCTCCCGCTGGTCCGGTCTCTGATCAGTCGACTACAGGTCAACGTGCTGTTCTGTAACTGCAGCCCGCGCGTCGTCAAGCCCGTTTGGATCAACTTCTTAGGGGAGCCGCAGCCATACGTGAACATTCAGCCGTACACCGGACGAAGAATAACAACTTATGTGGGTTCGTGAAATTATGCAGAATTATGTTAGTTAATTAATTAAATTGGTGAAATTGCTATCTACATGTTTAACTTGTTCGTGAAATAGATAAACAACAAGTGTTTTACACAATGCAACGAACAACAAATAGCAATGAGGTAAATTTGGCTTTATATTTATATTCGGACTTTCATAATCATAATTTCAGAAAAGTGTTATTTGCGAATTCTAAATCATATTAGCAGTCAATGACTATCAAAGTACAACATTGTTTCCAGTCAATTAAATGGTGCTTATGTTGTTTTGAAGTCATACTTAAATGAGACTTCAAACCCAATATTCAAAGTAGCGTGTTAATCAATATAGAGGCCAGTGTTGGGGGTAATGGATACAAGTAACGCGAGTTATCTAATAACACTACTTTTTAAAGTAACGAGCAAAGTTACTTATTACTTTAAAACATTAGGTAATAATATTTGAGTTACTTTTAAAAAATGTAATGCGAGTTACTTTTTAATGAATTAATTCGCTACTAGAAAAATGACTGAATTAAAATGATCGCAGTCATGTTAAATCCCACACACAATGAGAGAATGCAGGAACAGACAAATGAAGATGGCAGAGCCTTACATTTCTGCAATATTCCCATTATTTTGAACACATGGAAGGAAAAGAGGATTATCTGAATTGACAATGATTTTACTTCACGTCTCTATTTTAAAAAAAGAAGGGAAAAAAAATCCCCTGCAAGTTCTGAAAGAGATAAAGAGACCAAGCCTCAGCCAGGTCAGAAAAAGTAACACAAAAGTAACTCAAACGTAATGTAACACATTACTTACCATAAAAGTAACTTAAGTAACACAACGAGTTACTTGTTTGGGGAGTAACTCAATATTGTAATGCATTACTTTCAAACGTAACTTACTCCAACACTGATAGAGACTGTTAATTGAGTGAATGTTTGAATATAAAACTAACTTTACCTCAATACAAATAGCATGTAGCTTGATGCATTTAATCTAAAATTTGTGATTTATTCTCATAAAGAATCACTTACTGTAAATATGAAATCTGACTCAAAGTGTTATTCAAACCCACTTTTTAGTTTAGTTTGTTTAGTGGCTATAAAAAGGTATTGTCTTTGTGTGTTATCAATTATTTTAATGATATTTTATCGCGCTGTTTCTCCTGTTTCTGTCAGGACATCCATGGATGTTTCGGGATGCAGAAACTGATGATCCAATGGTAGTCAACAATAAAGAGATGTATTTGCCAGCTTCTCTTGAAAATGGGCAAGTCGCAAATGCCAAGATCACATTGCCTGGTATGCATATTTCACTTCATATTTCAGTCACACTTCTTGCACTAACATTAAATTCAACTACATTTATAAGTGCTGCATTTTAGAGGTTAGTTAAACTAAAAATGAAAATTATGCCATTAATTACTCACCCTCATGTCGTTCCAAACCCAGAGAGCTCCTTCATATACAGCAAGAGTGCTGTGACGTTCAAAGTTGAAAAAAAGGAACAAAAACCTTGTCAAAACAGTCCATGTGATTTCAGTGATTTTACTATAATAATACGAAGCTCCATGAACACTTTTCTATGCCAAAAATAAGGCTTTAAAAATATATTGTTCACCAGTGTCATCCACGTCAGGTCAGAGTACATGTTTACTATGGGTAGTACAACATATTTAACATTCGGGTCAACAGCGCAACATACAAGCATCATATTGACGGTAGTAAATGTGCACCTTGAACTGATGTGGAAGACATAGGCAGACAAAGTTGTTTTTACATTTTTTTCTATAATTACAGTCGAACCACTGAAGTCGCACGACAATGCTTTGACAATGTTTTTGGTTTCTGGACTTCGAATGTCATAGTATCGTTGCTGTACATGGTGAGTCAGAGAGCTCCTGGATTTCATCTAAAATATCTTAATTAGTGTCGCAAAGATAAACGAAGGTCTCAGGGGATTGAAATGAAATGAGGGTGAGTAATTAATAACAGAATTAAAATTTTGGGGTGAACTAACCTTTTAAAACAACACTTGAGATCAGCAGTAAAATCATTGTTATTTTTGAAATGAAATCTAAAATATATTATTATATTTTAAAATGTAAACATATTTAATTTATTTAGTTTGATTTGATGTACCAAAATAACAAATTAAAATTATTTTAAAAACTTTCGATACTTTAGAACTTTAGATCAAGGTTGTGTGAGTTCTGCTATGCTTTTCACTGTGTACACAAGCGACTGTCGTGCAGACAGATCTAATCAATTCATCTTAAAGTATGCAGACAATACAGTATTAATACATTTACTGAGCAAGGTAGAAGTTACGGGATTGCACCAGCAAGGTGTGAATAATCTTTTGGAGTGGTGTGACAAAAATGCTCTTGTGCTTAACCTAGAAAAAAAAACAGGAAATTTGAGGTCCACAACGTCTGATGTATATACAGTACAAACCCTGTAGTTATACATAATGTAAACATCAGACATGTAGACAAATATCGTAAGTATTTGGGTGTAATTATAGACAACCAGGTTTAATGGAAAGATAATATTGATAGTGTGTGTAACAAGATAAAATAAAGAGTCTCGTCGTCTTAGGTCTTTTGGAGCATCGAAAAAATTAGTAAAAATGTTTATGTCTGTACTTATGAGATGTCTACAGTATTGTTATTCTGTATGGTATATGAGTCTGCCTGTGAGTCTAAAAACAAAATTGATGAACCAGATTAAAATCTGTTCAAATATGTCCGCGTCAGTGGTGTAGTGGTTAGTGCGTCGACCTATGCATTCCAGTGGTCGCGGCAACCCGAGTTCGATTCCGCCTCGCAGTCTTATGCCGATCCTTCCCTTCTCTCTGTTCCCGATGCTTTCCTGTCAATTCTCTCTACTGTCCTATACAATAAAGGTGAAAAATAATTATTAAAAAAAAGAAAAAATGTTGTGTTTGCGTTTACCAGTGCTGGCGTTGCGAGATCGCTGTCTGCAAGTTGTGAGACGGTTGGTGCGCAAGGAAGATATCGGCCGTCTGGAGATCGCTCGCTGCCTTCAAGAGGATCTAGCTCAGAGACCCAGCATTCAGGCTGATCTACGACGCATTAGCCAGCGGGTGGAGCAGAAGTTACTGGAGAACAGAGAACTGCAAAACAGACGAATACATCAACATTAACTGGACTGTGCTTATGTACTAAGTGTGCACCAAACAACAGCATATAAAACAAACTATATACTATAGCACTGTAAAATACACAGTGCTGACAAACCAGAGGACTGTTTTCTTAATCAGACGGACACTTTAGACAGAATTATGTCAACTGATGTTTTTTTAGAGCTGTTATGATTCATTGATAGGCAGAGACTTGAGAAGTCAAAGAGAGAACTTTAGGAAATGTGGGTTTTTGTGATTGTCTGAGTGGCTGGCCTACTAATAGATGAGAACCGTATCTTATTTTGGTTATTGTTATCTGCATACTTTTAATCAATTACTTTTCATTTGTTTAATTATTTGTTAATAAATAATGGTTACAAAATATTTTATGTCAATAATATAATAATGTCTGACTTATTATGTCTGATATGTTTTTAGACACTAGCACAATGTCAAATATAAATATGGATTTGCATAGACACACACAAAATTCATGTCAGTGTTCAGTAAAAACAATTCAATTATATATATGAGCAATATCACATGAGTAGCAGTACAATATGGTTGTATATTGACACTGGTGGGAGGCGTGCGTTGGCATAAGGCCACAGGCTGAGTGCCTTAGTGTCCCACCGGTGACAATATACAGCCATATCGCACTGCTATGAGTGTGATATTGCGTTGTTACAACATTTTGACGGCATAATCGTGAATATAAAAAAGAAAATCTAACACGAGAGTCTGAAATCCTTTTGTATGAGGAACTACTTTCTTCCGCCATTCATTTACATCTGACTTTAGAACAGCAGAAACTGTTACTAATTCACAGTCACTTTAGAGCTAGTATTTAAATGATTCCCTAGCGTAATGTCTAAAGTGATGACAAAACAGGTGATTTTGCTCACATTTTAAGATTCTAAGGTTAAACGGCATGAAATGCCATCAGTCTAGAGACATTTTCCCAACTCACTGTTGCAATCGCGATATCACAATAATTAACCCCAAAAAAGCCAGAGCAACACAATCACTTCCAGATTATTGTTGTGTTTGTGATAAGAAAAAAACTCTTAACACGTGCGGGCGTTTCTTCTTTCTTTTTACATAAATTGTCTCACCAATTTTTTAATGTTTGGATCAGCTGTAATTTGAAAATACCCCAATATTTTCTCCTCTAAAGGCTTATTATGCGGTCTCTGTCGCCATCTTGTGGATGGACAACGTCAACCGTCTTTGCTCTGCTCCATGACAGACTGACAGGTCTCTCAAAAATTATAAATATTTAAAATAGGCACAATCCTTATAAATAAACAACTACAAAAAGTACATTATGTTGTCCAACAGCTGCAATATTTGTCAAAATGTGTTGAGTTTCTTGATCTGCTGTCACTCTGTGGGCGGAGTAATACAGAAGGGTGAGGAGCGGTGTGGAGCAGGTGTGGAGGCTGTAAGAGTTGTGAATATCACAAGGCTATTAGCCAATCAGATTTGAGAACCAGACAGAACTCTTGTATAAATATACTGTTGTATATAAATGGTGACTACATGCTCCATAGTTACACAATAAGTCAATATTTTCATGAACTTTATCTTATTTGCCTGTTCATAAAATTTCAGATTTTTTTTTGTCTTGATTTAAATCACAATATTTCAAAACTAATATTTGAATGAAACTAATATTTAGCAACACCTCCAAATGAAGTGAGATTTACCTGCCATAAATTATTTTACCAGCCATGAAAATTTAAGACCATAACATCATTAAACAAACATGGCCTATAATGACATGGCATGAGGAAACATCTACAATTCTTGAATTTAATAGAATTAACAATCATTTATCGCTGTATATTGTACTGCCTTACGCAGAAATTGACGTTAGGCCTGTATAATAATTTACCACTAAAACATATCTTATATTGCATACATTAACAAATTAAATCTGAATTATTTAAGACAAATCAGTGTATACTTTTTTCTTTTCTTTCATTATTTTTATTGCAGATTTAGAACACAGAACATACAAGGGCAGTAACGACATTATATTGACATCAAAACAAATACAATATAAAAAGAAAGAGAAAAAAATTACAATTATTCAAAGACAAAATTTAAGGCTTTAAAATAATTAACAGTTCTTTTTGCTTTGGTATTTTTTGTTTCTTTTATCGTGCATAGGTAATGACTTATTTCTATTTTAAAGTGAGTAAAATTCTTTTTTTTACTGCCCATTTACATTTATGAATAAAAAATTTCCATATATAAGGAGCAAAATAACAATATGCCAAATTTTGAAATCGACTGTTTTCTCATAAAAAAATAAAACATCTTTTTCTTTGAATTCCAATGCAATATTCGTACTTGCTTAACAAAAAAAAATATCACACCAAAACAATTGTGTATAAATACAATCATAAAATAAATGAACAATACTCTCTTCTTTATCGTTACAGAAGGTACATTTTAAATCAACATCTAAATCAGTGTATACATATATGCTAACACCGTGCACACTCTATACTTACATAGACATTATATAATAAATGTCTGTATACTTAGCAGTCCTCGTGTGGTTAATAGGCCTATGTGCTCTTTCATACTTAGTAGTAGTCAAGCAGCGTTCGCCGTCGTGCAGGTCGGGGATGACTGTAGACAGGAGTAAATGCATCACTAATTGATCCACCTGAATTTTCTCATCAGTGTCCTTTAAAGGTCAGTAACGTTAAATTGCCGTAATTTGAACAGCATCGGGTTTTATCAGGCCTCACGCAGACTGTTTTCCGATCTTGTGATCGCCGTTATGTGCTCTGACGCTTGGGCTTACAGTTTTAGGTCAGGCGTGAGCTTTCTGCTAAATATTAGCATCTGTAACGTTAGATAACCAATGACTCTTTAAATTCGTGTATTTACGAGTTTTGCTTCGTATAAAGATGTTTTTTTTGTTTACAAATCTATAAAAATAAACACAAGTAGACCTATAAAACAGACGCGGTTTTTAATCTTTTAGCTAACTTCAACTGACCGTTGATTTAAAAAAAAAAAAAAATTTAGCTTCAGTGTTTCTTATAATATCATTTAGTTGTAGTATTCCGTTTCTACTTGGAATTTAAAGCTTTTTTTTGCGGTCATTTTATTGAAGAACCTGGAAATCAGTCAATATCAGAATTGACTTTGAAATAACTGCATGTAAGTTAGGGATGGGAGATATGACAAAAATATCATATCACGATATTCTGATAACATCTCATATATCTCATCTCATGCTGATAACTATATAACGATATAGTACTATTTCTGTAAATTCAATCAATTATTGGTTCACCATTAACAATTTAAAGTGGTTTACTCATTCAAATGTGATTTATATTTCTCAGTTTATTTGGAACGTCAGGGCAAATGTCTGATTTAAAAATGTGGAAAATATAAAAGTATAATATATAAAACACTCTGGAAGAACTAGTGATTACAAGTACAACCTAAAAATAAAATATCACTAAATAAAATGCATAATGTAAACATTAAATAAAAACTATTGCAACTTTTTTCCCCCCATGATTCTGTTATTCACGTTTCGGTCTGCATCCCCATATAAACTATGAAAAAGTATTACCATAAACAATGTATTTAATGACCATGAAATAAACAAGTATATTATGAAAATATAGAGATATACACCTGTTTTTCATTTTAAACTGTATTTTTTTTAAGTGTAAACATTTCCTTTTTTTCCTCAAGATCCTAGTGCGATGAACTGTGAAAGGGAGAAGGTGACTTTAATGTGGCTGAATGAGGCCGTGATCTCGCCCAGAAAGCTGATGAGAAACAGTGTGGGAAGGGCACAGCCCACTTGCTGGGATGAAGAAGGGCATCATGATGATGATGATGACGGTGCTGCTGGTGGTGTGAGTGATGTTGGATCTCCTGGCTTGAACACATCTACTGGGTCTGCTGGACTGGGCGACATGGAAAACATCTATCTCAGCACTCCACCGCACCCCAGTTCTTCAAAGAGTACACCCAAATTACGCTTAAAATTGACTGGACGCCATAGATCACTATTTAAAAAAGGCCCTGGTTATGTAAGTACATACACATGTATACCACTAAATTACATTATATACAGTGCTTGACATTAACTTTTTTGATCACCAGCCAGTGTGGCTAGTAGATTTCCAACATTACTAGCCACTCGCCATTTTCACTAGCCACAGTTTTGTTGTTGGGGAAAATATGTTTTATATGCATAAATATGACTTTGACATTCTAATATTATTAGATTTAGATATTGTGGAATGTCCACATGCCTCCTGATTAATTTAACTTTTTGTGTATGAACTTGCTCAGTGAGCATGAGCACATGGGTCATGGTTTCATAATGTTTTATTACAATTAGTTTTTATTTAACATGACTTTTCAGAGCTCAAAGGATTTACCAAATTTATCTCTAACCACACTAAAAATAAATAAATAATTATTTCTTAGCCACAAATTTTAAATGATGTCAAAACAAGCAAAATATAGCAGGATACTATACATTTTATTTAACAAAACATTTCTTAAAAAACAAAAAAAAAAGTTAACCATATAAATGGGAAGTTAATATCCTATATCCGGTTTAAATAATGGTTAAAGCGAAAGAATCCGGTGCTGCTTACAAAAAGACCAATCTGGAGCTCTTGAAAGCAGCAGGGCAGTGGGTGCATGAGCATCACTTTTTGTCTAGTCTATTTGAAAGAGAACTGATCACACCAGTTGTGTTTCCAGGCACGGTTGTTTCAAGCAAGAAAACAGGAGTGCGCATGGGTTTTAAACATCACATCAGCTGTTAGCGTGAGTGATTATCCTTTAATTCAGTAATCTACTGGCTTTTTTTTGCACGTACGAACACAATTATATTTGTCAGTCATGCTGCTTCTCAATTCTAAGATTGCATTTGCACGAATATTGGGCCATCTTCATTGCCGAATCCTGCTTTTAAGAAAACTACAATTTAAAAATGATTTTCAATCAGCTAAAGTGACTAGTGAGAGTGTCTTTCTAACCCGCCACAGCTAAAATCTACCCACATTTGGCGGGTTGGCGGGTGTTAATGTAAAGCCCTGACTATATATAAACTACACGTTTGGCATAGATATATACACAAGATATCACATACGGACCCTGAGCATGCATCAATACTGCTGCCATATTTGTACTGTGCTCTCAGGGTAAAAGTCATTCAACCACACTAGCCAAGCTGGATTTTTGTGTTGCGTACAGGTGTAGTAACGAGCAAACAAAGAAAACGAAGTATAAAGGCAGAACATTTCATAGGGAACATTTAGTTTTTTATGTTTTTGGATGTTACAAACGTTTCTGCTAAACAAGTATTGATGATAATACAATCTCTTACTGCATTCACCATAAAGCAAAGTAGCACCAACTTGCACTAAATACTGGGCTTATGCTAGTTTTGTTCAAATCAGCAAACAATGTTAATGAAATAAGACAACGAGACACTGCAGTGCCAAAAACTTGTATTATTGTCGGTTAAGTGAAGTAACGGCTAGTTTTTGAAGTAACTTATAAGGGTGCCTGATAACAACAGTGCCTACACATCAATGTGCATACTGTCTACCATAAATTATTAAAAATTATGAATGTTATATACTATTTAGATCAGAAATGTGGATATGCACATTGAGACGCAGGGATATCGATGGTTCACACAAATAGTTTATAAGGGAGATTCATACACAAATGAAGCACTGCCTCCGTTTAACATTAGAAGTGAAAGCAGGGGAGGGGGTGTGTTTTAGGACACAGATTACATCAAATTTAACAGGAAGGGAGGATATTACATTTTCATGCACACAAACACAAGCTCTCTGTTATCAATGTTCACGAGGTCACTTATCCATCAATATAGTGATGTAAAATTATAATTTTCGGAATTTAAAAAAGAAATTTGCGTACTGACCAATGGGAAAACTCCCGATCATAGATAAATGTGTATATATGTGTATATACACCTTTGGCTCTGGATAGCCAGTCATCCACTGCACCTTGGTCCCACATTCATTTTAAAGGTGTGCTACCCTGTACTAAAATGGCGGCTCTATTGACACATTTCTTCCAATAGACAACAATAGCGTAGGCGACATCTAATGTAATTATCTATGCACATTTGGAATGTGTTATTGTTTATATTTTTTTTATGAGAAGTTTTTTTTTGCTTGATCGGGTTTAATTTATTTCATAAAAAAATGAAGCTGAAAAAGTAATATTGTAAGGTATTAGAATTTTATAAATTATAATGTTTTAATTTCATGAATTAAAAAAAAAAGTCACTAGCAGTTTACAGAATAAAACAAAAATGATGTTTTACTCAAACACAGCTATATTGCCATAGTGCAAGATATAATTTAATAGTGTCTGTAATAGTCTGTATCAAATTGTATATCTGACAAGATTTGTTTTGATTATGTTTTTGTGTGTTTCAGTGCATTGATTGTGTATTTGTGTGTTGCATACAGGATGGTGCTTCAGGACAGAAGTCTTCTGTTGGACCTTCACCTCCATCTGCTGGGAAGAAACGCAGAAGTCTAGAACAAGGGCAAAAAGCCATTTACCTCAAAGCACTGAATGATGCGATGGGCAATGCCGGCAAAAAGTCTTTAGTGTTTGGACCTAAAAGTCTACCTGCTACGAAATCCCCTGAGAAACCTGTGAATGCAGAGGAGGAGGAGGAAGAAAAGCACTCTGACCTCGACTGCTGCTCGTTCAGTGAGAAGAATGAACCATCTCTGATTGCATCTAAAGATGATGGTCCTCCCCCGCTGGAGTTCATAGATACAGAAGATGATTGGACAAAAAAGGACACCAGGGTAATGGAGTTTTCTTTTCTTGTTCTTTGCGTTTTTTCATGAATAAATTGTTTTGCGTAGTTCATAACATGTGACAGTAAAGCCTTAAAGAATTGTAAAAAATAAAAAGTAATTTTGATAAGTAGTAGTAGTAGTAGTCATTGTCATAGTTGTCATCATCAAAAGATCCTGAAAAAAATGCCTGTCATTTCTGTAGAATAGAGTTGTTAAATAAAAAAAATAAATAAATAAATCTATATAAAAAATTTAGGTTGTAATGATATTCAATAATTAATTTTCCTTCAGATTAGTCCCTTCATTAATTTGGGGTCACCACAGTGGAATGAATCGCCAAGTTATCCAGCATATGTTTTACATAGCAGATGCCCTTCAAGCTGCAACCCAGTACTGGGAAACATCCATACACAGTCATTCACACACCTACATTACGGTCAATTTAGTTTACCCAATTCACCTATAGCGCATGTCTTTGGACTGTGGAGGAAACCGGAACACCCTGAGAAAACCCACGCCAACACGGAGAGAACATGCAAACTCCACACAGAAATGCCAACTGACCCAGCACTGAGCCACCATGTCGCCCCTGTAATGATATTTACAGCTAGTGTTAATGTTTTTACAGTATTTCTTATTATTGCAGCCTTGGTCAGTGTAGGAGTTTGTCAAAATATATGTAAAACTAATTATATGTAATGTATAACAATATAATCCTATTTATTTATTCATTAATTTTTTTGTCGGCTTAGTCCCTTCTTTAATCCGGGGTCGCCACATCGGAATGAACCGCCAACTTATCCAGCACGATTTTATGCAGCGGATGCCCTTCCAGCCGCAACCCATCTCTGGGAAACATCCACACACTCATTCACACTCATACACTACGGACAATTTAGCCTACCCAATTCACCTGTACCGCATGTCTTTGGACTGTGGGGGAAACCGGAGCACCCGGAGTAATCCTATTTAAAGGATGTATATTCTGCTCTTTTGTAATTATATTTTGAGAAAATAAATATTGACTTTATCTCTATGCATAGAGTGTGATCCTGAAGCGTCCTGAGTCGCCTGATTGGTCCGATGTTGAGGATTCAGGACCAGTTGAAGTGTTCTCACAGGATGAGTCTTTTAAACCAAAGAGTCCACAAAAAAATCTTAAAGCGGACTGTGGAGTTGTGGACTTCACCGACACTCCTCCACTATTGGAATACAATCCTTACACAACTTTAATGCCTACAACATTCCCTACAGAAGCTCAAGGCTCTGAGCAACCAGCTCAGGAAACATCCTCTGACCTTTCATCCACCAAAAACTATTTACGCTCTAGGTCAATTAGGCGGTCCCTCAAATTACACCCTTCATCAGTAGATCTGATCCCTGAGGTCCAAACCAGCATTTCTGCACCCTCCTCACCTGGTAGCTGGAGTTATTTACATTATTTGAATCGCAGAACTTCTGAATCAAATGCTTACACATCTCCACAGATGCTTCTCATTGCAGACAGTGTTACCCGCAGGATTTCGGCTGGCTCAGAACCTCTTTGGTTGCCAGATTTGAGTTACACCAAAGCGGATTCTGCAGGATTTATTGACACCCACTGTCACCTTGACATGCTCTATGGGAAGTTGGGTTTTAAAGGAAGTTTCCAAAAGTTTCGGAGCATATATGCAAGTAGTTTCCCAGTGGAGTTTAATGGCTGCATCGCAGACTTCTGCAACCCAAGAATCACAGAGAGAGAAGCCATCTGGGAAGGACTGCTGGGAGAGGAGAAAGTGTGGGGGGCTTTTGGTTGCCATCCTCATTTTGCTAAGGAGTATAACGAAATTCATGAGCAAAGCATCATGGCCGCTATGCGCCACCCTAAGGCCATTGCGTTTGGAGAGATTGGTTTGGATTACTCGCATAAAAACTCCACAGACTCAAGGAAACAGAAAAAGGTAATGCAGACTCAATAATTGTTGATCTCAAAGGTTTTTTTAAGCATTTGTTCACATTTGCCAGGGGCCTGTACTAGGGTTGTGCGATTTGGGGAAAATATCTAATTGTGATTTTATTGACAGATATTTCGATTTGATCAGTGACTTAATTTTGTAGTTAAGCTTCAGCTCAGTAATCTGTATTTTAGCTTCTTACTGCTAAAATGCAATGTTAGTTAAGAAAAGGAACTGAAAAGATATTAATTTACTCAAAAACATTTATTCAAATTTGTTTTTAAATATTGAGAAATGAAACAATTTTTTCTCTAGAGCAAACCGTACAGACAAATAAAATGACCTTACCTTTTTTAAACAAGTTAAACTCAAATTAGGAAGATAGTGTAGCTTATTAGAAAAAATAA
>CAIGQZ010007154.1:13460460-13484487 GCA_903798205.1 Danio tinwini | reverse complement strand
TGACAGATATTGCGATTTTGATTTGATTTGCGATTTAATTTTGTAGTTAAGTTTCAGCTCAGTAATCTGTATCGTAGCTTCTTACTGCTAAAATGCATTGATTGTTGTGATTGAAGAAACTGAAAAGATGTTAACTTACTTAAACATTTATTCAAATTTATTTTTACATTTTCTGAAATTAAATACTCATTTTTCTCCAGAGCAAACAGTAAACAAAAATAAAATGGCCTTACTTTTCTGTAAACAAGTTGAACTCAAATAAGGGAAATAGTGTAGCATATAATACATTTTTTAATAATTAAAAAAATACAGAACACTCAGCAAACTAACATGGCTAAAACAACTCTGAAATTGTACTTGTTTTTGTAATTGTAATTGTAATTGTGCTGTTGCTTTCTACTAGATTGAGTGTCACTGGCAATACTTTCACTTGATTTTTTTTCTCATGTCTGTTGCTTTTTTCAGAGCTGGTTGTTGTATTTCCTCGTGCTGTGACAACAGTTCTTACACATTACCTGTTTTTGCTTGGTATCTGTGACTTTGAAACCAAAATAATGCTATATTACCGATGTCCTGTTTTTCTTTTATATTAATTTGTCTATTATTGGTTCTGAAGCAGCAAATGTCATCATCCCACTTGTCAGCACTTTCCTGTTTGTTTGTTTGTTTTTTTGTTATTGTGGGCGTTCCGCATATAGTTCGGTTGCGCAATTCTGATTGGGCAGAACAAAAGTGTGCTTACTCAATTGGCTAGTAAGACTGTCACACACAGCCGGCAGTCACGCGTTTGCTGTGGGCGGGGGAAATTAGATAATAAATATATATATATATATATATATATATATATATATATTGCAGCCTCTAGGAATTAGCTAATCGCAATGTATTAAGTCTCGATTGCGATTCGATTTCGATTAATCGCACAGCTGTAGCCTGTACCATGAAGCTGGGTTAGCTGGCTTTCCAGTTAAGTTTCAGTTTAGTTTACACCAATCATGGGTTTTATGTAACATGAGGGCAGCTCGACTTTAATTAATCTTTGTTGCAATGGTATTATGAAGCAGCTGAGCTAACTTCATGGTAACTAAGGCCCTGTCCACACAAACACAGGTATTTTCAAAAACGCACTTTTTTTACACAGTTTCACTGTTTGTCCACACAAACACACAGTTTCAGGTTACTGAAACCAAACCTTTTTGAAAACTTCGGCCAGGGTAAAGATTTTACAAAAACTCCAGGAACAGTGTGGTTGTGTGGACGATACAATTGGAGTTTTTGCCTCATGACATCGCATATTCATGACAATCGCATCGGATATTTTGTGACATTCGCCCGTGGGACTGTAATCCACCTCTGTTCTCACATTTGTATTGATTTGTATGCGATTTACTTGAACAAATATTTAATTCCCCATTTAATGTGAACCCAGCATAAAAGTGTCATTATCCCCACCTGTTGGGTTGGCGTGCCCTTAACATGCTTCACTGTGCGTTTTTGCATTTTCATGTGGACATTTAAAAAAATAACTTTTGTGTATGTGGCTGTGGCTTAAAACCCAGAATTGGTGCAAACTAAACTGAAACCTAACTGGTTCGCCAGTCATGGTACAGGTTTGGTTTGATTAAAATGAACTCTGGTGTGATTGCTCTGTTAGTGGGGTTCATTTAAAATAATGTGAATCCTACTTATGAACATTGATATGGACAAAATAAACAGACAGAGACCCATGTAAAATGTGTCTTCATCTGTTTTGTTGTTGTAAGGTCTCCTTGCAGAAACTCTTCATTGTCACAAAAGCAGTTTTTCAGTGGTTTTGCTTCTTAAAAATGACAGTGGCAAATCCAAACATAGAAACACGACTAAACAAACCAAGATAACCAAACTACAACTGTAAAAACATCCAAAGTTCACATATGAGAGTTCCGCCAGAGCATAATTTCTGTCTTTTTGCACGTAAAGGTGTTTGAACGGCAGTTGCAGTTGGGGGTCGCTCTCAGGAAACCTCTAGTCATACATTGCCGTGATGCTGATGACGATGTGCTGAAAATTATGAAGAAGTGTGTTCCCCGAGATTACAAAATACACAGGTCAGTTCTCATTAAACACACATGGGCTAACTGCTAGTTTTTTTAGAAGTTAATCAGTCGCATAGAACAAATCAGTGGTTCATATTTCACTGTAAAATCTAACTTTTTAGGACCATTAAGATTTGTTTTAGTATTTCATTATTTAAATGATTCATTCATAGTAACTTTTATATATTTTTCAATCAGTGTTTAATTATTCTTACATGTGTATATTCTTGTTTTTTTAATCATTATTTTCAAATAACTAATTTTCTAACATGAGCAACTGTAATCACAAACTGGGTACTTGGCTGGCTTGCGACCTCATATATTTGGGAGCATTTGTGTGACTGCATATAATGGTTGTAGCACGACCTGTTTTGATTTTTATTCTAAAACCATGCTGAATCTGTCATCCCTGCCGCTATATTAGATCATGTTAGCTGTCAATCCTTTAAGGCTTTCCGCTGTCAGATGACGGAGCTTTTGTGACCGCGGGAAATGCAAACTGTTGAAGAGTGAAAAGTACACAGGTTTGCAAACCCCTTCGCTAATGTTGATCCTGGACCATCATCATCATTTAAATACAGTGTAAATTAGCTTATGCTGATCCCGGACCATCATCATCACCATTTAAATACAGTGTAAATTCACTAATGTTGATCCTGGACCATCATTTAAATACAGTGTAAATTCATTAATGTTGACCCTGGACCATCATCATTTAAATACAGTGTAAGAGGGTGTCCCTGGGGTTGTAAAAGGTAGTAAATGAAATTAGCCAAATTAGGGGCATTAAAAAGTATTAAGAAGTAATAAACCTCATCTGACGAGGTATTACATTTTCGAGCCCAATGTTTTTATATTATTTTTCAATTTGTGTTAAGTGCAGGCCTTTATTCTAAAATTTGCGTGGATTTATTTATATGTTGAGAGTAGACCTGAGCTATATCATGTGAGGTGGAGTTTGTTCGTGCGTGCGCTGAAACAAACTGGGTACCTGGCTGGTTTGCGACCTCATGATATATTTGGGAGCATTTGTGCGACTGCATATAATGCATACAACGCGACCTGTTTAGATTTTTTTTTTTTTCTAAAACCGTGTTGATTCGCTTTTCCCTGCCGCTTCATTGGTTCATATTAGCTGTCAATTACTTGAGGCTTTCTGCTGTTAGATGACAGAGCTTTTGTGACCGCAGGATATGCAATCGGCTAAAGAGTGAAAAGTACACAGGTTTGCAAACCCCTCCTGAAGTTACAAATAATGGCGCCAATGACAGTGATCATGTGGTGAATTTTGATCCGCCAGCTGAGATCAATCGAGTGTTTTCGGAGAAGGTGCCCGAATCTCGATGCGTTGCATCGCAAATGTCCACTAAATGTAAAATCTATCACTGTACACATCATCTCCAAAGAAGCTTACCTTTTCTAAGTTTTACACAGCAGCGTAGCGGACGGCCCGCAGCCCCCATCTCCCATTTCCCCCACCCCGCTCTTCAGTTTGTGATCGCTCAACCACATGACCCAGCCTCCCCCGCCCGCTCTTCAGTTTGTGATCCCTCCAACCCCCATTTATGTTATTCCATTTGGAAAGATATTTCATTTATGCCACTACAGTTGCAGCTCTAAGTCGTGCTGGTATTAAATTTTTTTAATACTCGAAGGTATTAAAAAGGTAGTAAAACGTATTAAATTCAACTTAAGAAGTTCTGTATACACCCTGTAAAATGAAAGTAAACAGTTGTGAGAAATTATCATTACACTGGACCTGAGCATACACGTGCAGTTGTTACTTTCAAAATCAATGACATACACTTAACATCAGATTTTGCAATCTACTAACCTGTATCCAAATGTGTGTTAGACACTGCTTCACCAACAGCTACTCAGTGATTGAGCCATTCCTAAAGGAGTTCTCTAACCTGTGTGTGGGATTCACTGGACTGGTGACATACCATCGCGCTGCAGAGGCTCGTGATGCTGTGAGGAAAATCCCCCTCAACAGAATCCTGCTGGAGACAGATGCTCCATATTTCCTACCCAGACAGGTATCATTGAGTTTTACTTGTTCCTAGGGTTGTATTGGCTGCAATATCTTGTATATTGGCCATAATTGATTTGTCTCATCTAAACATGCATGTGATTTGCAACCTTTGTTGTTTTAATTTAGCTCAAAATTTGCATACAAAGTCTGTAAATGGTGTGTTAACAGACAACAGAGAAGGAGCACCAATGTACCAACAGACATATAGTACTGGCCGTTGAATACAAGAGATTATGCATTAATAAATTTAACAAATGTTGACCTTCGTTCTTTGCTTATTTTTACAATTTTACAAAATACTATAAAAAATTACTATTTAATTAAAGTATGCATAACGAGAAGCCATACCAGCGCAGCTGCTTTAAGCACCATCTACTGGACGATTGTCAATTAGCATTTTTATTTAGCCTGTCTGATGTTTTTGTTTAGCGCAATTTTTTAGTTTTGCTCAAATTTAGGATAATTACAGGTAGTTTAGCATAGAGATGCACAGATACCATTTTTTGGAACCGATCCAATCCTGATATCAAAATTCTGACTATCAACTGATACAGATTCGATCACGATACTGTGCCTTTTTTTTTTTTTAAACATAATACCGTTTTCATAGTTCTGGTGATTAAACTCAAATAATATATCTTCTTTAGTAAAAATAACAGACCTATAGGCCTACTGTATATGACAGACGACACAATCTAACTAAAAACGTGATGCTTGCTGTAAACTAGGCTACATTATTTGAGCATTCGTTTCGACATTGATATGATCTGTTGTGATCCAGCTTATGTTTCCTTTTTTATTATTAAGATTTTTCTTTGAAATCTGTAATAGGCTACCACTATTGACCCTCATCGCTGGTAAAATAACCAGCCTTTTAGCAAAGCTTGATATTTTCCTGCAGGTTTGACGCAGAGTAAGCAAAACTGCCTGAGGCAGTTTTACTTATTAAATACTCCCTCACCAAATCTTGTCATGAGTGAGATGGAGAAAATGAAAGCACATCAGCACTGAGGAAAAATCAAATGCTCAAGATATAATCTTTAAAATACTGACTTTATTAAAAATTCTATAGCCATTTCAAATTGAAATGTGAAATGGCTATAGAATGGCTTCAGAACATTTGGGATATAGTAGACATGCATATCAACTTTCTAGTGCCTTGTAATAGGCTACCTTCATGGCTTTTGTTAGCTTATAAATTACACAGAATATAGCCCACACGCAAGATCTGATTTGGATAGGTACCAGCTGGCCGATACCCGATCCAGCAAAAATATGCGGTATCGAACCGATATCTGATCAGATCAGTGCATCCCTAGTTTAGCATGTACTGTAATAAGCAAAGAAATATCACGTTATACAGTCTTTAATTTGGTCTTGTTACTAGATTTAAAAAATGGCAAAACAATATCAAAATTGCAAAAAAAAATCTACAATCAAAATGGTGTATGTCGGA
Source organism: Danio tinwini (assembly GCA_903798205.1). Lineage (NCBI taxonomy): Eukaryota > Metazoa > Chordata > Actinopteri > Cypriniformes > Danionidae > Danio > Danio tinwini. Next base: position 13,478,921 of record CAIGQZ010007154.1, on the reverse strand, counting down.
GGGTTTTGTCAGTTTTGGTTCTTATTTCATGGTCATAAAGTTGCCAACTCTAGTTGTTCCCCATGCATGTATATGCATTACCTCACCCAATTCTCTCTCACTCTGTAGGTGCCCAAGTCTATATGCCGGTTTGCTCATCCTGGTATGGGAATCCACACACTGCGTGAGATTAGTCTGCTGAAGGGAGAGCTCCTGCCCACAGTATTGCAAACTATCCGGCAAAACACTACACATATATATGGACTGTGACTGAAAACCTCTATAGTTACTATAGTAAGTAGCAATAATTGTCTGCTGCTGCAGTCAGCTTATTCTTGTATGTAACCTCTTTGACTATTTAAAATCTATCTGCATTTCCACTTATGCTTCTAATTTTTTGTAGGGAATTTCACATCTGTTGAGAACAATTTATTTTAAGATCTCTTCAGTTTTGTTTTAAAATGGTTCATTCTTTTGTTAAATGTCTGCATGCATGCTTACAAGCCGTGTATGCTTGTGAGAGATAAGTGACAAAATGGCAGCTTGTGTCTTCCTTTATACTGGAAACAAAGTTGTTTTTCTCTGTAACATCACATGAAAGTTTGTGTAAAACTAAAATGTAAAACTGAATGTGAAAAACCGTGACAATTAGCTTTTACCAAGGTGTTTCTTTTATATAAATGTATCGTTTGTTATAATAAATGGTCTTGTATACACAACATGAAATGGTCGATGCACTTTTATTGACTTTTTTTTTTCTTTAAATACATGACCTTAAGCTAAATGCTAAAGAATCAAGAACATAGAAATTAGAGAGAAATTTTTTTAATCATCCTTTATTTTGTTAAAATGTGTTAAATTACATCATGTAAATTTTGTTAATTGTTTATAAGGAGTTGAACATTGTAGCACTCTTGTCAGAACTCTGAAACACACACACACACACACACACACACACACACACACACACACACACACACCAGTTTTACAATAGTAAGTGACATGAAACAAGCAATGATTTCTTGAGGAAATTGTTTTTTCCGGACTGCATTTGTAATCTGGGGCTTTTTTTTTTCTCTCTTTTTTTTTTTTTGAAAATAAAATTCAATAAAATAAAAATTGTAGCATTTTAAATAAACTATTAAAATATGCCAGGTAATATTTATTATTTAATTTATTATATATATTATTGGGATTCTACCTGTAAACAGTATGGATTCCAATGTAACTAAATGTAAAATGTTTTTTTTAACAGTTTTTCTCTGTACCATCACATGACAGTTTGTGTAAAACTAAAATGTAAAACAGAATTGAAACCGTGACAATTAGCCTTTACCAAGGTGTTGCTTTTATATAAATGTAACTTTTGTTATAATAAATGGTCTTGTATACGCAACATGAAGTGGTCAATGCACTTTTTATTTATTTTATTTTTTTTAAATGTGATCTTGAAACAAATGCTACAGAGTAAAAAATAGAAATTAGAGAGAGAATCTTTTTTATCAACCTTTATTTTGTTAAACCCATAAATTAAACAAATTACATCATTTTTAAATTAAGAGCATAAGAACTCTTTGTAGGACTCTTGTCAGAACTCTGAAAAACACACACACACACACACACACACACACACCGGTATCACATTAGTTAGTGACAAAACAAGTAATTTCTTGAGGAAATTATCCGGAATGCATTCGTAATCTGGCACTTTTTTTTCGTTAAATAAAATTCATACAAATTAAATTAAACATTTTTTGTAGCAATTTAAATAAGCTATTAAAATATGTACAAAATAATGCTGAGAAAGAGATTGTAATGCCACCAAATATGTCAGACATTATTTATTATAATATTGATATATTTTATTGGGATTCTACCTGTAAACAGTATAAATTCCAATGTATGGGGGAAAACGAAATATAAAACATTTTTTTAACCATACTTTTGTTGATTTGATGCTTAAACCCTTTTTTTGTTTTTTATTCTTTATGGCATTTGTCCTTTGATTTTAGTTGCATTTGTTTGTATATATTTTTAAAATAGGATTTTATCTCACCGAATGGAGAGTCTCTAAGAAGATTCTCCAGAAGATTCTGAAGTACAGGACCATATTTCTCATATTCGGCTTCGCTCAGAGACATGGACAGTTCAAACGGAGCGCTCATCTAAACAGACAGTAACCAAATATGACCGGCTCAAGAAAGTCATATAAAAATATTCACTTGCATTGCATATTTTTTTTTTTTTACCATGAACCGATCGTCCTCTTTGATCACTGGGATTTCTGGTTCAGCAGCTTCTCTTCTGCCCACTCTTGGTGGTGGCCTTCGACCCTGAAGATGGAACGTATCTGATACCAAACTTCACAAAAAACATATTTCAGACACATGCTGGAGACAAACACTCACCTGCGGTTTCTGAGTTGGACTGAGGAAGCTGGTGCCGCCGCTCACAGACTCAAAACACAAAGAAAGAGAAACACACAAGAGCAGAAACATGCTGCTGGCACGGCACCACAGAGGCATCCTGGGAAGTCACCTGGTATTGTTCTGTTGTTAAAAACCAAAACACCTTAGTCTCAATTCTCTGCTACATATTGATTACATAGAGTTGAAGAAAGAAGTCAATCCCACCTTCTAAAATGATGAAACTGCTTCAGTAGGCCCGACACCAACTTCTGCCACTCACTTTTATACAAGCCTCAGGTTAACAATTAGCATTAAAGTCTACAACTGTGACTATGAAAACAAACAGACCTAAATGTGTGTGACCAAAGAGGGTGACATTAATATGACGATAAGAAATAGTCACTCATGTGTCTTATGTCAATAGCTTTTTTGGTTACTAGACCACTGAGGTATTCCCACGGCGGGTTTATTTGACTGATCTGGTAATTCTAGTAACAGAAACACATTTTTTGGTACAAACACACTCAAAGTGGACTCACCTTTGTACATAGTTGGCATAATATCTTTCCAATAATGGACTGACCCATGACTGGCATACTGTTTATGCCAATAAAAAAAAAACTAATTGTATCATTTTGATTGTAAACTAGTTGTACCGTTCTGATTACATACGATTTATTTATTAAAAAGGCCATACAAGAAAAAATGTTTATAAAATGATTATAATGGGAATTGTATTGGGTATATAAAACGATATATTTTACATGCTAAGCAAAAGTGTTTTAACTTGTTCAGTTTAAATTATTATTGTAGTGAGGCCGCCGGGACAACAGATGGCAGACCACATTTCTCTTCTGGATTGTTCTGTTTTGCTCACTGTATGTCAGTGGCTTAGCCTGTTACGCTACTGTTAAAATGGATAAAAAGAAGCAACCATACAGTGTTACAGCGTCTTCGGTGAGCATTTTATCTTAATGCTAAAGTACTCCTTTAAACGCCGAACTTAAGATGAGTATTTGAGCTATGTTTATGTTTTATAGTTAGCTTAGCATGACGGCTGACAGGATTGCATTTCGAATCAATTAAACATCCCATCTAACGTCTACATTTGATTTACATTTCAGCTTGTTGATTTGAAAGCGGAATTATATCGGAAACAAGAGCAATTTAAGCACGACAGACTTGGCCAAGATGCAGGAGGAGGTGCACAGAAGTCCAAGATAAAAGTAAGACATGGGCACTTCGTGATATCTAGATGTGATTATTGGTGATAAAGTTGGTTTTATATTCACGCATTCGTTCAGTGACAGCTCGTGACACGGTCCCCTATGTTGTTTATCATGCTACTATGAATATTCGGTCAGAAATAGCATGCAAGTATGACTTTAAAACAACATCAGCACTGTTTGATTGACTGTGAACAATGATGTACTAGTCTTTGGCTGCTAATATGATTTCCCTATTTAGATTTGCAAAGAATACTTTTCTGAAAATATAATAATGGGGAGAAAGTCCAAATGTCTGAATATAAAGCCAACTTTACCTCAATTTATTGTAACATTATATAAACAAATGCTTCTGATTGTGTGCTTACAGAAGCCCAATATCTGGAGTAAACAGAATGAAGGAGTCAATGCTCGAGCACAGAAGGACGTTCAGCAAACGACTGAAGAAGAAAGCACATTAGATAAATCTAGGTGAATATGGCACCAGAACAGTCACAAAAAATAATACATTTACAAAATAAAATTCATACATGCACAGCACAATTTACATTTACAAAAAACTATTTGCAAGTTCAAAACACAATTCGTAAACGCACAAATCCAATTTGTAAATTCAAAACACAATTTATAAACACACAAATTCAATTTGTTAATTCAAAACACGATTCTTAAGTACACAAATCCAAATCATTTGGCAAAAATATTTATGATTTTTACTTGTGAATTCACGAATTGTGTTGTATTTATGAATTGTGTTTTGAATTTACAAATTAAATTTTGTAAACATGAATTGTGTTGTGGATGTATGAATTTTATTTTGTAAATGTATTATTTTTTAGACTGATCTGGCTCCATAAATATACTTTCAGCAGGATTTTAGCATAGTTTTTTTTCTTTGTTCTATTTATTTTCCATCTTCACTACTTCATTTTCGCTTGCTTTGTTCACTGCACATACAGGGACCCTAAAGTGTTCCGTTATAGACAAGTCACACTAAATTGAATGAGTGTCAACATACAAGAATGCATAACAAAATACCAAACCAATTTATAAAAAAAAAAAATCAGCAAAAGAATGTTTGCTGGTGACACTTTGGTTGATAGCTAATGCATTGGATTTCAGGTATAGGCATAGCTGTTTTGGAGCAAACATTGTATTTGTAGCAAACAGTATTCACATATTTTAAAACCCAAAACCATCAATTAACTAATTTTGAACTAATACAATATTTCCACACCATGTATCTTAGTTAAGCTCTAGTTAATACATATTAATGTTTAAAGTTTAAACTTTGTTTGTATAAGTATTTAACTTTAGTTTGTACATTTGTGAACTAATTTAACTGTTAAATTCTTTGTTAATCTAAATAAAAATAAAATAAAAAAGGGTTATGAAGTGTTAATACAAAAGCATTAAAATACAAAAAAGAAAAAATATATTTATATATATATATATATATATATTTATACTTTTATTGTTTCAAAAAAATGTGATACATATATACTGTCTAGTAACCAAATAAAATCCCAACCAAAGATCACCCACACTATCCTGACAGAGCAATATAAATATATACACATGAGAAAATAAATAAATAAATAATAACAGTAATAAAATATAAATAAAATAAATAAAAAAGGCAATTTTGTAAAATACATTAAGACAATGACAGTTCAACACACACATTCCAATGAAAGTGAAAAATATATTAAGTCAAAAAATACAATGCACATATTTACACGGTCAAACATCGTTAAACACGCAGTATGATCAAATTGTTTGGTGTTACTCAACGGTCAGTCCATTCTCATCTAAAAAATGAAGGAAGAATTACCAAATCTTGTCAAATATGTGCAGCATATATTGTTTTAAAAAAGAAAACAACTTGTGAACATGCATCCAAATACTATGGTCTGCATCTACACACTATTAAATTAAGGGGTGACATGTTGTAATGACTCTATAATGTGCTATAAAAATTATATAATATGTACTTACAATAATATAGTGGACAAATATTAATTAAATATTTGTAAATAAAATATAATTTAATGTAAAAAAATAAATTTTATATATATATATATATATATATATATATATATATATATATATATATGAATGATTCAGTACTCTAACTTCATTGTGCAAAATATTATCATAATGCTCTCCTGACGCGTGTCTGTGTTCTGCAGGCAGAAACTGGAGGAAAAGGCACGTCTTTATGAACAAATGACTAAAGGAGATTTCCCAGGTACTATGCTGGCTTGAATTCCCAAATTCACGTTTCACTTTAACTACTTTCCAAAGGACTTTGTGTATTTTATAGCATACACAATGAACATATCTAATTATACTATTTTCGTTTGTCTTCAGATGAGGAGACGGAAAGTCTTTTTCTGGTGGACTTTACCCAAAAGATCATTAACCAGAGGAATGAGCCACAGACACGCACTGCAGATCGAGATGGAGAGGACTCTGATGTGAAAGTCCCTGTTCCACCTCCACAGAACACAAATGAGGAATGGTACGATGTGTTACAGTACGGTGTCTTATGAGATTTAATATACATTTTGAACTCAGCTGTGAATTTTCTTGCTCTCTCTCAATTGCAGGGTGGACTATGTTGATGCGTTAGGACGTTCTCGAAGATGTCTGAGGAAAGACCTACCAGATTTTCAGAAAATGGATGAAGATCTTCACAATAAGAGGTGCTTTTTGTCTTTTCTTTTCTGCTTTTTGTAGTTTTTATTCTTTTTTTTGCGTGTGTAACTCAACATCGTGCTTAATTTACATTATTGTGTGGTACAGGGTGACTGGGGCTGACAGACACCTGTTATCTGAAGACATGAGGAGAGAAATGCAAAGAGAGGAGTGGGAGAGAGAGGAAGAGGAGCAGATGAAGAGGCCTGTTGGACCCATTCACTATGAAAATATTAGAGACCAAGGTGAAGAACCACTGAAAACCCATGTCGTATGTGTTAAAATATCTCAGAGCTTGAATTAGATCTGCACAGTGACTGATGTGGATGTTTCTGGATCTGTTTCAGAGGCCAGAGAGCTGGGTGTTGGGTATTTTGCTTTTGCTCATGATGAAGACCAACGTAGAAAACAGAGAGAAACTTTGGACATGCTGAGAGACCAGGTCAGAACAACAAAACTGAAGTGTCAAATGTAGAGGGTTGCCTAGTTGGATGCTATTTAAAGGTATTGAATGTGTGCTAAGCAAGCTAGACAGCATTATATTCTTAAACATTTTTCCCCAAATGTGGGCATTTTCATGTGTTTATGAATGCAGAGAAAGTGCTGTCAGAGTGTATTGTGCCTAGAGATGCACTGATTTGAAAATTCTGGCTGATCCTGATAAACCAGTAATTATATCATTGCATATTATTGCTCGGAATTTTGCCAGTTTATCTTTAGTAGGACTGAACAATATATCGTTTAAGTATCGATATCGCAATGTGTGTATCTGCCAAAGTCACACCGCAGGATAGATTTATTTATTAAACTTAAAAAAATTAAGATATTATTAAAAAATAATCATTTATACCATGATGACAATAGCTGTGTTTCCATCCACCTGTTTTTATGCACATTTTGGAGATGCGCATAAAAAAACAGTTGATGGAAACGACATGATGCGCATAAATTTTGAAAATGCGCATAAAAACATATGCGCATAACTGAGTAGGATAAACTTTTTATTTGATAAGAAAAGATGCACTTAAACTACGATGGAAACACTTTTACCGCACAAATTCCAGTGTGTGCATTAAAAAGGTCATGTGATTTAGTTATAAGAGATTATGTGATGATAAAAATGTCTGTAAATGAACAAACCAGCAGGCTGCACATTACAAACCATCTGAAATTTTGTTTTTGTCATTCTAAAAGGCCTTACCATTGAAGTATTAGTGTTATTATATTATTAATGACATCCAGAATCAAGAGTGTCTGCGCTCCGCGTCTGACACATTCAAACGCCACCCCGTGTGTTCACTGTGTGTCAGGATTGTCTTCTGAGGTGCAAGTAATTTATTAGATGAAGAAAAGATTGATGCAGCTTCTCCTACTGCAGCAAATTCAGTTTTCGCTGTTGATATTTGGTGCCAGTTAGTCAGGAAGTGACGGTTTTGTTCGCTTTGACTCGTTGGATGGAAACGCAGCTTTATTTGCACTTCTTTTATGCGATAATCCAGTTTTGCGCATAAAGTTCATTTTTAGTTTTGGATGGAAGCATAGCTAATGTTATTTTACATTTGATTTTTCAATTTCTCTACTTGAATACTATTAGACTCTCCCGAAAACCGCAAAGCAATGTTTATTAAACTTATATTTTTGATCTGTCGTATTTATATATGCTTGTATTTTTTATATTTTATACAGGTGCACTGCTTAGAAAAAGACTTGATCATCCCAGTTGATCTAGATTAATAAAATCGTGCAGCCCTAATCTTAAGTCGGTACAAAGGTTAAAAACAATTGTTTTCATTTTCTAAAAGTATTAAAAGAGGCATAACATTATAATTGCCGAGATTAAAGATTTTTCACATTTATTAAATTATTATTGTTTTAAAGATACTATTTACACATAATATTTAGTATTCAATAAGCATTCAGTGACAAGCTGATGTATATCTGATCTGACTTAAAAATGCTAAATGATTAAAATAAGTTGCTGGTTGAATGGCAATTATGTTGTGCATTACAGATGTTGACAATTATATTTTCATTTAATAAGTGTTTTTTTTTTACGTTTGACGTTGTTTTGTGACAAATTTTTTATTAATTGTATTAAATAGTTTTATTCATATTTGTACTTTTCATTTCCTGCATATATGTAGTGCATAAAGAAATGAGCTCACTAAATGATAAGGTTTATAATCGAATTAATACATCCTCTTTAACATTGTTAAATGTACATGCTGAGTCACTGTGTTGGTTTTGAGTCACAATTATAAAGTTTAATTTCAAACGGTTTATTTTATTTTCAAGATCTGAGGTGAACTATCTGCTGCTGCTTTATGTAGTATGGCAATGAATGTCATGTAAAATGGCATTCAAACTCACATTATTAGTATTTAACACTGAATAAAGCACATTAGGTTTACCTGAGATCACTTTCAGTTTTCTGTTGTTCAGCTGCAAGAAATAGAAGCTGTTTCTAATATATCATTTTGACGTGTTGGTTAGAACAAAAACTCATTTTAATATGAAGAATATTCCTTCTATTGCGTGCTGTTGCCTTTATTTAGAACAAGATTTAAATAAGCCTTTAGGCTTGATTGTCAGACTCAGTCCTCAATTTAGGCAACATGCGCTTGCATTTGTTTTGATTCAGGAGTGAATGTTTTGTGCAAGGGTGTCACTTGGTTCTGGAGGGCCGCTGTCCTGCAGAGTTTAGCTCCAACCCTAATCAAACACACCGGAAGCAGCTAATCAAGCTCTAGGTATACTAGAAACTTCCTGGAAACTTCCAAGAACGAGTTTGGACACCCCTGCTTCAGCGTAAATTAATGTTTCTAAATGAATTACTTTTTTTTTCTCTGCAGACCACCGAGCAGCGCAGCAAACGGGAGCAGCTGAAAGAGAAGCGGAAAGCTCTGCTTGAGGCCCGGCTTACTAAAGTGAGGATGAGGAGGATAAAGAACGGCAAGATAGAGCCAGGGGATGAAGAAGTTGGTGCGTTGCTGTATAATACTCATTTAATTTAATTCCATATTAAAATGAAAGAGCATATTTATACCTTTAAAAACCTTTAAAGCATATTGCATGCGTGTCTTCCTGTTCTACAGTATATGTATGTGTAGTTTTTTTCATTATTTCTTATGTTCTCTTGTAGCTCCTGCCGCTGATGTTGCTGAGAATGATGATGATGACAAAGATGAAGGTTTGGTTGGGCCTTCAGCTCCTGCAAAAGTGCCGAAAGTGGAGGTGGAGATTCAGGAGAGAAAAGACACCAGACCTGGCATTCCTCATGTAAGAGAGTGGGACAGAGGCAAAGGTACACATTAATGCACACCATATTCTTTCATTCCCCCTATTTATTTCTGTTGTTGTTTGCATTGGTAAAGAAGCACAACTTAAATAATTCTCTCCTTTCCCAGAGTTCTCCTGGGGTCAGTGGACCAGTCGGCGTCGAGAGGAGCGAGACTCAGAGTTTGCTCCTCCCTCCGCTTATTTTGCAGAGGACAGGAGGGCCAATCACAGCAGAGCAGGGCAGAGCAAAGGAAAACATGCCTTCAAGTGGCCTGAATCCCAAAGCGCCGCAAAAGGACACACAGAGGAGAACACATCTAACCCTTTATATGCTTCTAAGATGCCCACATATACACAGCCTTCTCAAACACAGCCTTCTCAAACACAGAGTCTGGACGACCTGCTGTCCTACTACAAACACTCCACATGAACAAGTGCAAGCCAGAAAATCTGCTTCAGATTGGATGTATTATTTTCAAAAGGGACGGTTTAACTGTATAATATGTAACTTAAATGCGAAAATAGAATAAAAGTTGATCAGATTTTTTGTTTGTTTATTTTTTAATTAATATCTATCAGTTGTCCCAAAGTCAGCAGCATTTTAACTATATTTATGATATCAGTTCTTTTACCGGATTGAAAATGAAAGTATATTCACGAATAAGAACAGACGTCATGTTTGTTCAATTGATTGATGGATAACCAAAGCTAATGTTCTCAGCATTCCTATTTTAATGATCGATGTGTTTTATTAGTCACTGTATTTTTCTTAATTTATTTGAAATCCGGGCAGATTAAATGTGTGTTGTTGTTTTTTTTTTGCATTTTAAGAGTGCTGGGCAAAGTTTATGAGTTGCACCTGACTGCAGTGTAGCTGTTTAGTTACTGAGTAGCTTTTAATGAGTGCTTTACAAGTTACTTAGTTCACATGTAATGTGTGAGTGGGTTTTCATGTCAGTGGAAAGAAGAACTAAATACATTGGACAGAATTTCACCTACAGCCAAATCGCAGGAGAAGAGTGGCCTTTGATCTGAAGGATATCCTGCCTCCGCAAGAATGTATGTGTGAGCATTTTGTATATCCAGAGAGAGTGACGAGGGGAAATGAAGTAGAACAAGGAGGTGAAAAGACAGGAGATTAAAAAGGTTTCTTGTGGAATATTGAGAAATTGATGTTCTGTGACTTTTTCAGATTTCTGTCTCTGTCCCCTTTTAAAGATTAAAGAAAAGCTGAATCCTGTTGAATGCCACGACGATGGTAAGTAATCATTTCGGTTTGTGATTATCACATGACCATGCAGTAACATGCTGTTCAGCTATCTGCTTTAAATGTAATGAAATGCACTTGAACAAAGTATTAATCTAGTTTTAAGTGTAAATGTATCAGTGCGTTAGCAAGTTTACATTATTTGTATATACATTTGCCCTTTCATATTTATCGCCTTAAAAAGGTATTGGAAAAGAGCGGATCTTACATTCATAAAGCCACAGCTCTAAAATAAATACGTTGTTTATTTGAAATAATATTCTAGGTTTCTTAAGATGCAAAATAAAGTTGTCTTTAATTATTTATCATATCTAGTTGTCAAAAGATATAAATCGATATGCGAGTTTGTTACAAAGACAATTATCCTAAATTACGTCGGATGATTGTTCGTTAAATCAACTATTTTACTTCCAAATCCATTCTTCGTTCAATTATTCATAAAGTTTAAGGATATTTATAATTAATCAATGGTTGATTGGTATGTTCTTTAACAATGCCATAACTATAAACATTAACTGACTGTTGAAACTGCTCATTCAGTTTGTTGCTTAGTGGATTAATGCTGTTGTATTTAATCTAACCATACTGTTATTTAAAAAAAAATAATTATTATCATTGTTATCTCAATGGCTTGCTCTAAGTTCCAGCACGTGTATTTGCTCATACCAGCTCTGAGTAATACAAATGAATGTTTTTGGGGTTTAGGATGATTCAGTTGCAGAAACAGTGCTAAGTGTGAGTGCAAACAGCATCAGAATCACTGACGTCACTCAGGATGGAGACGTTCTGACGTTTGCAATCACGTCTCAGAAAGTAAGAGGCCTGGCAAATGCAAACAATGTTTTGAGAAATGTTAAAATATTGTTTCTTACTATTATTTACTTTGTCTTCAGTTGAACAGCAGTGCTGGGGTGTGTGTTTTCCGAACATATGATGACTTTGACTGGCTTCAGCAGAGTTTGTTCTCACAGGAAAATGTTCCTGGACTTCAGGGAATTATAGTGAGGGAATTCACGATTTACATGTTATGTAAAGTACAAGTTCCCATAAAAGCATATCTAAGAAAAGTGGAAATTCAAGATATCCTTTTTTAATCCACAGTTTCCACCTTTGCCCTCAAAAGCATTTCCATTGCAGTCAAGCACACAGGCCAAAGCACTCAAACAACTTGGTGTGTATTACTTCTGCAAACACTCACAGTGCAAATGTATTTAGATACAATTGATGAAAATTGATGAGAAAACGTTTAGCACTATTTGTAAACATATTTTCTCAGCTTGTTTTTAATATAATTTTTTTCTAATATATTTGATATATTTCTACTGTGTTCAGGGTTTCTGGCTCTAGGACAGAATTGGCAGAGTTATTGTAAGGCTTTGGAGTTTTATATCCAGCAGGCGGCGACACATCCTACTCTCTGCAAGTGCAAAGCACTGGACAGCTTTCTTACCAACTCTGAGGTTTATCACACACAGAAACACACAAACTGACTGTTCTTTCACTTTTGAAGTGCAGTAAATGCATCTAAATTACTAAATGTATGCAGCGTACAGGGCTAGACATGCTGGTGAATCCAACTAAAACCAACTTTGTATTGGAAGATTGTTGCTGGTTTATGTCTGGTCAATGCACGGTCCAGTCATGGTCCGGAGGCTGATGACCAGATAACCAGCTTCTATATGATAAAAAGAAGTTTAAAATATCATTCAATTATTAATTTTCTTTCAACTTAGTTCCTTATTTATCAGGGGTCGACACAGTGGAATGAACCGCCAACTTATCCAGCATATGTTTTACGCAGCGGATGCTCTTCCAGCTGCAACCCAGTACTAGGAAACACCCATATACTCATTCACACACACTCATACACTACAGCAAACCCCCGCGGACATGCAAACTCCACACAAAAATGCCAACTGTCTCGGACTCAAACCAGTGATCTTCTTGCTGTGAGGCGACAGTGCTACCAACTGAGCCACTGTGCCGCCCTAAGTTTAAAATATTTAAATAATATATATATTTTTATAAATATTAGCATTAAAATAACTAATAAGAGTGTTTATGTTATTAATATGGTAATATTTAGTGATATTTATTTCTCTACAGAACAGCATCTGAAACATACAACTAAGTTTGAAGTTAGTGTTTCTCTTTCAAAATTTAGGTAATAACAATTATTTTTAAAATGGCCAAAAGTATCAAAATTTGACAGTATGGGATAGAGTTACTTTGTTTAAAAGCAAAAAGTGGAGTCATGGGGTATCTTTTATGAGTATTTTGTGACTTTTTGTGCATAAACCCTAAGCAATAATTACTAAAAAATCTTTGTTACTCACACAATGAGGAAGAGATGACGGCAGCCAAACAGAGCTTCTCAGATGTTCTGTTAAACTAAAAATAGAAAGAAGAAAAACCTGACATCAACTTACATTGTGAAAGTAAAAGTGTATAAACATTTGAAGACATTTAATTGACCTGCTAAGAGAGTGTTGACGGTCTGTTGGTGGTTGACGTGAGCTACAGGTGTTCAGATGTCAGTTACAGATTTGAAAAACAAAAAGCCGGGAAAAAAGACCCTAACTTACATAAAGAACAATTTCAGCAAAACATGTGTTTTAAATATAGTTATGTAGCATACAATAACCCTTAATGAACTTCTTTAAAACATCTTTTTACTGTCTTTAGCCATTAAGAAAATTGTACTTTTGTACTTTTACAGGCATGTCTTTGATCAGACACTTGACTGAGCTGGCCACCATCTCCGACCAGCAATAAATCAGCTCCAATACAATAAAAAGAAGTTTAAACAACATAGGCCAGTACCAGTTTAGACCAAACTAGATCCAGTGGAAACATTTCCTGATCCAAAAACACAGATAATAGGATTGTTTCAACTGGATTCTCTAGCATGGAAAATGTGTAAATGCTTTGACTATGCTTTTCAGTGCTCAAAAACTTTGCTGATAATTGCATTTTGTTTTTGCGTCTGTTTTTTTTTATTAGTCTCCTGGTAAACAGAAAGGAAAGAAAGGAATTTTTAATCGCCTCAGTCAGGCTGTAGAGGAGATGAGGAAAGAAAGTCATAAGGTCTGTCACAAGGTTTTTGTTGTTTGCAAGGCTTTATACAGTTGTTCATAATATGTACTGATAAACCTCTATTTAAACATCACAGATTGACAGAAGTGATTTATGTCATTTATAAAAAAAAATGTATATATTTTCCCAGGATGTTGACAACTTCTTTCAGAACGAGAGAAATAAAAACACAAATCTGGCTGCTTCGTCAAAGGTTGCCACAGAGGTATATTATTAAAGCAGTATTGGAGTTTCTATCTGGCTAATGGACTTTTTTTTTAATCACTGGGCACTTTTGGTTTTCATCTCCCAATAGAAGTTTCTGGATGTTGTTATGACAGAGCAAAGTAAGCCACTTAATGAAGTTTATTTGCATGCTTGTACAGTACACATTGTTAAGGAAAACAGTAGGCCCGCCCTGTATATCAATATTATATGTATGTTTTCCAGAGCTTGCTTTGGCCTGTGGTCATTTCTCCACATCTCTTCATCTTTGTGTGAATCAGGATGACGCAGCTGCTGTAGCCTTCTCCAAGTTAGAATTTATGGTCCCACTTTATATTAACTACTATGTACTTACATCAAAATATAAATACAATGTGCTTAATGTGTTCATAATGTATTGCAGAACACTAGAACTGATGCTACTGAGGTGGGATATGGGTAGGGTTTGATGGTATGGGTAGGTTTGAGGGTGGGTTAAGGTGTAAGAGATGGTCAACAGTGTTATTACAAATGTAATTACATGCATGAGTTTAATCAAGCATAAATACAATTGAAAAACATATTTAGACAAGTACATTGTAACAAATTATTTATTTCAGTGTAAGTACATATTAGCTTAGGCCACTTAATATAATGTGGGACCGAATTCACTAAATAAAAAGAACATTTGTGTCAGCATTAATGTGAATGTTGTGTAAAGAACACATAAAAATAAAAGTTCTTTATTGTGATCAGTGGTTCAGTGGAGAACCTTTAACATCTGTGAAACCTTTTTATAGCACAAAAAGTTTTATAGATCATCAAAAATATTTGACACTACTAAAATATCCGCTGTGGAAACAAAATTTTTTTTTCTGTGGCCTCACTAAGAAAACATTTTAAAGAAAGAGTGAAAGTACTTGTATACCTGCATCTGTTCACATGAATGTTTGTATTTTAAGAATAATTTAGTTGTTGTGTCTTTTAGGGTTTGTTTAAAACTGTCGGATATCATTGAGGCTATAAAGGTAATGGCATTTCAAGCAAAAACTCTGAGCACGATTTAAGGCTTCTTAGACTTTACTGTATTTTATTTAAAAATTCACAATTTTGTCTTTTAGAGAAACTTTGAGAAAGTTGCCAGCAACAACCTCTCCACACTTGGTTTGGGTCTGGACCTGGAGTCTCGCTACCAAGAGGCAGAGAAAGTATGTTGTATGAAATCCCTCAAAATGATTAATTATGTGTGGTATTGTTTTTTTAATACATTGTTTAATTTATAGTAACCTTTTAGGTAGTATGACCAGATTTACCAGTTATGTTAAAGCCTTAAGTAATGCCATACAGTCAGCTTGACCTCCTGACATTAGGCGACATTCACAGACCAGTGTTATTTTAACATTGAAAACTTTGTGAATTAGCATTTAATCTTTTATAAAGATTAGTTTATTTATATTGTGTTATTTTTAAACTGGTTTCTTTATGTACCTTCAACATCTAAGTTTTAGTTAAGTATGAGCTTAGTTAATACAAATTGAAATGATGCTTTTGTTTTAGTTAATGTCATTTTTTACATTTAATTTAAGGTACACATTAACCTGAAGCTCCGACCTTTTTTTTTCATATTGTGACGTAGTTCCTAAAGAAATGGAATATCAAATGAGAAAACGGTGGGCTTGTTTTTTCTACTGCGAGCTGATTGGATCTAGAAAAGGATTTGGGCAGAGTTAATACAACCTAACAGACACCTCCTCCTCCTCACCAATTCTGTTTGTCGTCAAAACTGAGAGTTGGAGGGGCGTGGTTAAGTATGTTAGCCACGCCTAATACCTCAGACAGACGTACTCTGACAATTTAACTGAAAACAAACAGGAAGTGCATTTTCAGATTTTAATTAAAGATTACAAGGGCAAACCATTTTTTTTTCTTAATGACATGCACAGATGAACTGTTCACCACAAAGCGTGCAATGTGAGCTAACAAAATCAATATGGTTAGTTTTGATTTCATGTGTACTTTAAGTGTCAATCATCTTTTTTAGTAATCTAAAATAACCCTTTCTCAATGAATAAAAATAGGATGTGAATGAAAAGGCTCTCCTTGCCTCTACATAAAGTAGTTGTGTACTGCTCAGCCAATCAGCATCAAGCATTTCTGTTACAGGAGATGCTCTTCAGACGAACCTGTAAACTGGTCGAGCTGGAAACTGTCAAGAAGAGTACAGAAAAAGCCAAACCCCATAAGAGAGAAGTGGTATGTTTCAATAACTTTATCTTCCATTCATTAACTGTCTACATCATGCTTAACTGGAAAGTTCAGAGATCATGCCTTCCTGTGTTTAATATTGTAGATGGAGGCGTTTCAAAAAGCTGTTGAGAAAGAGTTCAGCTTGATCTCATCTGTGGCCAAGCAAGAGGTAAATACAGTGACTGATGAAGCCAAAAAAATGACTTTTTGACATGACTTCTACTTCTCCATTTTGGCCCAATGTTGATTCGCATTGTAGATTTACTGATGGTATTATGTTAATATTGGACTAATGTGTGACAGATTGAGCGTTTCCACGCCTCCAGAGTGAATGTGCTAAGGAACTTCCTGATTGGCTGGTGTGAACAACAGCTCGACACGGCGAAGGAGTGCGCTCAACTCTACTCTCAGCATCTGGAAGCTTTCAAAAACATGTACTCAGAATAAACGCCACACAAACAGGCTGTAGATAATAGGAATTGGCCTGATGTTATCAAATTGTTGGAAGAATAAAAAGGAGAATGTCATGAAGTAACCAAAGTGATCTGTAAATTTGGTTTGTTATATGTTTTTAGTCACGAGTCATCTTGATGTATAAATTTTATTTCACTAATTCAGGCCACGTTTACACTAATACGTTTTCGTTTCAAAACACATACATTTTGCTACGGTTACGCCTTTCGTCCACACTACGGCAGAGTTTTGCAGACCTGAAATCTGAGCTTTTTGGAAACACTGAGGAGGCAGTTTTGATTTGCCGTCTATCTGATTAGGGGTTTTTCCTCAATATTAAGTGGACATAGTTCAGTCCTGCATCCTTTCCTTAAAGGGGTGGTCCACTATGATATCATATTTTAAACTTTAGTTGATGTGTAATGTAGCTGTGTGAACATTAACAACATCTCTGAATGTAAGATGCTCAAAGTTCAATGCAAATCGAGACATTGGCTTTTACAGAGTTAGCTTAGCAAAGCCTACAGCGGACGAAGTTTGAGGACTACAAAAAAATACATCCTGGCTTGATGAGATCAAAAACCCTTCAGGTTACACGCATTCACCATGTGCACACACCCTGTGCAGCAACGGGGTGTGGCCAGAGGTGCTTTAATGTTATAGCAGAGAAAGCTAAAATGGCGTCCAAACACTGCTATTTCCACAGAGCTTCTTCTATTTCTGTATTTGGGTATACAAAGGACACGACACAAAGAGAGAAGTGCTTACACTTTAATCTTAATTATGTTTCAGAGAATTATAAATATATATAGCTTTAGCATTTGACAAAGGATAGCTTACAGAATCTCTCTCTCAGTTCAGTGCTGGATTTGGCTAAAAACTCCTCAAAGGAGCAGCTCCAACAAGCAGAACCTGTGGATTGTGAGACACAACCTGTAAGTATTTTTATTTGTTAAAATTGATCAATGACATGCATAGTGTCTAGCGTTAGCGGTATGTTGTAGCAAGCACGTAAACGAGGATGTAAACAACGGGAAATGCTTAAAAAACAATTTAGCTACAAATACATATTTATCAGTCAAACTGCTGTAAACAGCCACAATGTTAAGCAGCGCTGCAGTGTCCCTCTATGCGGCCACTTTACCTGCGTTCTACATCTCAAATAATGAACTTGCAAAAGATATGTGAACGTTTCATATTACTTACACATGCTTATTCTGAATATATGTGAAAGACGTCATGTAACACGTTGAGTTAGGTAAAACAATACAGGAAAGCTCGGATAACTCGTGTTGCAGCAGAAAAATCAATCAAAGTTTCCACATCTCGCGCTTCATTCTCCTGTCAACAGCGTCACTGTATATTGCAGAAAAATAACTTAATTCGAGCATCAGAGAAGAATAAAAACAAACATCGGTCTCGTGTTACATGCGTCTACAGACTGTTTACACACATATACATTAAATGGCAATTCTCTCTTAAAGGAGCCACGCCCTATTTTCACTCGTTACAAACACTTGTGGGATTTTATTTTAGAGAGCAGGCATGCAAAATCCTTTTCATTTTCTGTCTGATTCAGGCTCAAACTGATAACAGCTACTCTGACTGACACTATTTACACAG
>CAIGQZ010007154.1:13435981-13455460 GCA_903798205.1 Danio tinwini | reverse complement strand
GTAGTGCAGTGATTATGAGGAGTCTGAGTTATGAGGAGAGTGGGGGGGGGTGTATTGGGGGGCAAAGAGTCAGTGGGGGGCAGAGTTCAAAATGGAGACAGCTCTGAGGAAGAAGCTGTTCCAGCTACTGATTTTTGTCAGGGGGAGCCTGAAGCGCCTACCAGAAGGCAGGAGAGAAAACAGAGTGAAAACAGTCACAGAAAACAGTCTGTGAGCAGGGTGAGAGGAATCCTTAAGAATACTGCGTGCTCGGCGCAGACAGTGTTTCCTCTGGATGTCCTCTATGGCTGGCAGTGTGGTCCCTGTGATGCATTGGGCAGTTTTCACCACCCGCTGCAGTAAAAACTGCCCAACGCATCACAGGGACCACACTGCCAGCCATAGAGGACATCCAAAGGAAACACTGTCTGCGCCGAGCAATAATATTCCTTTTATTACACATCAAGATAATGCAATTATTATTTCACAGCAGTTTAAACTTTTTTCCTTGACAAATGTTACTTTTAATGGTAAGACTTTATTTTGATGGTCCCTATTGCACATTTTGTTGACTAAAGTTGCATTGCAACTACATGCCAATTAATTCTCATTTGAGTATTAGTAGACTCTCTGCTTAATATCTGCTGATACAGCACCTTCAACAGACATTTAACTGACTTTAAGAAACTTTGCAAGTACATGTCAACTTACACTAAACCTACCCCCAACCTAACAGTCTACTTATAAGCTAATGAGAAATAGTTGGCATGTAGATGCAATGTTATCTAAATTCAACAAAATGCGTTAAAGGGACCATCAAAATAAAGTGATACCCTTTTAATTAGTTAATAATTAACTAAAAATTAAATAAATCACACATTTTCATTTTTTCCATCTTTTTCTGAACATTTTAAATGAAGGGTTGCACTTCTGAATTGGGAAAATTCCATTCAAAAGAGCTGAATCAATTCATTTCAAATGATTTTGCATGACAAATAAGCCATATCCACAGTGAAAGCAATGTTATTCTTGCTATTTTAATGTTCTCACAAGGATATTTGTGGCAAGAGCTAATTTTAATTCATTGAGATTTGTTCTTCCATATTTTGCATTCCATATCATGTATTCCATACAGCATTTAACATTAACACAAGTCATGGAAAAACTCATCTGGATGTTTTGAGGTTATTCATTATCTACTATACAGAAAATAGTTAGTTAATTCTAATCTACTTTTAATATCTGATGGATGTCTTACTGCACTAAACAGAGCTCTATGGCAATCAATCGGCACGATTGGGATCAAAGCACCATTTTTATACTTTTTTAGTTTTTATTTGTGACTGTTACTAATAGTTGTGAGTAATATGTTAGTCCAACAAATGACCAGGAAATGCCTACTTACCTGTTTTGCTGCCAGTGCCATTTCTGTGAGTAATAAGGACACGATGATGCTGTTAGTGCTGCTATAGACACTATAAAAAGCTGAAGCTTATAGTTATAGTTTCTACCACGCCTGTGAGGGCAGGGCTTTACTGTGATTAAAGCTAGTATATGTAATGAGAGAATGACTATTTATTCATTTTACTTTATTAATCTTACATTATTAACTATACATTATTTACTTCATAATGTAATAATTTGAAACACTGCAATAAAGCCTATTTCTGTGAACTTAACAGTGTCTTTTTTCTGTATACAGTTAAAAGTCAGAATTATTAGCTCTCCTGATTATCCCCCCCCCCAATTTCTGTTTAACAAAGAGATTTTTTTCAACACATTACTAAACATAATAGTTTTAATAACTCATTTTTAACAACTGATTTATTTTGTCTTTGCCATGATGACAGTATATAATATTTTACAAGATATTTTTCAAGATTCGCGTTCAGCTTAAAGTGACATTTAAAGGCTTAGCTAGGTTAATTAGGCAAGTTAAAGGTAATTAGGCAAATCATTATAACAATGGTTTATTCTTTAGACAATCAAAAAATATATTGATTAATGAGGCTAATAATACTGACCTTAAAATGGTTTTAAAATTTTTTAAAACTGCTTTTATTCTAGCCGAAATAAAACAAATAAGCCTTTTTTCCAGAAGAAAAAATATTATAGTAAATATTGTGAAAAATTCCATGCTCTGATAAACATCATTTAAGAAATATTTGAAAAAAGAAAAGAAAAAAAATCACAGGGGAGATAATAATTCTGACTTCAACTGCAAATAATTTTGAAGAATTGAACAGAAATCTTTTACAATAAGTTTTATTTCACTAGAAGAAGTGACTTTCTCCACAAATGTAATAAAAGTAGTAACAAGGTCAAATACACACCTCATGATTAAACTAACTAAAATAGAGATACCAAGGCATAGATGCATGGAACATTCTGACTAATAAAATCACAACAATATCATTGATGCAGGATGCAATTCAAGTTTTATTGGCACATGCCAACCGGATGTGGCACTAGTGGCAGATAGTTTAACTTTGTCAGATGCCAATGTTAGTACCACTACAGTGCAACTACAGCACCATCTACTGTCAAGGTCACTTTTAAAATGCATAGGCTAACAAACAAAAAATTGAAGAGAAAACAAAACAACAATCAAAGCAATAGAAGTATTTAAAGGCCTATGATTTACATATATTCACTTAGCTGATGCTTTCTGTCATATTTCATGTTGAGCTGCTTTTAACCCAGCTTTTAATCCTTAGGTCTGTTCCCGATTGTTCCATACATTTCCTCAGCATTATATTTTCTCTGCAGTTTGCCATATGTTGAACTGTGATCATCCTGAAATACAGTTTATCAAAGACCCTTATACAAATGTTAGCATATAAATGTATTAAGTGTGTGTCAAAAATATATATTATAGGATGTTAGCAGCACTCATTCAACTTACTATATAATTTTCCACATTTATCTCTGCAGTTTCAATTCCTGCTTTTTTGTGAGCTTTGGGAACAGTAAATACCTGAACAGTTAATTAAAAGCATTACGACTTGTGTGTATGCATATAACGTGTAAATACTGACCTCTGTGTATGCAGTAGATGACAGCAGCTCCTCCTAAGGCTAATACTAGAAGCAGCACAGAGATCAACACACTGAGACTTGTCTGAGAAAATGCTGGACTTTCAGGTCTTTCTAATTAATGAACAGAGAGAAATAGGGAAAAGGGGTTGAAGCACAATGTTACAAAATCTTCTCTGTAAGGTTTACTTGTGAACTATTAATATAGTGGTTAATTGCTTTAACCCTCATAACACATTTGGGTCCATTTTGGGCTGGAAGAGTCATACACAATTCTAAATGTTGCACATGTTTTATTATTCATTCATTCATTTTCTTTTTGGCTTAGTCCCTTTATTAATCTGGGCTTGCCACAGCGGAATGAACCACCAACTTATTCAGCATATGCTTTATGCAGCGGATGCCCTTCCAGCTGCAACCCATCACTAGGAAACATCCATACACACTCGTTCACACATACACTACGGACAATTTAGCTTACCCAATTCACCTACAGTATACCACATGTCTTTGGTCTTGTGGGGGAAACTGGAGCACCCGGAGTAAAAGGTTTTATTATGCGAGTAATATTTTATTAAAAAGTGTTTTAAGACTTTCTAGTCCTGGCTTGCGGTTGGAATGGCGTCCTCTGCATAAAACATCTGCCAGAGTAATTGGTTCATTTCACTGTGGCGACCCCTGATAAATCAGGTACTAAGCCGAAGGATAGTGAGTGAGTGAGTGAATGTTTTAAAACCCTCATAATGCCCATCATTAATTCATTCATTCATTCCTCCCTCCCCCTAAAGTTATACAATTATGTTTTAATTTAATTTAATTTGTTTGGGTTATTTCTGACCTGGGTAGAGTAGCCAGTGTCAGAAATACTTTTTGTTTATTATTCATGAAGTATCATAAAAAAAATGAAACCTTATGCAAGTAATAAAAATGTTTTATTATCTTGAATATTATGTAGAACTGAATACCCTTTTAATTAATTTGTATTTTAATTTCAGTAGTTTACTTTTATTAATACACTAGTAATTCTCAGATTATACAGTATGTGTTGATATAATTTTCATAGAATGCCATATTTAGGAAAAAGTTTTGATGCATAATAGTTTTTTTGTGTGTATGGTTCATGTATAATTTGTGTAACCTTTTAATAAATCAAAAAGGGTTCAGGGCACTGTAGACAAACAGATACAAATACAAAGACAAAATGGCTTTAATTAAAAAAAAATCTAGACTAAATTATAAAAAAAACATTTTGATCTAAACAGATGGGCATATTGCCTTATGAGGATAACATCATTCAAATCCTTACTGCTGTGATTTCTTACTTTTAACATAGACGTCAGTGAATCTGGATGTTTTATCTAACAAGCAGACGTACGAGCCCTCATCCTCCTCGGTCAGGTCTGACAGCAGCAGAGAGAAGTTTCCAGGTGAAGTCTGGTTGAAGAGTGTAATTCTGTGTCTGTACAGCTCAAACACACTGGATATATCCGTGTAAAGGGCATCTTTTGACGCTCTTCTGCTGTTGGTCTCCCACGAGACGCTGTTAGGCCTGTGCTGAGGGTCTGGACAGGAGCAGGGCAGCATCACAGTCTCTCCGAAGAAAGCGCTCACGTTCTTCAAACCACTGTTTGATGGAGCACAGGCTGAGGGAAACCAAAAACACTCGTGTGGGAAGGTATGGCTTCAGAGGTTAAAGTCTGAACAGGCCAGCTTACTATTGGGTATATTCCTAAATCAAACCAAAGATGTATGCACGGATGTCTCATTATAAACATTTTATTTTTTTGTCTCATTTTAATTAGCCTATTGGCCGTAACACTCGACGGACAGTACACTGCATCTGCAGCCTATCTCTCTGCAATATAGACAAGGCGTTTACTAATGCAACAATTTATAAATTAGCATAGTTTAGAAATATGCGTTAATATATAAAAACACACATTTTCACCTGTGAAAGGTACTTTGGGAATTTAAATCTAAAAAACATTTTTTTACAACCAGAAATAAACGCACAACATTGTAGCATATCGATTTGTGATAGTTTCTAACATGCTATGTTAGAAATATGCTAATTATTGTTACTTTTTACAAGTGAATCTACTCATTTATTTTTTTAAATCATGCTAGAAAATATATTAATAGTAATTCTTAATAGGAATTCATGCTGACAAACGTTGATTCAAATGAATCCTGCTAATTCAGTTTAGAAGTTAACACCATGCTAATTCTTGCTAGCAATGCTAACCCATGCTAGTAAAATGTTAACAATATGAGCAAAAGTTTGTAATCCTGATACTCTTCATTTAAAAAATTGCTGTTATTTGGGAGTTCTATGTAGCCACAATGTACAATATAGGTCAGGTTCTAATACATGTTTTTAGATTTTAAGAAATTGATCCTTGACCCATTTTATTCACATGTTATGATGTGGAGTCAGGATATCAAGCATGCAATGTAAAATGTGTACATTTTGTTTGTGTGTACTTTGTTGTATGCTTACACTCATCAAAGCGCTGATATTTGGAATTAAATTTTAACTTAAAAATTAAGAATCCATAGATAAATGAACAACCAATTAACTGTTTTAAATAACTATTAATTAGTTTGTAGGCTGTCTTACCTGTTATGAGACACTGCAGAGATGAGAGGATGCTTAAAAACATCCACGGATGTACATGTGCCATGTTAATGCTGTGATGGTCACGTATCTTTTAAGATGAAGCTCTTAAGTCACTTTCATATCCTGCAAGCTCTTGATATTTATCAGTACATTAGAGGAACTCTTACACAATTAACAGTCAGCAAGAAAAGTCACTGAAACATACAGAACAAATGGAGCTATAATAATAGGCCTACAATAGTGTTTTGTGGACTAGTCAATTCTTTTAACTGAAGGTAATATCCGGCCACTTTATTAGATACACCTGTCCAACTGCTCAGTAACGCATTTTTCTAATCAGACAATCACATGGCAGCAATTCAATGCATTTAGGCATGTAGAAATGGTCAAGACAATTTACTGCAGTTCAAACCGAGCATTAGAATTGGGAAGAAAGAGGATTTAAGTGACTTTGAATGTGGCATGGTTGATAGTGCCAGACGAGCTGCTCAAAGTATTTCAGAAACTGCTGATAGAGAAAATGGTCAGAAAAAGAGAAAATATCTAGTGAGTGGCAGTTCAGTGGGCTCAAATGCCTTGTTGATGCCAGAGCTCAGAGAAGAATGGCCAGATTGGTTCGAGCTGATAGAAAGGCAACAGTAACCCAAATAACCACTCGTTACAACCAAGGTATGAAGAAGAGCATCTCTGAATGCACAACACGTCCAACCTTGAGGCAGATTGGCCACAGTAGCAGAAGACCACACCGGGTGCCACTCCTGTCAGAACAAGAAACTGAGGCTACAATTCACACAGGCTCACCAAAACTGGACAATAGAAGATTGGGAAAATGTTGCATGGTCTGATGAGTCTTAATTTTTGCTGCGACATCTGGATGTTAGGGTCAGAATTTGGCATCAACAACATGAAAGCATGGATCCACCCTACCTTGTATCAATGGTTCAGGCTGGTGGTTGTGGTGTAATGGTGTGGTGGATACTTTCTTGGCACAATTTGGGCCCATTAGTACCAATTGAACATTGTGTCAACACCACAGCCTACCTGAGTATTGTTGCTGACCATGTCCATCCCTTTATGACCACAGTGTACCCATCTTCTGATAGCTACTTCCAGCAGAATAACGTGCCATGTCATAAAGCATGAATCATCTCAGACTGGTTTCTTGAACATGACAATGAGTTCCCTGTACTCAAAGGGCCTCCACAGTTATCAGATCTCAATCCAATAGAGCACCTTTAAGATGTGGTTGAATGGGAGATTCGCATCATAGGTGTGCAGCTGACAAATCTGTAGCAACTGCATACTATCATGTCAATATGGATCACAATCTCTGAGGAATATTTGCAGTACTTTGTTGAATTTATGCCATGAAGGATTAAGGCAGTTCTGAAGGCAAAAGGGGGTCCAATCCGGTACTCGTCAGGTGTACCTAATAAAGTGGCCGGTGAGTGTATATAAACAAAAGTATTTATCCATTATATGTCTATATTAGAAATTAAATGCAGTCAAAGCAAATATTTTAGTAATAATTATTAAAAATTTGTCTGTATTTTGTTGCAGTGTAATGGGTTTTATTTTAAGGTTAATTGGTTTTATTTATAGGTTAACTACAAAAATCTTAAATTAAACAGTACTTTCCTTGAAAATGACCAGTTTTCCCTTTTATTAAACTGCACATTGATATTTATTTTGCTGTGAAAAATAACACATGCACAACTCTTAACAGGTTCATCATTCATAAAATCTAAAATTTATTGGAGTGAAAGACATTCTCGTTGAACACATCCCAGCATTAAGATAACATCATACAATCAAGTCAATGACAACAGTTCCATAAATGAGAAAGCCATGGAGGGGATTATAAAGATAATTCAGTAGCTTAATGTCAAGCTGGGAAAATGCTCAATACTCCTCAACATTCCGAAGCTGAAATGACATTCCAGATTATATATAATGACATTCTCCCGAAGGCATTTTTTTAAGGTGAAACACGCGACTTACAGACAACTGGTCCTTTCGCATTAACAGCCAGTGTCTTACTGCATCTGCTCAACTCATTTTATTAAAATACATTTATATATATAAAAAAGAAAACTCTTTTACTTAAAATAACTATCACGCTGTTATACTCTATATAATAATTCCCTTTAAAATATAAAATCATATCGGTATATATATCTACACAAAGTGCAACTGTAAATAAAGTGTTATTTCGCTGAGGTTAAAAATGCAACCATATTTTTTAACCTCTTTCAGTGCAGAAACTATTGTGGGAGCTTTAAAAGTATGGGGAGGTAGTCTATACGAGATGGCTTATTACTGGGATTGGTGACTCGTAAAGGTCTTTAAATGAAAGCCTGAACAGTCTTACCCTCAACCCTTGAAAGACTGAAAGGATGGAGCATATAAGGAAAATGTTAACCTGTTCATACAAGGAGAGAGGAGTTTAAAACACTCGCAATAGAGTTCATACATCTCCATCAGCATCCCTAAACCCATATAAGCCTTTATTGCTCATTATTAACAAGTTTCAATACAACACGCTCAATAAAAAAAACATGTCCGTCTATAGTGGATAAGGACTGATTTGGTTTATGGTGGTTTAGTATACGTAATGGCTGTTTATACTGGCACAAAATAGTTTCAACTGAGGTTATTATTTTGATCGGCCTTTTGGCTTAAACACACAAACTTGTTGCTTTGACACACGTATACAGTATTATCTACAGGTATATAGGTAAAATGAGAACATTTAAACAGCTATTAAACAACTTAGAACCAGACAACGAACGAAAAACAAAAACGTGTACAGTACAGCACAGCACAGAGACGCCTATGTCTGCTAAAACCCAACTAAACATTGAAAATAATCTGGATTTGGTTGGAGAATATGTTGCACATATTCACACACACACACACACACACCCACACACACACACACACACACACACACACACACACACACACTGAGACACCAATATATCTCACACAGCTATACATAAACACGCATGTGTGTGAGAAACATGGGAAGGAGTGAACTACTGTAAAATCTGTGTGTTTTAGCACACGGCTGCTTCTCGAAGTCAGCCGAATTTCAAACAACCGTCGCTAAGAAGGTAATTTCTTCTTTCTGCAGGGATACTTCACGGTACCTCCTGTAAGGAGAGAAAGAGAACACACAGATAAAGAGAGATTTTTATTTGAGCAACTATTTAATAGTTTCAAACCCCAGTTTGTCATCTGATCAGTGGGTCTCAGAGTGGGCTCCATAACCCATAACAATACAGGGCTTTATAACTTCCATGATGCAGAAAATGTGGACGGAAGTCTGGAATCCAGTCATAACAAATGGAATCTGACCTATAAGATATAACATAATATGAATATAAAAATGTTTTAAACCATATTGATTTTGTTAGCTCTTATTGTCAGTTTTGTGGTGAACAATTTATCTGTGCATGTCATAAAAAAAAAAGTTTGCCCTACTAATCTTTAATGGAAATCTGAAAATGCACTTTCTTTTTGTTTTCAGTTAATTTATCAGATTACGTATTTTTGAGGTAATTGGCGTGACTAACGTACTTAACCACGCTGGTTCAACTGTCAGTTTTGGCAATAAAAAGAAATGGTGAGCAGGAGGTGTCTGTTAGGATGTAATCTTTTAAAAGCCTTTTCCTGATCTTTCTGAATAAAATGCCTACTTTCCTACATCCAATCAACTCGCAGTAGAATACCCACTGGTATGGTAAGCCATACCCACTGTTTACTCAATTAATATTCCATTTCTCAATTAATCTCCATTTCAAGAACTGCTTCACAATACGATTAAAATAAAGATTGCAGCTTTCTTTTCATGGGGACTTTAAGACTCAGCAAAAAATGCTGAAAAAATGGTAAAATAGTGTAATATTACAATTTAGAATAACATTTTCTTATTGAATGTAGTTAAAATTTTATTTATTTACCCATAAAGTACCCATAATAATTGACCACAATAGAACAGCAAATCATCATATTAGACTGATTTCTGAAGGATGACGCGACACTGCAGACTGCAGCAATGATGCAGAAAATTTAAGTATAAATCACAGGAATAAATACAATTTAAAACTACAAAAATATAATCAATTAGATTAGTTAATATATTAACTGTGGCCCAGAGAGCTTAACGTGATGCAATTTAAGAAAACACATGTCATTACAAAAAACGCCAGCAAATTAAGAAAAGATCTTCATCCGTTTGACAGCTCAAATGCTGCAAATCCTCACAATCCGTACACATTAATAAATGCACTACATTTTCCCACAACGCAAACAAATTAATAAAATGTGCTGCATTTTCTCACAACATTTGCAAAAACTACGGAACACAACAGAAATGTTTCAAGGAGACCCTAAAATGTGACCCGCCGCTGTGCCATGACAATTGCTGCATCCCAATTCCATATGATCTGTCCTAAATAGTATTTGAAAATAGAATTAGTATGTCCCAAATCGTAGAATGTTGAAAAGAGTATGCCAAAGGTTCCCGGATGATTTACTAATTCCGGTAAAAATGTGTAGAACCATTCATACTTGAACCGCTGATATCGCCCACAGTACATTGTGTGTTGGACTTGAATTCAATTAGAACCACAAATGTAAGTGAAAAGTGTAAATAAACTACAAACATCATGGACGCGCGAGACAAACCATCCAGTAAAGAGTCTTCGGTAAAGATGTTTGTATGATATATTATGATTATATTTCATCTGCAACAACAATACTGAACTTATATAAAGATGTATTTAAACGTTTAAATGCATAATTATCCAAAGACCTAAGGAGATTTCTTCTGTATGAAAGATGTGTGAATGGGAGATTAACCTGCTGCTGCTTCTCCAATAAGGTAGGAAATTAAATACACAGAAATGTGGATGATGTGTCGAGATGATTGACAGGCCTTATAATTAAGCAACACAACAATCTGTTAATGTGGAAGTAGTATGTCCCAAAGCTTGCATACTTTTCTGTCACACAATCAAAAGTACATAGTTTTCCTTCACAAAAAAGTTTATACTTTTAGGGAGTAGTATGCGAATTGGGTCGCAGCATATTGCTAAGTGAAGTTGTTGGTGATCGTTGAAAGGTGAGTTTTTTGTTAGTTAAACATCCTGATTTCCTTGTCTTTCATATTTTATTAGCTTAAATAACCATAACCTAAGTAGCCAGGTCTGTCACGTTTTTGTGTCTCCTTGAAACATTTCTGTTGTGTTCCATGCGATTTGAAAGTGTTGTTAAAAAAGGCATAGCATTTTCGTAAATTGTTGGCAATGTGAAAAAATGCAGCATGTTTTATTAATTTGTTTGTGTTGTGAGAAAATGCAGCATGTTTTTTAAAAATGTGGTTGCATTATGAGGATTTGCAGCATTTGTCCTGTCAAACGAATGAAGATGTTTTCTTAATTTATTGGCGTTTATTTATAATTACATGTCTTTTTTTAAATTGCAGCAAGTTAAAATGATAAAATTTTTATTAAATCATTAAAATAAAAAAAAAATTGTAAACCATTAATCAAAATCCAGAAGATTAAAAAAGTCAACAAAAAAAGAATGCAGTAAAATTGTAACTCGAATCTTACAATAATGAGAGATTCCTCTGAAAGTCTAAGAGATATCTGACCCCCAGAAAGTTTGTGAACCCTTGATCTAGCAACCCTCAAACAAGAACAGTAGACACAGACAAATAAGAAAGGAAATTCAGGGAGAACCAACACTTGAAAGGACGGAAAGAGAGTTCTTGCCTTTTTATGTGTGCTTGCGCGTTGTGCGTCCATGTTATTGGAATTGAGGGATTTCCAGACAGTAGTTTTAGACATTTCATCAGATATGTTAATGTCAGAGGGATCAGTCCTGGACAACAGGTTGAGGAGAGGAAAGGGAAAGGGCAGGAGAAGGGGAGAAAGGGAAAGCGGAGTGTTAGTTACCACACAACAACAGATACACAGTGGACATGGTGGTTCTGTGAGCTTATTTTGAAGACGTCAGGCTGTTGAATGGGGCCCAGGGGTTTATGGTGTACAGGCCTGTAGTAGAGCGGTACCTGGGATCTGGGGTTCGAGGAGAGTGTAGAGGTTTGCTCTCCATTGGGATCTGCACTGTGTCTTTGTTGTCCGATTCCCCTGATTCATCCACCAGCATCTCCTGGGATTCCTGCTGCTCAGATGAACACACACATACAAGTGGCATCATTGTGTTTACTTTAAACCACATTGCAAGAATATGCTAAGGACTCTTTTTTAGTTACTAGCCTAATTTGTTTAAAGGTAGTAAAATAAATTACAGGATTATATAAAAACTTACAAAGGTGTGATAAAGTGTTTGCCCTCTTTTTTATTTTTTGCATGTTTGTCACACTTTAATGTTTCAGATCCTTCTGAATTTAAATATTAGTCAAAAAGTAAACACTTAATGTAGTTTTGAAATTAAGTTTTTTATGATTAAGGGAAAACATAATACACAACTAAATAGCCCTGAGTGAAAAAGTGTTTAGTGCCCCTAAAACTAATAACTGGTTGGGACACCATTAGCAGCAACAACTGCAATCAAGTGTATTTGATAACTTGCAATGAGTCTGTTACAGTGCTGTTTATGAATATGAATTTTGGCCCACTCATCTGTGCTGAATTGTTGCAATTCAGTCACATTGGAGGGTTTTCGAGCATGAATTGCCACAGCATCTCAATTTAATTGAGGTTAGGACTTTGACTAGGCCACTTCAAAGTCTTTATTTAGTCTGATATGCTTTGGATCATTGTCCTTCTGCTGTACCCAAGTTCGCTTCAGCTTGAGGTCACTAACAGATGGCAAGTGACAAAATACAAATACAAATGAAGAAGTCTAACAAATACAGAAATATAAAATTCTTAAACCTAAATGCTTTAAACTTGCTTAAAATGTTTACACAAGCCTTAAATCACAAGCAATTGATAACATTTCACTTTATTGTGGTTAATCTGGAATGACTCAAATTCCCA
The DNA here is from genome assembly GCA_903798205.1 of Danio tinwini. NCBI lineage: Eukaryota > Metazoa > Chordata > Actinopteri > Cypriniformes > Danionidae > Danio > Danio tinwini. Next base: position 13,442,810 of record CAIGQZ010007154.1, on the reverse strand, counting down.
TGTGCTCTGAACTGTTGTACCTGGGTTAACTACAATCCTGACTCCACATTGCATGTCCTGCGATGTGACTATTGTATATTCACACATTGCCATATTGATGCTAAAATTATATATTGTGCAGCCCTACTTTGATTAATATTTAAATTTGTTTGATGATCTGAAACATTAAAGTGGGACAAACATGCAATAAATCAGTAAGGGGCAAACACTTTATCAAACCACAGTACATTTTTTTAAATAATCCTAAATATCTTTAACTACCTTTAAACAAATCAGGTGACAAACTAAAAATAATTAATTAGTATATTTTGATAAGTAAACATTTTTTTTCACACCACTGTTCATACGTTGTTCACTGCTAATTTAAATTGTGTATGAAATGTAGAAAGGTAAATGTGTAAAAAACAGATATGTTATCATCATGTTTACTGGTTATTTAAGGGAATATTCACTCATCAAATTAACTCATTAAATTAAGCTCAAACTGGACTGGAACAACTTAGGGTAAATGCAGTAAATGTAAATGTTCATTTTGGGGTAAACCATCCCTTAAAATAGGTTGTAGAACAGTAAATGTGTAAAAAAGGAACATTTACTATACTGTAGTAGTGCACTCTGCTGTTGTCACTTAATTTTCTTGCATTTTTATTTGTTTGTAACTATCCAGTTATTATATTGGAAATAGAATAAAAATAAAGTTATAATAAAAATCAAAATAAAAAAAGTATTAAAACGGCACACATTTCACTTGGTACATAACCAGCATGCATTTTATTTGCATACCCTTTTGTTATGGATAACAAACCTCCTCTGCTATCTTGGAATCATCATCCAGCTTCTTCTTCCTATTCTCGGGCATCAGATCATCAAGGTAGCTAAGTTCCCGTTTAGAAAAACAGAAGTCCAGCAGCTTACGGATGAACACTAATGCCAGGACCTGCAGGAAATAAACACACTCATACTGTATACTGACACCTATGGTTCTTACAACGCAGTTACAGTAGAGCACAGCACAAGCAGGTGCGTTCGGTTTTTGGGGGAAGTGTGAAATAATAATATAAATGATATAAACATTGAATGCATTGAATAAAAGTGAATTCCAAATGTATTTTGTCCATAATTATTATTAGTGTTAGTGATTAGTGTTCGACGAAAACATGCAAAAATGTAGACTTTTAACTTTAAAACTGGTCATGTTTGTTCATTCAAAATACAAATTTACTGGATCACGTATGGAGCTCCACACATGACATTCAAGCAAAAAAAAATAATAATAATAATAATTACCTTAATTTATTAATTTGTTCCCTTGAGCACACAATCTAGTGAATCGTGCCCCCAATTATTATTATTTTTTTTGCATGCCATGTGTTAGGCTCTGTGTTTATTTGTGTTTTGTTTAGTGTCATACCATCATAGGGAACACGATTGCAGCAGGAGAAGTTTTAATGACCCAGAGCAGCACAAGGCAGGTAAGTTGGGTCAGAGTGAACAGGTGAACCTTCCTCAGAGGTACATGGCGGAGATAAATAAAGTCTGGCTGATGCTTTGCTGGCATGCCAAACAACTTCAGACGGTCAAACAACTGAGAAAGAAATAGCCGAGAAAGATGATGAGTGACTAACCTGTTTTTAAACAGTTTTTTATACAGTATGTTCAATATCAATATCTTCACCTGAATGCCTTTCAGAGATGAGACCCCCATATAAAGAAAAACACCATAGAGAACCGGCATGGGAATGAACTGTGAAACAAAAATAGTGAGTATTAAGTAATGCATAAATCATTTTGATTTTAATATGTTTATAAATTAATGTTATATTACAGTGTTAATACAAAATATCTTTAAAAAACTTGTTTAAATGAGTTTAAAAGAAAACAATGGCTACAATTTTTTTAAATAGTTATTTTTTATGCATGAAATAGAATGCTCTTTTGAACTGCATTGTGGGGTAGAGTATTGCATACTTTTGGGACTTTTCAGTATAAATTGTGTGATTATTAAGTAAATGTGATAATAAACTTTTATCAGCTCTATAAACTGTTTTATACAAATCAATATGACATTTCAAAATGTGCAAAAATTGTGGGAAAACAGAACTTTTACTCACTTGTTTTGCTTAGCTAGCCATATATTTTATTCATGTTAAAAGCAATCTGCCTCCTATTTTGAACTATGGGGCAAGTATATATTTTTAGTGCCATTTTTGCTCCAAGTCTTAAATACTTTTTTGATTCTCGTGTGTGTGTGTGTGTGGTGTGATTTTTGGCATAAAATTTATAGTTTCTCAGTTCTAAAGCATATCTTAGTGAAATGACTTCTCAAACAAGAATAAAATGCAGAGGGAGACTTTTTTTTCCAGTCAGGAACTAATTGGATTACTGTGGTTTCCTATTTCTGTGATATGATGTGCAGTTTGTCACATCCTTACAAGTAAATACTTCAACAGAGACGAGGGAAGTTATATAGATTAAACTTTGAAAGAGCACATGAAACAGAATGTACATGAATAAATCATCTATTTAAAGAAATACTGCAATATTAATTTTTTTTAAATTATCTTAAAGGGGACCTATTATGATGGGTGGTGCGGTGGCGCAGTGAGGTCGCTGGTTTGAGCCTCGGCTGGGTCAGTTGGCATTTCTGTGTGGAGTTTGCATGTTCTTCCTGTGTTGGCGTGGGTTTCCTCTGGGTGCTCCGGTTTCCCCTACATTCCAAAGACATGCACTATAGGTGACTTGGGTAAGCTAAATTATCCGTAGTGTACGTGTGTGAATGAGGCCGTGTATGGGTGTTTCCCAGTTATGGGTTGCAGCTGGAAGGGCATCCTCTGCGTAAAGCATATGCTGGATAAGTTGGCAGTTTATTCTGATGTGGTGACCCCTGATAAAATAAAGGGACTAAGCCTGAAAAGAAAATAAACGAATAAATGGGACCTATTATGACCCATTTTTAAGATGTAAAATAAGTCTCTGATGTCCCTAGAGTGTGTATGTGAAGTTTCAGCTCAAACTACCCCACAAAAAATGTTTTAGATTTTGATCCTAATTGTGCTGTTTTGGTGACTGTCGCTTTAAATTCAAATGAGATTGTGCTCTTTTCAAAAGAAGGTGGAGCTACAAATGCCTATGTGTCAGTATAGTGGCAGATTCAAAAACAAGAATAACGTCCTATGCTAATGAGGGAGAGATCATCACAAATGGGTGGGCTTTCCCCCTCTGATGACATGTACAAAGGTAAAAAATGTCAAAGGTTTTCGGCAGACTTTTTTTTTTATCAAGTATGATTCAAAAAATTTTATTAATACATTTGTACTATTAGAATCTGGTTTATATTCACAGACTGTTGCCACAGAACTGTCTTTAAACCCCTTATGAATCTGATTTCCCTTTAAAGTAGGTCACTATACATACAACTACCACAAAAGATGCAGAAGGTGCAAATACCTGTAACAATCCAGTCATGAACACAGAGCAGCCCATAAGCAGAAAGATAAACAGTCCAGTCAGCCTCTGCTCTTGAATGCCCAGGAAACGAGGCTGTTCTCCAGGGGCGGAGCTTTCAGACTCCAGCTTCAGGCTGTTGACATGGGATATTGACAGGACGGTCGCTGCTACAAACCAGGGCAATCCCAACATAGAACATACAGCCAACATCACTCCGACCATCAGCAGATCCAAATGATACCCGCAGCCTTTCTGTGTAGAGGAAATATAAAGCTGAAGTCAAAATTATTATCCCTAATAACAAAAGTGAATTATTTTTCTTTTTCAAATATTTCTTAAATGATGTTTAACAGAGCAAGGATTTTTTCACAGCATTTCTTATATTATTTTTTCTTCTAGAGAAAGTTTTATTTGTTTTATTTCCACTACAATAAAAGCAGTTTTTAAGGTCAATATTATTAGCCCCCTTAAGCAATTGTCTACAGAACAAACCACTGTTATACAATGACTTGCCTAATTACCCTAACTTGCCTAATTAACCTAGTTAAGCCTTTAAATGTCACTTTAAGGGTAATACTAGAATCTTGAAAAATATCCAGTAAATAATATAAAAGGTAATCATACCACTAGTTTGTGCTCCTTGCGGTTTATAATGACAGCAGTGATCTGTTGGTCCATGAAGATGAGAATGGTGCAGAGGAGAGCTGGTATTAAGGCAGCCAGTACTGTCCACCACGGGTTTCGCCCAATGGGGTTCATCACCCAACCACGATCATCACGTGTAGGCTGTAAAACACAACCAGGAGAAAGTCAAACATCTTAACGAATGTCTAGAAAAAAGCACAGTAATTATATTTACTCCAGAGTATAAGCAAATTTGTGTGTGTGTGTGTGTGTGTGTGTGGGAGGTAAATGTCAAAAAGCAAAAAGTTATATCCCAAATATAGAATAGCCCAAAACTATCAAATGGACAAGAATGAATGACTACACATGTGAAGTTTGTCTATAATCTAGTTTTGGGGTGTTCTTATCTATTATATTTTCACGGACAGTCCAAATTTAGGCTTGTTTTTGTAAAGCTGACTTTGTTTATATGGTTATTAGATTTATTTTCATAGAAAATTGCTTAGTGGGTGTTTACCGGTTTCCAACATTCTTCACAATTTCGCTTTTTTGCACAACAGAAGAAAGAAACTCAACAGGTTTGGAACAACTGGAGGGTGATTAATTAATGACAGAATTTGTGGGTGAACTATCCCTTTATGAAGTATTTTATAAAAACTGTCCATGATCAAATTGTTGAGTAAGAATGATTTGATCATATGAAAAAATCAGTTAAACAATTGATTCAATATAATAATATACAAATTTAATTCCAATATGCTTGGTGCTCAGCATTATTTATGATTATAATCAACAATTTTTGGAAAGAAATACATTCATTTATTCATTTTCTTTTTTAATCCTTTATTAATCTGGGGTCGCCACAGCGGAATGAACCACCAACTTATCCAGCATATGTTTTTACGCAGCGGATGCCCTTCCAGCTGCAACCAATCACTGGGAAACATCTATACACACTTATTAATACACACTTGTACACTACAGTCAATTTGTAGCATACCCAATTCACCTGTACCACATGTCTTTGGACTTGTGGGGGAAACCGGAGCACTCGGAGGAAACCCACTCGAATACGGGGAAAACATGCAAACTCCCCACAGAAATGGCAGTATGAGAAAGTATTTAAAAAATTTTATGACTTTAATTGATTTTAACTTTAATTAATTTCTTTTAATTACTTTACAGATCTCATAAAAATATTTCACAGCATTAAAGCTTGTTGATAAACTGACCAAATCATTTTAAAGGGCTGTGTGCTATTTATTGTGATTCATTACACTCATGTAAGCTGAATTGAGTCATTATTTGATAACCTGATGTATAAAAGATGTATAATGACAATTAAAACAATTCAGTCTAATCTGAGACAAATTTGTTAGCCACGGATTAAATATGAATCCAGCTAAATTGTTCATAGCTCTCTATCTGTGCATACTAGTGCAAGTTATTAGGATTAGCCAGGGTATAAACTTATTCCCAAATCTCAGCATTGTCTAATCATCTAATCTGTCACTGCAGGGGTGCCAGACTCTAATCTAATTATACAAGCAAATGGGTCTGAAACAAGACACATACAAACAGCACAAAACAGGATTCCTGTGGATTATGAATGGGAGGAAAAAGACTTTGAGGACTGAAGAATTGTGTTCATCATTGAAAGGTAAGCAGATACTTTTAGAAGAGCTTTAAGAAAGGAAAGCACTTCCAGTTTACTGACCCACACAGATGCTTACTATGTTTTGACATGTTTTAGAGAGCTGTTTTAGTTAAATGGTCTAATAGTTATTTTTGAATGTGTATTAGGGAACAGTTCAAGTAGTTCATAGTTCTTGCTTTGATTATCGATTCTTAAATTGTTTCATGAGTGCAGATATAACACAAACAGTATTAAATAAAAAAATATATGAACATTGAACATCAGTTTGCAAATAGTGAATTAATGAGTAAAGTAAAAATAAATATCAGGTTTTAATTATTAGCAATTATTAAATATGATTTCAATTAGTCATATGATCATTTATTTCTTTGAATTTACTTTTATTGTGGTTGGCTTGGCCTTTTATTTACTTTCTTTTTTTATTGTGAAAATCAACACAAACTGGAGCCGCATCTTTTTTTAAAAGAAGACAATTGGCAAATGAGAATTTCACCATTTCCAGATTTGAAAAGCTCTTGGGTAAAAAATGTTCCTTACAAACAAATTTTTGTTGCGTGTTAGCAGACCACTGTAATCCAACTGCTTGGATCCACACGTGAGCTGTGCTGTGATGGTGGGGAAATGCAAACAAAGCTTTTCTTTCGGCACATTTAAAAACGGAACACTGATGACCCCTGTCTCCGAACAATTCTTCTTTTCCCACTTGTTTTAATTACAGCTGGCAACACAACGTGGCTTCTCTCTGAACACTGTAAAAGGTAAAAGGTATAGTCTTCTAAGCTATATCATGCATATTAATTAAGTTGCATATCATTCACAATAGCGCACGCTGATTGGTTTAAACCAAGTCTTTCTCATAAAATTATGCACAGATGTGCTAAAAAGTCACTTTGTACCAGCCGGTAAAGACAGCCAATCTCCACGCTGGAATTTACACAATAATCTCATTGCCGTGAAGTAGCTTCAATTTATTTTCAAACTGGAAGAACGAATTTGCTCGAAACAATGCAATAACAACCCATTTTCACTTGTTAGCCAAATATATGTGTCCTAATAGTGTTTTTAACAACGTGGGACATATATATATATATATATATATAT
>CAIGQZ010007154.1:13398287-13413887 GCA_903798205.1 Danio tinwini | reverse complement strand
ACAAATCCAATTTGTAAATTCAAAACACGATTTATAAATACACAAATACAATTCGTAAATTCAAAATGCGATTCATAAATACACAAATTCATTTCATTTAGCAAAAATATTTATGATTTTTACTTGCAAATTCTCGAATTGTGTGTTGTATTTATAAGTTGTGTTTTATATTTACAAATTGGATTTTGTAAAGGTGAATTGTGCTGTGCATGCATGAATTTTATTTTGAAAATGCATTATTTTTGAGACCGATCAGGCACCATAGTATCGGATGATCAGATATAGTGACATATCGTGACAAATGACATGCATAATAGTGCAATTAACACATTTAATCAAAGTTGCTTATATAAGCATAAAATCTCCTTGGCTGACTTTGTGATTGCCTGTAAATAAACAGTAGCCCACCACCTCCAAACAGAGATTTATTACACATCCAGTTGTCACTTCTTTTTTTACATTTGTATGTGTGTGTATGTCTGTGTGTGTGTGGTCTTCCACAGGGATGCTGCTATCTTTCCATGACAGAGATGATTCATCAGTGTTTTCTGCAGGAACATAAGCCTATAATTCATATAAACCCAACTGAACATTTTGTACATCAAAAATGCAGCACATCAGAAGGTGCAGATTTACAGACTTGACTGTACAGTGCAGCAATGAAAGATTTAAGCAAAACTTTATGAACCTATTGTCTTAAAAGTGATCTATTTTCAGCTCCTGAGAGCATCACTATTGTTGACCTCTGCGATGCAAATGATGCAACTCGTGGTCTGTTCTGTTCTAGCTCAAGGCTCACGTGTACGTTTGATCGCTGGGAGTATCGATTGGCTGTTATATTGTGGATCAGCAATGAGGTCAGGCATTACATCCTGTGCTAAAACAAACGCACCAGTAGCTTTCCACTATAATAGCAACCGCCTTGTTTTCAACATCCCAACTAACGTATAATTATCCTACAGGCATCTTATCAAGTTCCACCAGAACTGCAGTTATTGCAGGCTTAGGAAACAATTGCTTCAAAGGATGCCAAGTTTTAAGCTTAGTTTCCTCAATTGCAAGACCACCAACTGAGATTTGTATTAATATTTTCCCATGCACTCCTAGGTAATAGATTGCAATGCAGCACAACTACGATTATACCACATTTCTAAATGGATGCTGTTCTGTTTTAAAGGTTTTACAAGTAACATGGTAGTTTGCCAAAGCCAGATCCATTAGTTAAGAAGCACTTCAATGCTGTTACCCATTTAATACAGATATTTATACTGGGGTTGATTTCTGAAACAGATTTCAATAATGTTTGAATAGAAATTTTGCAATCAACTGACTACTCTAACAAGTATAGTCAGACACAGGGTTAAATGAGTAAACAACACATTTAAAACAGGCTTGCAAAATCTAATCAAACCTGCTTCTGAAAAAGTAGTTATGTAAATGCAGTGTGTGAGGCACAGTAGCTCAGTGGTTAGTACTGTGGCCTCACAGCAAGAAGGTCGCTGATTCGAGCCCCGACTGGGTGAGTTGGCATTTCTGTGTGGAGTTTGCATGCTCTCCCCGTGTTTTTTCTCCAGGTGCTCCAGTTTTCCTCACAGTCCAAAGACATGCACCATAGGTGAATTGAATAAACTAATTTGGCCGTAGTGTATGAGTGTGTGTGTGTGTGTGTGTGTGTATGAATCAGTGTGTATGGATGTTTTCCAGTACTGGGTTGCAGCTGGAAGGGCATCTGCTGTGGCGACCCCTGATGAATAAAGGGACTAAGATGAAGAAAAATGAATGAATGAAATGCAGTGTGTTTGTATTATTGCCATTGTACATTAAACTTCATGGTTCACTTCAACTTTAGCCAATAATGACTGAATGTAGGACAGGAAATGTAGGAGCAGTAAGTACAAACACAATATTGTAAACAGAAATCTTAAAATAAAAGTGAATCAGATCAGCATACTTTTGTTTGCTGGCAAAGCAAAAACTTGGTAGTCCATGTTTGAATGGAAACTTGTAAGATAAGCTATATGTGTACTGGCAGTTATACATTTAAGAGTATTAGCATTTAGATATATTTGCATAATACTATTATACTAATGGGTGGTTGAATGATTGATTCTTACTGTTTGATGAACATTTTACAGTTTGCAGTTATTTTCAGGCAAAAGTACAACTTAGGGCGATGGTCTCAAACTCAATTTTCAGGAAGGCCGCAACTCTGTGTTGTTTAGCTCCAACCACAACTCACACCTGCATAATAGTTTCTAGTAGAACACCTTGATTATTTGGATAAGCTGTGTTTGATTAGGGTTGGAGCAAAACTGTGCAGAGCTACGGCCCCTTCAGGAATCCAGTTTGAGACTTATGGCTTAAGGTATTTTCAGGCACATCTTGACCATGTTTCATGTCATTTAGACAAATGATTTCAGTCATTGCAAATGTCCAGACCATTTAGCGAAATAACTATAAACACTGAGCAAACAAATAAAAATATTAAACAACAAGAGGGCAATGCAGTAGATAGCACTGTCACCTCACAGCAAGAAGGTCAATGGTTCAAGTCCCAGCTGATCAGTTGGCATTTCTGTGTGGAGTTTACATGTTCTCCCCGTGTTCGTGTGGGTTTCCCCTACAAGTTTAAAGACATGCGCTATAGGTGAATTGAATAAACTAAATTGTCCATAGTGTATGTGTGTGAATGAGAGTGTACTGTATGGATGTTTCCCAGTGATGGGTTGCAGCTGGAAGGGCATCCGCTGCATAAAACATATGCTGGATAAGTTGGCGATTCATTCCGCTGTGGTAAATAACTGATTAATAAAGTGACTAAGCAGAAAAGAAAACAAATGATCTGCTAAAAGCACATACTGTAAAACACATGTTTATGCCTTAATTAAGTTGAGTAAAACTAACTTTACAACTCATTTCCAATTACATTAATTAAACTGACTTAAACCATCAATTTAAAATCTTCATAATGTGGGATCTTAAGGCAAAAATCTGGAAATATATATTTTTCTTGTTTCCTTACAATTGTAACTTTTCACAAAGCTGTGTGATATATAAACTTGTTTTTACCAGTTTGTAAGACCACAACTGCAAATAAGAAAAAAACATAGAATTGTGAGAATTGGCATATATTAACCTGCGATTTTGTCTTTTCTCAACATCCTGATATATAAACACATTCTAATTTATAACGCAACTACGAGTTTACATCTTGCAATTATAAGCAAAAAAAAAAAAAGATTCTATTACACAATTCTAAGAACAAAAGTCAGATTTGTAAGATATAAACTAACGATTTTAAGAAAAAAGGGGCAGAATTGTGACAATGTAAATTATTTATTTATTAATTCAGTGGCAGAAACATGTGTAAACTCCACACAGAAATGCTAACTGACCCAGCCAGGACTCGAACCAGTGAGGCGACAGTGCTAACCACTGAACCACTATGCTAACTTGTCATGACATTAGTTGTTATTTTTATTTTAATTTTTTTTTATTTTGGATGTTTTTTCGAGGAAAGATTCATGAGCTGGGACTTGAACTCAGGGCGCCCGAAACGCAATAGCACTATAGGTCTGTGGACAGAACACAAGGCTATCGGCATCAACAAATCATGTTATTTTTTACAGTTGCATAAAAATATACACAGACATGCTTTGTATTGTGACTTATTGGCGATTAATCAATTTGACAGTGTTTTATTCTGTATTTTATGTAATTATTACTTAGTTATAAAAAAACTGAAAGAAAGTCATATAGTTTATCATTCAGACTGCCTTAGTGCCCTTGTCATGGATGATTTGAGCACTTATTGTCATTTAAACACTTACCCAGGGGAAAGAGAAAATAAAGATAGCGCTAATCATGTGAACAATTTAATTAATTTTTCATCATCTGCACTGTGCCACTGTTTTCCAGCTCCTCTCTCAATCTTTCCTTGTCTTTCTCTCTTTACTGGCCTGACATGAGCACAAACCCTAATTAAAATAATAACAGAACACTTGAGCTGACTAGACTGATCCTGTGTCACCTAGTTACCTGTCTGTGTTTGTAAAGGACTTGTGTGTCACTCACAAGAAGAGATTTTCCACTGGCAAAAAATGGCCCCTTCTCAACACTAGGCAACTCGCATGCAGTCCTTGATCAAAAGTCAGAAATTTATTTCACATAATTTGTGAAATGCAGTTTTAATTGCAAGTTTAGGCTACTGCATATTACAGGGTTAATTGTTGACAAAAAATATGATTAGCAATTTTGTGATGCTTTATTTCCTTAAGGATTAATTTAATTCATTCAAGTTTTAAAGAAATTTAAAGAAGTGTAAAATGAGCTTTAAACTACATGTAAATGCTGTTATTTTAAACATTCTAATCATCAACAATTAAGCCTTTTTTTCACAAACATTAGGTTGTCCGCGGGGTCTTAAGTATTAAAAGCTGATAAATCAATGTAGAGAAATTTAAGGCCCTTAAAAAGTGTTAAAAAAAAGTCTGAAATGCTATTTTGCAAGGTATTAAGTTTGATATCATTTTTGAATATGCAATGTATAGTTGTATTGTTGTATTAAAGTTTGCCTGAATTAAATCTGCGAATATTAGGATGCTGTGTAGTTTATGAAATCAATAAAATCCTGCTAGATTTGACATCATGCTGCTTTGTTTAGTGCAGAAACCAAGGCAACACCATTATTTCTGCAGCTCTATAAGTGCCAACCTGCTGAATTAGCTGGATTTATCAGATTTTTCTTCAGTATATGATTCATGTTTTAGTTTTGGATTAGTTTCTAACATTAATATTTAGTAAATATACTGTAAGTTAAAATCTCACCAGTGTTAGTTGACCTAAGGTGGTTATAAGGTTTAAAAATGTATGGAAAGAATGTCTTAAAAGGTATTGAATTTCACTCTCTGATTCCTGTATATACTCTGAACAGGCTTTTACCAGTTTTTAAGACAAAATTATGAGATATATTTGCAAATTAGAAAAAAAAGTAGAATTGTGAGAATAATTGTGAGAATTTAAATATCTCAAACTTCAATTTTGACTTCCTGAGATATAAACTCATTCTTATTTCTAATGTCTAGTTTAAATTAGCCGTTATGTGAAAAAAGTAACTGCAAGATTTACAATTGTTTTTTTTTATATATAATTTTATTTATAAGTTTTATGGCAAATAAAAAAAGACAAAAACAATTATATTTTAAAAAGTCTAGATATTATCAACTTAAGAGCAAACAATAACATAAAAAAACATATCAACAAATAAAGAGGTTAATAATAATGTGGCTTAACAAAAACTACAATTGTACAATCTGTATCACACAATACACTCTACTTTGAACTTGGGACAGAAAAAGAATCGATTTGCTGGAGCAAAGACTTGGTCTATATTTGACAATAAGACGTTTTCTTGGATATTTTTTTAAATGGGTCCCAAATTTTCTTAAACTAGTATGATGTTTTTTCCAACTTTAGAAAGAAGAGGACATCATGGATCCACTGTGTTGGGGTTGGAGGTAAGCATTCTTAGTCGTTTGTCCAGGAGCACACTAAAAGCTATGCAATCTGATTGTATCTTTATAAGATAATGACCTGAGAAAAATCCCAAAAATGGCAATCAGTGGCTAAGGGGAGATGGATATACCCCCAAAAAAACAAATTTAGTTTTAAAAATAGTGTCTCAAAAGCAGTTAAGCTTTATACAAGACAAGAACATATGTGCATGAGTGGCTGGGGTAAAATACAGCGATGACAAGCAAGATCTATATGCTGAAAGTATTTTGAGGTAAATTTACAATTGTAATTAAAAAAAAAATCTGATTTGTGAGTTAAAAATGGCAATAAACTTCTTTATTTCTTATTTAGTGGCAGAAACATAAGATATTATAATAATCAAACCTTAACTCTTGAATACTTGACTCTGTTTGGTCAATCATGACGTTTCAATGTAATATAATCATTCTGACCTTGACCTCTCTCTTAAGTCAACAAAAAGACAACTCCTGCATACTATCACACTTTGCACAGTTTTATTAAGGCTTCACTCTTTCGCCAGAAAAAGAATAATTAATAAAAAAAACCTATAGTTTAGATGAACGACACTATCAGTGTGTGTTACAGTACATGCATGCCAGTTGGGCTGCTGGTACATCAATATTTTTTTTTTTTGCCTTCAAAGGTCACATAGACTATTTTCTTCCCCTTCCTTCTCTTTCTCTCCAGCTCTCCAGCACATTGCTTTGACAGTTATGTTAGTAATCTTGACACAGACCACTACCTCTGCCACTTCCAGATGCTCTGTCTGCCTCAACAGACACAGTGACACACATATATACACACACACATATACACACTGACACAAACAAAAATGAAGCAAATGCTTTTATGTCATTGTTTAAAAGAAGAGGGCAGAGTGTAATCTTCTATTTGTTTATAATTTTAATAAACTATTAAGCATACTTTTTTGCAAGAGATTAACAGGCCACTTTCCCAATACTGGGCTGGAAGGGTTGCGTAAAACAAACGCTGGAATAGTTGGCTGTTCATTCCGCTTTGATGACCTCTGAAATAGAGACTAAGCCAAAGGAAATGAATGAATGAATGAATGGTCAGGCCACTGCAGTATGAGTAACTGTATGAACAGTATTCAGACTTGAAATAAAGGTGAGAGAGAGAGAGAGAGAGAGAGAGAGAGAGAGAGTTGCAGTATTACCTGTTACTCAGAGCAGAGTGACTCATTCACTATTCATTGCCATTTCATTCTTTCTATTACAAAAATCTTGAATCTTTTTCGTAGCATCATAGCCTTTGTGAGGGACAAAAACAAAGTGTATGTGTGGGTTTTCTCCAGGTGCTCCAGTTTCTGCCACAGTACAAAGACATGTGCTAAAGGTGAATTGAATAAACTTAATAGGCCACGGTGTATGAGTGTGTGTAAAGTACTGGGTTGCTGCTGGAAGGGCATCCGCTGCATAACATATGCTGGAATAGTTGGTGGTTCATTCCACTGTGGCAACCCCTGATAAATAAGGGAACAAGCCAAAGGAAAATGAGTGAATAAATTTTTAGCAAAAAAATACTGTATTAATTTTGGAAATGGCCCAATTTAATGACATGTTTTGGCATGTCAATGGTATACCATAGTAATCTTTAAAGTACAACGTAAACTTGCCACAGAGATTGAATCACTGAGTAGATTTTAAATGCAATGAAATAGGCTTATCAACAATAGTTGATACCACCAAACACACTAGCCTGAAAAGTATTTTTACCTCACTACTTTATATGTACGTAACATGTACATATAATATGATATATAATATATCATATTATATATCATATTATATAATATATCATATGTACTTAAACCAGGCCCGGATTAAGAATTCAGAGGCCCCTGGGCACAATGTCTTGTAGGCCCCCTACCTGGCCGCACCCCATAGTTGAATTGAAAAAAGTTAAAATAAAATGAATCTATAATGTATTGTCTGAATTTTTTACATAAATGATATACAGTACATATATTTCTAGTCTACAAAGATTTTACTTATTTTTAAAGCATTTAAAGCATATTTTGAAAAAGAATACTAATACAACTAGTGAAAATTAATGGATTTAATATATTTGTTCAAGTTCACTAAAACAATACAAAAAATTATATTTAAGGGTATTTTTTATGTATAACTTCTACAAACTTATAATGCATATGATTTGGATATAACACCTCTCCAATTCAGTTCTATATGAATCTGAGTCCTCCATAATACATGTAGTAGTAATACAAGTAGGTATTAATAATTCCTACTTGTCTTTCTCGTAATGAAGAGTAGACAAAATCTGATATGTAGTGGGGAAAAGAAGAACGTGTTAACCAGACGCTGGATTCGAATGGTTCATGATCGATTGCGTCAAAACATGTTGCCATGCGCTTTACGAGCCACGCCGCTAACGCTGATGTCTGCTGAGCTCAGTACTTATGTTGTCTCTGTCAATCAAATGATGATGGACGTGAATCACTCAACTCTTCCAACTAAGTGCGCTATTTGCTTTTAATAGCCTAAATAGACACTCCAAAATCAGCATTTTACCCCCTCACAGGGGCCCTAAGTGTGTACGGGCCCCTGGGCCTGTGCCCATAATGCCCATTGGTTAATCCAGCCCTGACTTAAACTATGTACTTAATGTTTATTTATATCTTAATATGGGTATTTTTCAATCAGGAAAATTTTACACAGTGGGAAACAAATCACACTGAATAGCTCCTTCATGAATTTTATTTAACAGCATTTGTTTTCAAGTCAACAACTTTCTGATTAAATCTGTGAGTCTACAGTTAATGAAGCAACAGTTCATTATTAATTCAGATTAATTTACAAATTGATTCAAAATGAGTCAAAGAAACTGAGAGCCTCTCAGCTTAAGCAGCTTAATATTTTTGTACTTTGATTTAAAACTGAAAACGAAGACTTTTGTTTGAGAAATTACAGTAATTGCATTTTTAGCCTCTGCTTGATTTCTGGACGAGCAGCACGGTGGCTCTGTGGTTAGCACTGTCACCTCACAGCAAGAAGGTCATTGGTTTGAGTCCCGGCTGGGCCAGGAGGTGTTTCTGTGTGGATTTTGCATGTTCTCCCCATGTTCGTGTGGGTTTCCTCCAGATGCTCCGGTTTCCCTCAAAGTCCAAAAATAGAATAAACTAAATTGGCGGTAGTGTAGTGTGTGAATGAGAGAGTGTATGTGTGTTTCCCAATACTGGATTGCTGCTGGAAGGGCATTCGATGCGTAAAACATATTTTGGAATAGTTGGCGGTTCATTCCGCTGTGGCAACCTCTGAAATAAAGACTAAGCCGAAGGAAAATGAATGAATGAATGAATGATTTATGTACTTCATCCTCAACAACCATAATCCTGCAATTCAGTTGTGAGTCATGTTCTACACGCACACACTGAACAATCATTTAGGTGATTTAGGCGCCATATTTAAATGCCGTTGTCACAGCTATAAATTTACAGTGTGGTCTTTTGACGGCTGAAAATTTACAGTTGTGGTCTTTGTAAACGCGATTGTCTCTACCTGCATTTTTTGGGAGTTAAATATTGAATACAGTTTTCACTACACACTGTGTGTGTGTGTGTGTGTGTGTGTGTGTGTGTGTGTGTGTGTGTGTTTGTGTGTGTGTGTGTGTGTGTGTGTGTGTGTGTGTGTAGAATAGGATTAATGTGTGTACATGGCCATAGAGACAACCATTTTGAAATATTTTCTTTCATTTTTAATACATTTAGGAATTATTCTAGTTTTGATATTGGATGAATTTCACAATGAATAGAATTTAGTTTTATTAAAGAAACACTATACTTATTTTGAATATCCCCTAGAGTTAGTTTAGTTTGAATAATTTTCCTAATTAAAGTTTGATTCTTCTGTAGTTAACTCGTTTACTAAGACCGACAGTTAGAACGAACTATTTTCTAGGCCAATATGGCTCAGAACTATATTCTACCACACCATAGAAAACTCTTTGGTCATTTTTGAGTGAGATGCTAATGGTCTAATTTGATTTAATGATCTATGCTAAGCTAAGCTAAAAGTGCTCCTGCCAGACCCAGAGATTGGCAGAATAGTAATGGTAATGGTAAAACTCCACTGTTTAAAAGGATATTTCATCCAAAAAATATAATTCTGACATCATATACTCACCCTTTACTTGTTCTAAGTCTGTTTGAGTTAAAAGTTGAAAGCCTGTAACCACTGACCTTTTATAGTAAGTAAAACAAATACTTGCATACTTTGGAAGCCAATGGTTACAGGTTTCCATCTTTGGAAAATGGTTTTGAACCATTTGAGGGCGAGTAAATAGTAAATATATGTAAATTTTTAAGTGAGATTCTAATGGTCATTTAATGATCTATGCTAAGCTAAGCTAAAAGTGCTCGTGCCAGACCCAAAGATTGGCTGAATAGTAATGGTAACAGTTATTATAATGGTAAAACTCCTCTGTTTAAAGGGATAGTTCACCCAAAAATTATAATTCTGACATAATTTACTCACCCTTTACTTGTTTACTTGTGAGTTGAAAGCTGAAAACCTGTAACAATTGACCTTTTTATAGTAAGTAAAAGAAATACTATGGAAGCCAATGGTTTTGGGTTTCCAAATTTGGAAAAAGGTTTGAAACCATTTAAGAGCAAGTAAATAGTAAATATATGTTAATTTTTAGCGGGCTATTTCTTTAGCTCTAGGGTATTTGTAAAATTTGTCTATTTTGTATTTGTGGAGTGTTGCTTTAAAGATATGCATTAAGAATCTAATGCAATAGTGTCACTATATAATGAAGGCAATACACAAAGACTGCCCTTTATTAGCTAATACTATTAAATGGCTGTACTGGCAGAGAACTATTCATGCTATTCATGCTCTCTTAAACCTGTTTCAGAATTACAAGAATGGCCAAAGGAGAGAAAGAGAGATGTTGAAAGGTGTGAAAAGAGTGCAGCATAAGGGAGATAGATAACAAACTGAGAGTGATGCTAATGAGTCTCTAAGCCATAGCATTGTTGATACTTTTCTAACTAATAAATAAAGGCTTTGAATAAAATAATATCTTTGCTATAGGGCACTGGTTAAAGATTATGAATATACTGTAGAATAATAAATGAAGAAGGCATTTTTAGCTTATCACTGCTCACCCTAACTAAAAATTCTATTTTAAAATGCTTGATGATAAATATTCAGATGATAAATGTTATTGATGGTTAATGATCAGAAGGATGTTGCAAAAGCATTAAATGAAATCTCTCAGGATATTGATATAACTAGCAAAACAACTGGAATGAAATCTGGGTTAAAATGAAAAGAAATGTAATGGACATATCGAGCCAAAACAGAAATGTGGAAAAGGAGACAGACAGTTCTGAATGGTTTGCTCACATTCACTCTCTCTGCTGAGAGTGTCTGAATAAACAAGCTTTTCAACAAATGGAAAAAGTATTGATCGGCTTCTCTGACAATGGGAGGCTTTATGCATGTCCTCTCTCTCAACAGTGACTATCCAGCGGATGAGAAAGTTTTCTCATATGTGTTCAAAAGTACCTTTGGGCAAACTCTATTCTCATTATAATCCTACATCATATTTTTTATTAATGTGAATTAATGTGAATCAAGAAATGTTATGAAATTAAATTTTTAAATTGAAATTATTCCAAGCTTATGAAATTTAAGTCATTCACTCAAAGTCATGCCAATTGGAGCAACTTGCATTGGCATATTCATGAGAGAAGATGAATTTGTGTTCTTGTGTTCTACTTCAGATCTGATCAATGAATCAGCTGATCCATTGAATGTTTTGTTTGTGAAATGGATTGATCTGGTTTGCTAGCTGACTCAGTGATCTAGCTGTAGTTATTAATACTCTACTTGAAGGTAAAACAATCAATCAATAGTAACTGTTCTCTCTGCTTGCTGAATGGAAAGTCATTGAAGTCTATAGCACTTGAGTTTATATAGCAAGTTTTTGAAGCTCAAGTCAAGATAACAGTTATACGTTTCCATCCAAATATGGGTTTTTTTGGGAAGAAAGGTGATTTAAGTGACTTTGAATGTGGCATGGTTGTTTGTGCCAGATGGGCTGGTCTGAGTATTTCAGAAACTGCTGATCTACTAGGGTTTTCACGTACAACCATCTCTAGGGTTTGCAGAGAATGGTCTGAAAAAGAGAAAATATCCAGTGAACAGCAGTTCTGTTCGCGCAAATGCCTTGTTGATGCCAGAGGTCAGAGGAGAATGGCCAGACTGGTTCGAGCTGATAGAAAGGCAACAGTAACTCAAATAACGACTTGTTACAACTGAGGTATGCAGAAGAGCATCTATGAATGCAAAACACATTGAACCTTAAGGCGGATGGGCTGCAACAGCAGAAGACCACACCGGGTACCACTCCTGTCAGCTAAGAACAGGAAACTGAGGCTACAATTCACACAGGCTCACAAAAATTGGACAATAGAAGATTGGAAAATTGTTGCCTGGTCTGATGACTCTCAATTTCTGTTAGGGTCAGAAGTTGGCATCAACAACATGAAAGCGTGGATGCATCCTGCCATGTATCAACAGTTCAGGCTGGTGGTAGTGGTGTAATGGTGTGGCAGATATTTTCTTGGCACATTTTGGGCCCATTAGTACCAATTGAGCATGGTGTCAACACCACAGCCTACCTGAGTGTTGCTGAACATGTTCATAATTTTATGACCACAGCATCTTCTGATGGCTACTTCCAGCAGAAAAACGCGCCATGTCATAAAGTGTGAATCATCTCAGATTGGTTTCTTGAACATGACAATGAGTTCACTGTACTCAAATGGCCTCCACAGTCACCAGATCTCAATTCAATAGAGCACCTTTGGGATGTGGTGGAACGGGATATTCGCATCATGAATTTGCAGCCAACAAATCTGGTGCAACTATGTGATGCTATCATGTCAATATAGTCCAAAATCTCTGAGGAATACTTCCATTATCTTGTTGAATCTATGCCACAAAGGATTAGGGTAGTTCTGAAGGCAAAAGGGGGTCCAACTCTGTACTAGTAAGGTGTACCTAATAAAGTGGCCGGTGAGTGTAATGTTTTTTATGCATTAATTCAAAAGCATAATTTGTGGTGAAAACTATAATCTATGTTGCTATACAGAAAATTCTACCAATCTGAGAGTCACAGTGAGTAAGGCAGGCAAAATATAAATTTAGCTCCGCCCACTTTCATGAATCACAACTAATGACATAATCAAGTGTGAATATTTGTGTATGGTGCATATTTTTCTATGAACTTGTCAATACACTCACTTTCCTTCAGGTTACTCCTTGCTTTATCAGGGATTGCCACAGCAGAATGAACCACCATTTACTCTGGCTAATGTTTTACATATTTAAACTTTCAATGAAACGATTTATGTTTCTCCATCATTTTTTATTTGATTTCATCATTCATTGGCTTGTAGTTCTTTCCTTCATTAAAGTCATTAAGTGCACAGTTTTGTATCTTTTTATTTTTATATAATTTGCTTCATATCAAAGTTTGTGATGTTTTGATTCCCCCATAGTTGGCTGGTTTGGTTTATGGCTAATAATGAAGACTTTTTAAAAATCCCTTTGGGACAAACAAATGGGTAAGATACTTCCGGACACCAGTGCTGCTAAAAAAGGGAACACTAATGCACTCTATCAGTCTGATAGTCCAATAATCACACTATCGATGCAGTCACATGTTTTGTTTTGTTTGTGTGTGTGCATCAAGTAATGTACTTGTATATTCTTGTAGGCTATACTACTAATTTACTCTACATATAATACTTAAAAAACTCTTTCCATTGCAGGTATGAATTCACTTTTTTTTTTCCACATTTAATGCATATCATTATGTAATGCAATACAAATATGTAAATGGAATTATAACACTTATAATACAATTATTAATTATAATACAGTTTTCAATGTCTGTACAAGGGTAGGACTAACCAATAAATTCTTCCACAAAACTCCTTTTGTGTTCCAGAGTGGAAAAAGGCACACTGGAACAACATGATGGTGAGTAGGATGCAGTTTTTAATGTCAATAATTTTTTATGTAAATTTTAATTCCACAATTCACAACCTATCATGGTTCAAATTCCACGGAGGCAATAAATTAAAGAAAATTATTAAAAACTTGCTAAAATGTTACATGATAAAAACTAATAGCCTCTGGACCGAAAGTAAACGTGTCTTGGATGAACAGTAGATGACAGGAAGCAGTACTCAGAGGAGGCAGGAGTCGGGTTACCAACATGTCAAATGATAACCATACAGGCTTCTCTCTCTGACATTACGCGTTCACTTTCTGCGTTAAATAACTGCACCAATAGCGCGCGTGCAGTTGCAGCCTAAAGACGAACCTCATAGAAAGAGAGAGAGAGGATGGCGTCAAGGTCATTTGAGGGTAACGGGGTACACTGACAGTGCGCGCGCCTCAGAGGAAGCCATATTTTGCACAATGTTCCCACAGAGTGCCACACTACCAAATGCTGAAAGCTTTCGTTTTCTCTCACATTGCATGATGCTGCGCGCACCGGCTTGAGTAATGGAGAGTAAATTATACATTATGTGCTATTTCTATCCCGGACTCTCTTATTCAGCCTGTTACAATACGACAGTGCGGATCCCTCTGCAAGAACGCCCATCAGCTTTTCCCAATACACCGCTATACCGGCAGGCACACAGTCAATGACGCGGATAATAAACGCATGATGAGAGCTGTTGTCCCTGGCAAAAGGAACACCGCTGCTGCTGCTGCACGTGCACTGAACACCGCAATAACACACACATGCACACGCGGAGAACAAAATAAGCTAACAACGCTTATAATCATCTGTGAGAGCCACAGATATTTGAAATGGAAACCTACAGCTTCCAACGGGATACAATTAGAGAGCGAAAGTGCAGCAGATATTCAATGGCAATGGAAGCGAGAGGGAACACACAGTACTATTGATCCCAGCTTTAATGGGCGCCCGGATGTGTTTGTATCCCATTTAAATACAAATAAAAGACAATCTGATATGGATATGATTAATGGCATAATATGGGAAGAGTGATATATACAACAGGACATTGCAGAATGTTTCCTTCTATTCCAAGTTAATGACAAGAACAAAAGACGCATCAGGGAATGCAATAAACGCATAAACACTGATGGATTTAACTACCTGATAGCTCAGCATGCTCTCCTGGTCGCTGTTTTCGGCTGGCATGGTTAACTCCGTTTTAAAGGTGCGTCGATAGCAGCTTTCACAGAGAGAAAAGCTACCGGGCTCAGGTTAGCAGTTCGAATTGAGAAACCCCTGATCAATTGATGCATATAAGGTTAGAGAAGCATTAAGTAGGATACTCTTAATCCAGTCTCAAACTGAGCTGTACATTCGCCCTGTCTTTAGCCTACTTTAATGCTGTTAGGCGCGCGCTCTCCAGGACTTGGAAAGAGGTACAGACTGTGGCAGCATCATATGTTGCCCAGCCAATCACAGAGCTCGAACTGGGACTGTTGCTGAAGCTGTAATTCGATTGATGCGGTTTTGCGCCTATACATGCAGGTAGGCGCCAGAAATAGTTTGAAGCGGGTGTACAATTCATAAGGGTAAAACTGTGTGTGGATAACATTGAATTCTGTCGTACACTGTAAAAAATGCAGGGTTCCACATAATTCATTAGCTAATGTTGTCCCAACACAAATCAATTAAGTTAACCTATACACTTTTAACAAAATTAATGTGGATTGAACATAAAAAATTAAGTTGTCCCAATGAAATCTCAAGAATTGCGTGGTTTGAACAAGTAAAAAAAGTTTTTTTGAGCGTATGCTGAGACACACTGTTCAGAAGTTATATTAGGGACGCAATTGAGTTGTAAAGTCGCACGTTTTTTAGTAGTGAATTATGATTTTTTTGTGAAATGCGAATAAAATTATCATATTAATCTATGACAGTTTTTTAATAAATAAATACATACATAAAATATATAAGTTATATAAATTATATATATATATATATATATATATATATATATATATATATATATAT
>CAIGQZ010007154.1:13372521-13388175 GCA_903798205.1 Danio tinwini | reverse complement strand
TATATATATATATATATATAAAATATTAAATATATATTTAATAATGAAATAGAATACATATATCTTAAAGTCTCCACTTACCAATTAACATATTATAAAATAAATAGTGCTGGGCAAAGATAAATCACATACAAAATTTAAGTTTGCTTTGACATAATATATGTGTGTGTGTGTATTATATATTTTTAATAATAATAATAATAATTTCTTACATTTATATAAAATTTTTCTGCACACTCAAAGTGCTTTACACATTTTTAGGGGGAATCTCCCCATTCACCACCAGTGTGCAGCATCCACCTGGATGATACGACGGCAGCCATATTGCACCAGAACACACAACAGCTGATTGGTGGAGAGGAGACTGAGTAATGAAGCCAATTATGATACAGGGATGGTTAGGAGGCCATGATGGACAGAGACCAGTGGGCATATTTGGCCAGGATGCCAAAGTTAAACCCCTACTTTTTTTTCAAAGGACATCCTGGGATTTTTAATGACCACAGAGAGTCAGGAACTTGGTTTAACATCTCACTGAGCTGTATAGAGTCTCCATCAATAACTGGGGCATTAGGACCCACACAGACCACAGGATAAGCCCCACTGCTTGTCTCACTAACACCACTTCCAGCAGCAACCTAGCTTTTCCATGTGGTCTCCCATCCAGATACTGACCTGGCGCAACCCTGCTTAGCCTCAGTAGGTGACCATGTGAGAGTTGCAGAGAGCTAGCTGCCAGCAATTTATTTGTGAAATAACACAAATAAACACACACACACACACACGCACACACGCCCGCACGCACGCACGCACACACACAGACACACAGACACAGACACACACACAGTTTTGTTACATATTTTTTAAGCAGCGGATTCCTTCCAGCCACAACCTAGTTCTGGGAAACACTCTCACACTCATACACCACGGCCAATTTAGTTCATACAACTCGCCTATACCGCATGTCTTTGGACTGTGGGGGAAACCGGAGCACCCAAAGGAAACCCACACAAACACTGGGACAACATGCAAACTCCACAAGGAAATGCCAACTGACCCAGCGACTTTCTTGCTGTGAGGCGACTGTGCTATCCACTGAGCCACCATATATATATTTTATTCATTCATAAATTTTCCTTTGGCTTAGTCTCTATTTCAGAGATCGCCACAGCGGAATAAACTGCCAACTATTCCAGTATATGTTTTTACGCAGCGGATGCACTATATATATATTTTTTAGCACGTCAATATACACACAAATATAAATAAACATTTTCTCAAAAATATGCACGCATGTGTGTATTTATATATACTTTAAAATATACACTGTACACACACACATATATTATGTAAAACAAACTTTTTTTTGGATGCAATTAATCACGATATTTCTTTGCTCAGGACTCAAATTAAATGTAAAAAAACATATAGAAGTTAATACTTTTGATTATGCACTAATGCATTAAACTGATCAAAAGTGAAGGAAAGATATTTATCATGTCAATATTTTTGAATAAATAAAAAATTAAGCAGTACAAAAATATTTTTGAGCATCAAATCACATATTAGTTCATTATCTAAAAAAACATGTGATCACAAAGACTCAAGTATTGATGCTGAAAATTCAGTTTTGACATCACAGTAATAAATTACATTTTAAAACAAAGTTATTTGTGTTTGTGACATTCTGCAAATCCATTCTGGATAATCCATAACATGGCCATAGCATCCCATGCAATGTTTTTAGTTTCCGACCTATTGTAATTTAAAGCTTGACATGATAGTTTAAGAAGCTAACTTTACATCGCTCATTCTAACTAACAGATGTGATTGACATTGATCACACTTTTCTCACTTGATCACTGAAACACCACCTTCTTCTTTTCTTTACAAAGATTTAGGAGAGGAGGTCGAGAGGGATGATGAGGCAGAGGATCTGTATGACCTAATGGTATGTTTAGACACTGTAAAATCCCATTCTAATAACAGTTGAACAATAACCTGTGCTTTATGGACACAGTCTTTGATCCTTGTTTGAACTTCATAGTCACGGCTGGTTCGACATGAGATCCCGTATTTCTATTGGACCACAAGGAGGGATTCAGTTGATTGCCGGTCTTTACGTAAAGAACAGATGACCAATCATTATGCAAAGGCGGGATCGTTCACCACCAAGGTTCATCACAAACTTGACAAATGGCAAATTCGTCTACACAAAAACTCTTTCAACATTTTGTAACTGTAATTTTCAGGTTGGTTTGTGTATGCATTTGAGAAATCTGCAGTGGTTTGACGCAGCAGATCCGGATACATTTTTCCCACGCTGCTACAGACTGGGGGCACAGGATGAGAAACATGCTTTTATTGGTCAGTGCTCTTAATCTGGAAAATACTGTGTTATCACTTTATTGTTCCCTATCGGCTGTGTGGTTTCTTTTCATTTAACAGATGATTATTGCTAACAGATGACTATCTGGGGTTAAATGTGCTTCTCTCAGGGACATTTTGTTCTCTACAACGGTTAATGAGTCACCCCGACCTTGAAATGAACTTCCAGTATTCCGAACATCTGAGATGTTTTTCTTAGTTTGTTTTGTGTATTTACAGATGACTTTAGACGGACTGCGTGCACAAGTCTGCTGCTGTATGTTTTGGAGAAATATGAAGGAAATTCAGAAGGGGAGAAAATCGAAGAGATGCATAATGCTAAATCCTATGGTATGACACACACTGACACTAATCTGATTTGTGAAAACTGTTAGATTCACATAAATCTGTCTTCACTTATATCCGTCTCAAATTAGTTTGGGAAAGTATTTACACACTGTAAAAAAAACATTAGTTGACTTTCCTTAAAAGAAGTGAGTAAACCTGTTGCTTTTAAAATGATTAGTTGAGTTTACTTAAACCTGTTGACTTAAAACTTTCAAGTAAATGAACTATGTGCTAGGGCTGCATGGTTTCAGCATCGATATGTGTGCATTCGCAATAGTCACATCGCAGGATCTGCAATGTCGAGCATTCAGGCACAGAAAATTATAATGTTTGTAACTTTTAAGAAAGTGTAATTGTATTAATGTATAAATACGATGAAGACTAAACAGTGTCATTTTCAGTGGTGGAAAAGGTACTGAAAAATCATACTCAAGTAAAAGTAGTACCATTACCCAGAGTACCATACTCAAGAGTAGCAAGTAGTGAGTATTACGCTGTGAACATGTGTGTGAAAACGTAACATTCTGTATTGTATTTAGTTATTGTTTAAGGCCATTTGACGATTCCAGTCATCATACAGTAAACATCCTTCATTTTCTCATCAGTGTCATGCTGTCTAAACCAGAGGTGCCCAAAGTAGGGTCCGCGGGCCAAAGTTGGCCCATGGTAACCTCTGGTTTGGTCCGCCATCCTATCTGAAAAGATAGTGAGAATGATAGGTAGTTGGTTGGGGCGAATGCCTTTGACAGAACGTCATTTCCAATTTAACGTAACCTTTAATTCATTGTTTAATTGAAGAGCTACAAAAAAACAACTAAAGTAAATTGTTGTAATTGAATCAGATTTTTAAAATGTAAATATTGCCACTTCACAGATAGAGGACGCTACACAAGACATCGGTGAGCAAATCAAGGCAAAGGCAGGAGCAGCTTGACTAGTGTATTTAGCATTGATCTCCATTGCGTTATAAATAGGATTATGTTTTTACTATAAGTTCATTAGAAAGTGTTTAAAATGATACTGCATTATTAATCAATTTGTTTCAAAGAAACATTTTGTAGTTATTTTTAAATATTTATCTTCTGTTGAAGTATTTTTTTATTATTAATAAACCTCTTTTAGGAAGCTAGTTCCTTTTTTTTTTGTTTGGGTTCATCAATGTCTATTTGGCTCAGCGGTTACAAGACCAAAATCTCACGCTGGAGACCTAGGTTCTATTCCCAACTCTGACAGGAAAGTAGTGGAGTGAAAATACAAGTTTTTGAAACTACTTAGTAAATTACAATTCCTGAGAAAACCTACTCAATTAAAGTAATTTGACTATTTGTAATTTGTTACTTTACACCACTGATCATTTTACATTTGATTATACAATTTGCTCTGAATACTGCTAGAAATACTGAATACTGCTACTCCCAGAAATCTATAAAATACTGTTTATTTAATTTGTGTCTTTGCTGTGCTGTATTTATTAATGCTCGTGATTGGTTTATTATATTTTATGCAGATTCACTTCCCTAAAAAAATCATCCCAATCCATCTAAAATGATGAATTCTTACCAAATTGAGCCATTTATTTAATCTGGTAAAATTATAGTCAATATTGCAGTATGTATAGGAGAAAAATAAAATATTGCAATATCATTTTTTTTCTAATATCGTGCAGCCCTACTATGTGCATACTTGTAAAAATTAAGTTAAATCAACTAACAGTTCCAAGTTACAATGAGTTTGTTAATTTTTTAAGTCAATTTGTTGCTTTTAAGGCAATGGGTAAAGTAAATAATCACTTTTTACAGTGCATCTGCCTTTTTATGAGCGCATGAAGTCAGTGTGCGAATTATACAATGACAATCGGGGGTAATATATTTTTTAAAAACTACTTTTTAAAAACTATTTTTTTTCAGTAGTAGATTGGTAATACATGCTTCAGTGAATAAAATTTATGAATGTATTTAAATTACATCTAATTTATCAATAAAATGTATACATTTTCAGTGTTTTGAGGGATATTTAATGGCTATTTTAGAGGTTACTGTAGGTCAAACTATACAAATTATGTGTCTAATCTTTCTTTTTTTTTAGGCTACATGTAGATATAAACTCCTATTTTACAAGAAACGTGTTTTGTGAATACTTAAGATGTCTATCGATGCTATACCCATATTAAGACTTCCTATTATTCACACATCTTTCCTCCAATTGTAGGTCTGAGGAAGACACGTAAACAGTATGGCAGTCAGAGGATTGAAACCTCAGTAATTGACAATGCATTGCATGTGTGTCAGGAGTATCTGAACAGCTTGGAGCATTGCGATATAGACAACAATTTGGAAACAAACTCTACCATCTCTGAACAACAGTGGAAGGTGTTTCTTCAGAATTATTATTTAGTTGTTCAGTAAGTACGGCTTTTGTATCTTTTTGTGTACTTAAATGTACTTCATAAACACGCTGTACAAAATGAAAATAAAACTAAACTAACAACAATGAAACTTAAACAAATGACAATTTTATGTCGAAGGAGAATGATAGAATGTTTGGATACATTTATATCTCAACTATGGGCTGGTATAAGATTCTGATGGTATGATAACCTTGGATAAAAATATTAGGGTTTCACAGTATTGTGATTACTGCTCTAAAATATGTTCTTTTTCAATTTCTGGGTAAAAAAGAGCAACATTTTCCCTCCTTGAACACATTATATTTTATATAAAGAAACATTTGTAATATTTTTAAACAGTAAACGTGGAGTTTGCATGTTCTGACCAAATTGTTTATCAATGCGTAGCTATCTCATTACGAAGCATGTTGTTATAATGTAATCTGCTCATCTAATAATTGTAATATTTATATTATTTGCTAATTAATAACCACCTCATGTGGAACTGAATCTGCGTCTCATTTCGGAGTCTACTACTGTCCACCGGAGGTCACATATCGGTCATGGACACATGTATTTAGAGCCTTTCTGAATGAATAAATGAATGAATGAAATGCGCGGTTTTCCAACAAGGCAACCCGGTGTGCTGAAATATAATTGGCTAAACTGGCCAAACAGATGTTCCGGCACGGAAAAAAAACATTTTCAAAGCAGAATATCTGACTTCAGCATTGTTTTTCAGATAAACAAGAATGTTCACTTAGCATGTTTCTTACAGTATAAATATGCAAACATATTATGGTATTTTTATGCTTTAGAAGAGTCAAAAACTCCCAAAAGAGTCTGGCTTAATTGTGCATGTGCGGCTGAGATTGCACCGGTCTGAGGCCCCGTTTACACAAATACGTTTTAGTTTTAAAACACATAAGTTTTGCTACGGTTACGCCATCCGTCTACACTACGCCGGAGTTTTCGAGCCCCGAAAACGGAGCGTTTTAAAAACACTGGAGTGGCTGTTTTCATTCTAAAACGCTGCTGCTCCGTGTCAGTGTAGATGGGGGAAAACGGAGACATCTGAAAACGGAGGTGGGGCTACAGACATTTGCCTCTCTGATTGGGGCTTTTCCTCAATATTAAGTAGCCTATACACAGTTCAGTCTTCATCCTCTCCTTGTAAGTTCAGACTTCGCAAATTGATAAGGAAAAAAAAAACTCCCGAGTGTGTACTTTATAAAGTCATTCACATCACCCTGGCTACGCTGTTTCACTATGCTGTTTCACTATGCTGTTTCACTATCTTAACAATAAAATGAAAACATGATGTGAGGAACTGCCTATTTTCATTTCGATATTATTAGCAACTTAACAGACATAAAAAATGTTGAGGCGTCAGGTGGCTTCATAATATGACCGTCATCTTCATGCATATTTATAAAAAACGGAGCCTATAACATTACTGCCTCCTTTTATTTTCACTGAAAATATGAAACATACCCTCTCTTACAATGAATATCAGTTTTAATAATTAATAATGACCATTATAAAAGTATAACGCACAATAAGTTTATACAATAAAGAAAATAAAGGCAAGCAATCAGCCCGATGTGCAGAATCGGTGTCCGCGGTTATATTAATTAAGATATTAACCTAACTTATCTTTGCGCTCAGTCAAAACACATTACCTGAGAACAACTAATAGATTCAAAAGACCAAAGTCGGGGAATATGTAGTTAGATATAGACAACAAGATGAATTAAATATCACGTTTAACAAATATAGTGAGATTAGATCCAGCGGGAGTTCCTTGATGAACAGTCCAACGAGGACAGCTCTCATATAGGTATGCGCTTAATGCACGCTGCAGTGCATACCAGAGAGTGTGTGTGATCACGTGATGTGCGTTTTCACTGTTTTAATGTAGACAGAGTGCTGTTCAGAAACGCTGGGTGAAACGCTAGTGTGGACGCGGATCGTTTTTATTCTAAAACGCCGTTTTAAAACTAAAACGTACTAGTGTAATCGGGGCCTGAGATTGCATCGTGTCTGCAGCCAGACCCTTCTCAAAAACTTACATACAGCACCTTTAAAACCCATACTGTATATGGGCTAGGCATGGGCCGGTGTAAGATTCTGACGGTATGATAACTTTGGATAAAAATATCACGGTTTTACGGTATGACGGTATTGTGTTTACTGCTCTAAAATATATTCATTTTAAATGTCTGGCTGAAAAACAAAAACCTTTTCCCCATTGATCACAATATATTTTATTTTGAGAAACATTTAAATTATTTTGGTGCAGTAAACATGTCAGGTTAAATAATTCAAATTAATCATTGACTTCTGCTGTCTTCATTAGTTTCAAAAATTACAATTTCTTTACAATTTAAAACAGCATCTTTGGATATCTTTTCTGCTGGAGATACTGTTGTCCCAAAAACAAACAAACAAACAAACAAACAAAAAATACATTTTTTTTACATACCTTAGAAACGGTATTACATAAATTTTGACAGTTTTAAAACCTTGACTTTTTTTGACTGTTATTTTTTCCTCTTTGCAGTGAAGGAATAAAGATAGAGGGCTGTGAATCCTACGTGGAGCGTTGTAAATGCATGCTGGAGCAGATGCGTCAAGTTTGCCCTCAGATGGAGAATGATGGGATCTGCAACATCTGGATCATTAAACCAGGGGCCAAGTCACGAGGCAGAGGTGCGTTTTTCTGAAGACTTAGTTCTGTGAAACACTTGCCAAAAATATTTGATTCAATCTTACCTTGACTGTTGTAGGTATAATGTGCATGAACAAGCTGGATGAGATGTTAAGTTTAGTGGATGGAGACCACTGCATTATGAAGGACAGTAAATGGGTGGTGCAGAAGTATATAGAGAGGCCTCTTCTTGTGCACGACACTAAGTTTGATGTACGGCAGTGGTTTCTGGTCACAGACTGGAACCCGCTCACTGTGTGGTTCTACCGTGAATGCTACCTCCGTTTTTCTACACAACCTTACTCCACTCATACGCTGGACAGGTGAGAAAGCAAATTCACATCATTAAAGAAATAGTTGATCAAGGAAAACCAATGATCAATAATTGAATACAACAATGATTAATGATGAATAACAATAATTAAAAGAATAACAATGATTTTGATTCATCGTTAACACCCTCTTTTTGTTAAGAACTTGAATGACATTCTTCTGTGAAATGTTTTAGCAATATTTTACGATAAGTTTCATTTAGTTAATGCATGAAATTCGGTAATGGACTTTGTTAGCACCTTGTGAATGTCAGTGTTGGTTTTGGATCCTACTGACTTTGATTATAAGAACAAAAACTGCTAAACCATTCTTCAAAATATGTGTCAAAATGAAATGATATACAATATAGATTTGAGGGACTAATCTTTGAGCTGAAGGAAAATGAATTAATGAATATAGACATGATATAGACTTGAATATAGACTTGATATAGAATTGAATATAGAATGATATAGACTTGAGAGGTAATAAATGATGACAGAACTTCAAGGGCAGTATTCACAAAGCATTTTACGGGAAAAAAATGTTAGGACTCCTATAAATTTTTGCTTTAAATGTATTTCACAAAGCCTTTCACCACTAAACTCTTTTTAGAAAACCATTTAAAAAAAAAAAAAACCTTTTAGCACTAATCTCCTAAATCAGTGAAATTTTATGACTAGAGAAGATGACTGATTGGTCACTAAAACCAAACCACAAACTATCCTAAAATATCTATTGCCATTGACAACTGTGAGCTTTAAATAACATATCATACTATAAGAAATATGATTTCAAATATATTTTAAAATGCACAAAAATATAATTTCAAAATGATATTTACCCAATTATATTTTTTATAAATACATATTTGGCCATTTTGCATTTTAAAAATCTTTATTTGAATATGGTGATAGTTTAATTATGAAACATTTTTAAATATAAGTGCTAAGTGCTTTGAAATGTGCATCTTTTATTCGATGTTTGACAATCTTTTTGAAAAACAGTCAATAGCATTTTTATTTCACAGCTCTGCTATTGAGAGTAGTTGAGCTGAAACTCTTCAAATGAAAAGCAAATGAGAAGCGTCTTGAAGGGGGCGGGGCATGTCAGGTACTAGAGAGCATTTGATTGGTCAAGATTTGATGAGAAACTAAAGTATGAGGTGATGTGAAAAAAAATGTTGATCCATTTAGGTGGAAGTGACAAACAGCAAGCTTTATGTTTATATCAGTTTTATATCTTCTAAACCCAAATTTTGTCACTGTTTTGTAGCACACTAGATTATAGATGTCTTAAAACTAACATACTGATACTAACATCTAAAAATCTTTATTTTATTTTCACTGGACCTTTATTTTTACACTATGCAGAGTTTCTACAAATAAATATCTGACTGAAAGCCCTGCCCTCCCCATCAGCCAATCACTGCATGCATAGTTAATAAAAATGATGACATTTATTTTTATATGCTTTAAAAAACAGATGCATGACAATAGAACAAACAATATAATGCCAGGATGATAGAATGTAAATTATAATAGCAATACAAAAAAATAAAATAAAGAAACAAAACAAATGCACAAAATCAAGAGTATAAATAATTAAATAAAATCCTTACAATTACAAACAAGCAGGAGCTTTACATTAATCCAAAAATTAGAAAATAGAGCACAAATGGACGGTTTTAATAGCCTTTCTATTAGAACTATGTTGAATAGTACAAAATATATTTTCAGTTCCTTATAAAACAAAGTAGAAGTTGTTTTTGTTGTTGTTGGAAAATGTACACATGAATATGAAACTTAATCAACAAAATAAATAGATTAATAACAAAAAAATATTCAGATTATCACAAATAAAATACCCCAAAATTACGTTTTCAAAATGCAAGAAAAATTAAAGAGCAAGTTTTTTTTTAATTAACCACAGTGCCAAAAGACATGGGGTACAGTTTCCAAATACAAAGAGCAAAAAGAGCAATTTATATCAATAGTATGAGATTTTTTTTCGGGACTTGTGGAGTTGCACATCAATGGATTTGCTCTTCAGTTTTTGGACTTTCAGCAGTGAATTTTAAACCACACTGAACCACCACAATTAAACTGAACTTCAACTCTGAAAACTGGACTGACAGTTTTAATTTACTATAATTTTCTGTTAAGCAGTTTTGACACAATTTACATTGTAAATCACTATAGAAATTAAGATGAATTGAACTGAATTGATGACATTATCCATAGCATCAAGGTCAACAAGGTCTGCTTACTTATCTTATTCTTAGTAAAAGTTTGTCTCAGCAGCTTTGTGAACAGGTTTTAAGAGACCTTTTTACTGTTATTTAGGAGAACTCTTAGTGGTAAGATACAATGTTTTGTGAATACCGAACTGTTCCTTTAAGAGGGATTATTTATTAGGCTTCAGTAAATGTATTTCTTTCTATATTCTTTCCAATGTCAGCTCTGTACATCTTTGCAACAACTCCATCCAGAAGCATTTTCAGCCAAGCCCAGATCGCAGTCCTTCTCTTCCTGCGGAGTGCATGTGGTCATGTTCGCAGTTCCGCTCCTGGTTGGCTGCTTCAGGCCGTGCTGCTCTGTGGAAATCGGTGGTTGTTCCAGGTATGCAGAAGGCTGTCATCCAAACCCTCTTGACCGCACAGGACAGTGTCGAGCCTCGTAAAGCCAGTTTCGAGCTCTATGGAGCAGACTTCATGCTGGGACGGGATTTGAGACCTTGGCTGTTGGAGATTAATGCCAGCCCTACCATGGCACCCTCTACAGGAGTCACCGCTCGACTCTGCCCTGCTGTACAGAAAGACACTCTGCGGGTGGTGCTGGATCGACGCTCTGAGCGCAATACTG
This sequence comes from Danio tinwini, assembly GCA_903798205.1. Classification (NCBI taxonomy): domain Eukaryota; kingdom Metazoa; phylum Chordata; class Actinopteri; order Cypriniformes; family Danionidae; genus Danio; species Danio tinwini. The sequence continues at coordinate 13,377,188 of CAIGQZ010007154.1, read as the reverse complement.
ATACCGGTGGCTTCCAGCTCATATACAAACAGGTACTGTACACAATGTGGTAATCTCAGAAAGCTTGACAAGAAATTCCCAGATCACCAAACTAAATGCTTTTCTTGCTCTTCTCTCTTGAACTGATGCTTAGCTTTGTTTTTAACAACAGATGGCGCTCTAGGCTAGTTTTTAACAAGCGCTCAAGAGGAAGAGCACTTGTGCATTTTCTGTTGGCTTTTATGTCAGGAGATAAACAGAAACACAGTTCATTAGGAGCACTCTTTTAACTGTCTTAAAGCTTTTTTACATTTATTAATGACTGATATAAGTTCAAGTGGTATTTGTAAGAAATTTGATGCAAGCAAATATAAAACATACAGCGCCATCTGCTGTTAAAAAAAGCTCAGAATCGATTCAAGAGAGGAATGCAGTGCATTGAAAATGACAGAATCGATGTAGTATTGGTTTCTGAAATAAAATATATTATAGTTAAATATATTGAAATATATTATTGTAAAATATATAATATTTTTTATATAATATCATATATATTAGTGCTGGTAATGATTATATAATATATGTGTGTTTATTTTATATATCAGTTCATATATATACTTACTTAATTACTCCAAGGGCCATTTTATATCAAAGTTTATGTTTAGCTACACCATGTTGGTGTTTCGTAACATCAAATTTTTACGAGGTGTACCGTTAGCCCAACAAACACATATACCAATTTAGCTTACCCATGTCTTTGGACTTGTGGGGAAACCGGAACACCTGGAGGAAACTGGAGCACCTGGAGGAAACCCACGCGAACATGGTGAGAACATGCAAACTCAACACAGAAATGCCAACTGACCCAGCCGGGACTCAAACCAGCGACTTTCTTGCTGTGATACGACAACGCTACCCACTGTTCCACTGTGCCACCCCTATCATATATATATATATATATGAGCAATATCACACGAGTAGCAAGGCGATATGGCTGTATATTCGAATGCCGAGTGCCTTAAGGAGGTCGCACACTGGATGCGCAGCAACGCGCTGCGCCACACAACGCCATGCATTTTAGAATTCTACACATACATTTCTATCAGTGTATGCACACCGCCACCGCCATCCGGCTGTGACTTTAGAGCTAGTATTTAAATGATTGTCTAGCGTAATGTCTAAAGTGATGACAAATTTTTATTGACATTTTAAGATTATAAGGCTGAACGGCATGAAATGCCATCAGTCTACAGAGATTTCCCAGTATTTATTTGTTGCAATTGGGATATCACAATAATTACCCCAAAAAAGCCAAAGCAGCACAAACACTACTGTTGTGTTCGCGATATGGAAAAACGCTAAACACATGCGGCCATTTCATTATTTTTCTTTTTGACTGTAAGCAGTAAGGAGAACAGGAGAAACAAACAGATGGCCAACCAAAAAGTAACTCCGGGTTATACAAAGAGTAGCCAACACAAAATACATACATTCCTGATATGTGAGTCCCATTTCACACTTAATACACTACAGTTATATAGTATAAATACAGCACTGCAACATAAAAAAGAGAGAGATTGACTTAAAATGTTTTTTACTAGTTTAATAATAATTTGATCAGATGTAGTTAGAAATTCTGAGTTTTTCTCTTCTAAAGGCTTATTATGCGGTTTCTGTCGCCATCTTGTGTATGGACAACATTAACTGTCTTTGCTCTGCTCAATGGCAGGCTTATGGATGCCAACGCGCTCTATTATAATGATAAATATTAAAAATATATATAAATATATATATATATATAATATATTTCAAATATATTCATAAATATTCATCCTCAAATATATGCATGCCTGTGTGTATTTACATACAACATACATAGTAAATATACACAGCACATGTATGTGTGTGTGTGTGTGTGTGTGTATATAGACCTCAATATTTATTTCTGTATAAATATATAACTTACTGAACTCAAACAAATGAATAATTGTCTTTAAGTAATAAGGAACTGCTCAGTTTATTTGATGTTTGTTTTTTCAGGCAGCAGTAGATGTTCCTCAGTATGTGGGAGTGAATCTTCTCATCGAGGGCACTTCAATCAAACGTCCTCGTGCTTCTGTCCATAAGTCTCTTATTCAGTCTCACCCAGAGTCACTACCAAAATCCACCAATCACAAGTCCTCGCTCTTTAGCAGCCCCTGCACTTCTGGCAAGGAAAATCAGTTGGAAGAGGTGAAAAGGGCCTGTCCTGACCTTTCTTCCCGTAAAGTCACAATGGACCAATCCCTGATCTTTCACCCTAAAAGGAAGCGCCCCCACAGACTAATCTTACCTTCCACCTGTTGTGTTCTCCCAAATCCAATAGACCTGCATCATCCCCAAAAACTATCCCACACTCAGCCACAATCGGATCGCCCTCACACACACAGGACACGCAGCAACCTTCCAACTATCTATCGTCCAACTTCGTCAGTGGACGTGATCAACATACGATCCCGACAAACACTCACCCCCGGTCACTACATCCATAAAATACACACAGTCAACTTATCTTACCCAGTGTTGCACATGCAGCAAAACCACAGGCGATCCAAAAACACGTTTGCAGAGAGAGAAGGGCCAAAGTCATCCTAAGGGAACTTTTCATCGATTTATATGACCTAAATAGAGCGAATACATTTTACACCGCATCAGTTGTGTTGTGGGTTTATCTGTCAATGCACTGGATTCAACATCTCTATGTGTTATTAATCTACTCTCAGAAAGGGAACAGCATACAGATTGAAGAAGAGCACTCATGCAGATTTATACTAATTAAGAGCACGTTTATTATCATTTACTTATGCCTCATGCATTTCCAAATCCTGAATTATTTCATAAAAGACAAAAAGGAGAGTGCTCATTGGTCTCTTCTTCATACATAGAAGCATTTGTTGAACAAAAGGAAATATAAAAAATAGTGTATTTGCTCTCTACTTTAACATTTCTGAAACTGCTTTAAAAATTTGTATCTTTATTTCTTCTGGGCTGGTTCTCACAGAGCATTTTTGTTTGTTGTTAAAGATGAAGGTAAGTGGGAAAAAAGCAAAGGGTTCTTCTGTAAAATGTTACTGAGGTTAATATGATTTTCTTAGATGATTTTTTGTCTTGTTTTTAGTACAAATATCTTATAATTCTTAAATCGAGAAGCATTTTCTAGACAAGTAAAAATTATTGTCTTGTTTTAGGAAATTATATGCTAAAATTAAGTATTTTTCCTAGAAACAAGCACAATAATCTGATGTCATAACAAAATACAAGATTATTTTGCTTGTTTTGAAGAAAAACTCACTTTATTTTGGCATATTATTTCTTAAAACAAGAATTTTTAGATATACGGACTAGAAACAAGAAAAAAAGCATTTTTTGCAGAGTACATTTGTCCACAACCTAGGGCAAAATGGTAAAAAATAAGCACAAGGATGACGATTTCAGATAAACATGCTTTAATGTTCTACTGATGAAAAAAGTCACCATCTTGGATTGCCTGAGGGTGAGTATATTTACAGCTAATTCTCATTTTTGGCAAAATTATTCCTTTAATTTGAGCTGTTGTGTCATGTGCACAATGCTGAAAAAGACATCATGTTTATTTACATACAGTTGAAGTCAGAATTATTAGCCTGATGTTATATTGGTATGGGAAACTTTACAAGGGCATTGCAGTATGTTTGTTGATTATTATAATGGTGCTGCTTTTTTATGCTCTGTTTGTTGACTGATAATGTAGGTATAGGAAAAGTTAATATACAACTTTGTGATGGTAAAACCATAACCAAACTCACCACTAGATGGAGGTAGCATTCATTCTTTTAATCTTCATTGTTTTAGTTCTCATGATGTGGTTATTCTTCTATCAAGAACATGCTAAAACCACCATCGTAAATACTCTTTATTAAATGTAATACAATTTGATATAGAATTTTATGACTTTTTTTGCATGAGCTTGACTTGTACAATAAAATGATCACCTAAACTAAAAGCAATTAAATATTTGCACTCATTTGTCTATTACTGTTCTTATACATGTGAACTGTATACTTTTTACACTTATATCCAAGCATGTTTATTAAGAAACTGCAAGCAAATCAAGACGCTCTTATCACCTTTATATTAACAAATATTCACGAGAGCCTACTGTAAAATAAATAAATAAAAAGGCTAGTAAAGTATTATTTTCACAGTATTTACAATAGAAAGACTTTTCAGTTTGGCTGGAATAAAACTGTTTAAAAATAATGAAAGCTAATTTTAAGGTCAATATTATTAGCCCCCTTATGAAATATTTGTATTTGGAAGGCTACAGAACAAACCACTATTCCAATAGCCAATATAAGCAAACAATTACCAACAACCAATACTGAATTAACCTAGTTAAGCCTTTAAATTGCACTTCATGCTAAATACTAGTATCTTGCAAATTGGAAGTAAAATATTATGTACTGTCATCATGGCAAAGAAGAAGCAAATTTGTTATCATTAAAATGATCATGTTTAGAAATATGTTAATATACTCAGTTAAACAGAACTGGGGACATGTTTTGAAAAGACTAATAAAAAAATTATAGAACGTGGTAGAAAAAAAACTTTCTCTCCCTTACACTCTCTCTCTCTCTCTCTCTCTCTCTCTCTCTCTCTCTCTCTCTCTC
>CAIGQZ010007154.1:13340539-13362666 GCA_903798205.1 Danio tinwini | reverse complement strand
TATATATACATATACATATTGCAGCTGCCTTATTTAAAGTGCATAATTGCTCTAAATACCTCTACATTGTCACCTTGTTCAGACGATTCTGTCCAGCTTGTGCCCTTAAAATGATCTGTGATGACAGCAGTGGTGGAAAGAGTACTGAAAATCATACTCAAGTAAAAGTACTATTACTTGCCTAAAAATGTAGCGCAAGTAGAGTAAAAGTATTTGTTGTAAATATTACTCAAAGTATGAGTAAAATGTAGCCCTTTTAAAAGTACTGAAGAGTAATTAGTGAGTATTACGCTGTCAAAATATGATATGTTTACATGTAGTTTGTGCATGTGTGTGTAAACGTAACATTCTGTAATGCATTTAGTTATTGCCCAGAAGGCACACATCATCATGAGACATTAATATTAGGTTAGATTTAAGTTGTAATGTCAGATGACCAAAATAATTGTCAAGCCAGCAGCTAAGGACAACGTTATTTTGATGTCCAATAATGACGTCAAATGACAGTGATATTTGGTTGATTTTAGGTTGTTAGAAAGTGACCAAAATCCAGCGTCGAGCCAACATCTTAAACCAAAGTCATATATGACTTAAAATACTGACATTTATTCATCGGGTACGGCAACCAAAATCCAACGTCTGATAGATGTCATGGGGTAACGTTCACACAATGTTAAGCTGTAACATCATTAGAAATTATTAGATATTTGGTTGGTTTTAGCTTGGACATTGGACATTGACATAGGCCTGACGTTTAGTTCTGACGTCAACCCAATTTGCATTTCCAAACAAAATGCAAATTCCCCATGACGTTAGGGTTCAACGTCAATCAGACGTCATGTTGACATCTTGTGCCTGCTGGGTGTTTAAGGCCATTTCGGTCATCATACAGTAAACATACGTCATCTTCTCATCAATGACATGCATCTAAACAGTCTCTGGCTCAATGCACGTAAAGATTTTGAACATCTTTATGGACACTTTTAATACTTCCAAACAGTTTGCTGCAATTACAAAGTGCACACGTCTTGAGGTAGTTCATTATGATGCGATTTACCTTCTCAGGAATCTCAGGACTGATTTTTCTAATCCCCATGGACAAGAAAAATAAAGTAGTTACTGCAGGTTGAAAGTAAGTAGTGGAGTAAAAGTACAGATACTGCACTAAAAATGTACTCAAGGAAAAGTAAAAGAACACATTTTTAAAACTACTCAGTAAATTACAATTCATAAAAAAACTCCTCAGTTACAGTAATATGAGTATTTGTAATTAGTTACTTTTCAACACTGGATGACAGTTTTATTCTTTGCTTAAGTTGAAGAAACTCCTAAACTAAAAATATAAACAACACCTTGGAAAAATCATATTGATAAAGAGAGGGAAAACTAAAGCTAAATCTAAGATTACGTCTTTAAAAGGATGGATGCCCCTTAGGCTTGGATTCCAGATGAGTGTGGACAGATGCTTGGGTGTGCCACGAGTCTGCATGACAGACGCTGGGAAAGGAAAGTCAGAGAGAGTGTATTTACTGTAAACTTTTATAAAAAGCAATGTGGCAATTGAGCGTTTTATTATTTGCCCAAATAAGATTTGTGATACAGACAAACTATTTCATTATTATCTGCAAGTGAGCATTTAAACCTTAAATCTGTAGTCTTAATTAAAAAATTGTTCTAATTTTTTCAAATATCTTCATACAATGATTTTTTTAATATGTTTTTCTATATTTGAAAACAAGTTTTTTCTCTATAGTTTTTAATTATAATATATATATATTTGTAAGGCATTTTAAGGTATTTTTTAAAGGCATTTTTAAGGTTTTCTCAGGATTTTTTTTCCTCCTGCACTAAGCCATAAATCTCTAAACTTCAGCTGTATACAACTTTACAGTTTTGTTATTCTGAAAGTTTTTAAAGAGGAACACATTCATACATAATTTGCTTGATTAAATACAACATTTTATTCTAAAAATTCTTTTTTTTTACCAAGACTGGTCACAGTATTTTTTATCTGAATTATGGAGTGATATAAGAGATCAAAAAAAATCTCTCTCAACAGATTTGACTAAATGTGTCAAAAAAAGAGAAATATAAATGAATTAAACAAAGAAAATAAATAATAAATAATGAAAAAAAATATTTTTTAACCTGACTTCATCTAGTGTTCAGATATTTATATTAGAATTACATCAGCACATATTTTGTTAAATAAAGCATCATTTGCATATTTAAACAATTTATAAAACGTAATACAAAAAAATGTTTTTAGCAATTCAAAGTTTTTAGCAACATTTAGCAATTCTAAATGTATTCAATCAACTGGGGAAGTAGTAAAACTGTATACCATTTCTTTACCCTATTCACTTGCATTATCTTGAAGAATAACACAAACAAAAAAACTGTCACGCCTATTCTATATTTTACAGAGGCTGTAATATTTCGGCTCGGGGAAAAATAGCATTTAATTATGATTGTGAGCGAACAATTTACCTGAGCAGGTACAGGCACAAGCGCACCGCGCACGAGCACACTGTACTCCCGCTGTGATTGGCTGAAAGGAGAGAAGGCGGGCGACTCGATCACAGCTCTGAAAGACGATCCTGAGAAAAGAGTGAATGTCATGGGATGGACTAGTTTGCTGCAGGCGTCTGAACAAGTCCGGGCTGCAGTACTTTCACCTCTGCTAACAGCACAGAAACAGAGATGTGAATTTATTTCTTTGCTCGCAGTCCATGAGAGGAGTTTTTGCGGGTAGCGCGTTTTGAGGAGGGAAAGTCCATTGAGAGGCTGGCGGATGTTGGCGCATCACGCAGGAGCAGTTTGACACCAAAAAAACTAAAATTAAAGTCTTTCTTCAAATTCAGGCACGTTGCAGTGAATTTGTTACATCATGAGGGACTAGGAAAACATCGCTGACTGATTTACCTCAGTATTAATTGGTAAGTTTAACCTGCATTTAATTGATGATAAGTGATGGAGAACGCTCTGGGATTAGTGATGGAACGCGCAGTATATGAGGCTGGAGGGTCACTGATTGAGGAGCTGATTTAGGGTCAGTTAGAGCCTGGATGCTTAAAGGTAAGTTATTTTATAAGATCGGTAATAGACCCTCTAGGGCAGATTCTCAACCTTTTGACCTCAATTGTCCCCTATTGTCCAACATCAATGTAGAGTAAAATAGGGATACTGGTCTATGGCGAAGTTGCTTGTATACTTTTTATTAATAGAAAAGCAACTAATTGAGTAAGTAGTTAAAAACACGAATAAGCAAATTTAGTTTGGTTTTAGAAGTCTGTAGAACTGCATTCTCGTTCATAATCAGCAGTTGCTGAGGGAGTAATAAATGTATATAGGCTAATGATTATATTATATAAATGTATTGTCTGCTATATTATATAAATTAAAAGTTCAGATGCAAAAACCTCCTGTTTTGAAATTTCCTGTTTATGTTGAGTTATTTTACTTTGAAGACCATAACAAGAACTTCTTCTTTGGCATAAAAAGTGAAATTATTAAACCTACTCAAAGGAGCTGATAAAAATGCTCATTTTAGAAGAACATTTCAGATGGCATTTAGAGTTTTTTTCTATCTGAACTCTTCAAATGTATTATCTATTAACATCTTGATTGTTAGCATTTTAAACAATTAGCTGCATTTTATATGAAAAAGTAAACGATATATGGCGGGCATCAAGACGAATTAGCATGAGTCAAAATAGGATAATTTTAGCTTAAATTAACTTTGCAGATAGTTTTCATTTTCAGGCTATCCAAGATGTTGGTGAATGTTTTTCTTTAATAAAACACTAAAAAGGATTTTTAGCTGAGATTTTATGCTCCAGACATTTTTGAATGTCGTAAATAATGATGAGTTTCTTGCATAGTCTGATCATTTGGCCTTACAAGACCTCAGTGTACTGCATAGGCTATATTTATTTGACTCTCAATGTACCAGTAGACATTAGCTTCATTTTTGGTATTTCATGACTCACTAAGAACCACCATTTCAGGTAAAATCTGCTAAAGAAAGGGACAAAACATCACCTGCATTTTGGATTTGCCAGAGAATGAGTGAGCCCATTTAAATGTTTTTTAAAGTTAGATACACCTTTAAAATAAGCTTGTTAAGTCTTAATATCTAAAATTTCCACAATTATTTTTATAATAAAAATACATGTTTATATTCATGCCAAGCTTTAAAAAGATTTGTGGTACAAATTGTGAGTTATTAAAAAAATATCTAGAATTAATTAATGGTGTCCTCCAGTCACTGATAGAATGCTGTAGGGTCAGTAATTCAGTAAGGTCAAGCAAACTCCCTGAAGTCAGTCACAGTTTTCTCTAGGTCAGTAATAATGTGCTCTAGGCTTGGGTAGAGAGATCAAGATAGAGTGGTGACTCTCTTGAGTTGAAGCAATAATGATTTATGGAAGTAATTCTGAGAGTTGTGGAATGCCAATCTGCCATATTTCACAATTCAGAGTTATTACAGCTTAAAGGTGCAAAATTGCAATGACCACTGCCTGAATCACAACTGTTGTAAGTTGTATCCAAATAGCAATTTTTAAAACTAAAATGTAATTATTTGATAGAACGGATGTGCTTCAAATACCTCTGATTTATTCATGTAGCTCACATTAGATGTGTTAAAACACATCGTTACTGCATAATTAGACTTTATTTGTATAATACTGCTTGAAGTGTCCTTGGCTTTGAATTCATTATCATTTAGGATTCACATGATACTTTTTTTAGGTTTTCTATAATGCAGGTCACAACGACCTTAAGTTCAGCGGGAGCTCAGATCAGAAGTGAGGTGAAAGAAATCAAAGCACAAATATGGTTTATGGTTATGTGCACATGTTTGCATTTATACAGAGAGCTGCTGCAAGAAATAAGGAACTGATAGACTGATGTTGTGATGAAAGTGTAAAAGAGAGCTTTCCACATCAGCATTAAAACATTTCCAAATTGCCTGTTCAGACAGAGGGGGCGGGGCACGACCTCAGTTAAACTTGTGTGATTCGTCACTTTTGATATGTCACACTAAGTGGGCAGGGCTGGAGTGTCTAGGTTACCGTGGACACCTGCTGACGCTCGGCCAATGGGCTGCTTCTGTTGAGTGACTACTGACAGTTTGTGAATATTGGTGTGTGGCCTTTTCCTCTGTATAAAAGAGTAAGCATGCCATTATTGATAACAGCTGGAATTCTCAGTAGTCTTTCTCACTCAAGATTTTCTTAGATCAGAGCCAAGAGTTAAATAATCACTTCAAGAACAATTGCAAATTGGTCTGTGTTTGCTGATTATTTTCTCAGCTCCTTTCATGTCAGTTCACCACTTTAGGATACAGTAGATAACTTTTGTTGCAAAGGTTTTTTTTTTCACGTGTGTGAAAAACATTTGGGGCATGTAACCGGTAACATCTGCGTATCAGTCTCCATGTGTGTCAGTTTCCAGATTAGACTGTTGCACAGACATAGCAAAGCATGTGTATAGAAATGCCTTGTATGTCTGGATACTCATAGAGTATTTCATAGAGGGACATTTTGTTAAATAGTTCATATCTTAGAATTGCTTTAATGTTATCTGCACTGATTTTAGGAGAAAATTATATTGGTTATATACATTTATACATAACATAATTACTGAAAAGTAATTTATACATACTCACTTCCCCATGAATTGTCATTTTATAAATGATCTTGGTTAATTTGTAATTGTGTGTGTGTTTGTGTGTGTTGAATAACTCACTGACAGACTTAATTACTCACTCTCTCAATTAAATCAATAAACATTAAGTCTGTTTTCTTTTTTTAGGATTTGTTTTTATTTCCCTTTGATATCTATAATTTTGCTTGTACTTTGCCCTCCATTTGTTTTTTTCCTCATGTGTGGTAGACAGTCTGTAATGAAACAGTTGGCAGAATGACCAGAAACAGCTTACACACACACACGCAAGCACGCACGCAAGCACGCACGCACGCACACACACACACGCACACACGCACACACTCTCTCTCTCTGAAAGAATGACCTCTCATACTTTAATATTTTGATAATAAACTCTAATGACATTGTCAGGTGGAGGGATGTTTCTCATTTCATTCCTGTCCCCTTTGGAACATCGTTTCCTGGCCGTTAGCTTTTCCTTATTTTAAAACTCTGTTTGAAGCTTGAACACTTTGGCTCAAAAACACTTGAAACATCATTTTGGAGGGAGACATTAATATCACACAATCAATAAATCACTTGTTAAAATATGAACAAATGATCTGCAGTGTGACTTTCATTTATACACACAACTTGTTTGTGTGTGATATTTTGTTCTGAATCTGTATTTTAGAAAGATTGAACTTTAAGTAAATGTGTGTGTGTGATGGCCAAATCTGCAATAGTCACATCGCAGGTTCTCAAGTGAATTTAAACCATTCACTTGACACAAGAAATCAATTGTGTTTAATTATTTGAAGACTACAATGTAGACTATACAGTATTTTTTTATATTTTATTATTTATATTAGGGACGGCACAGTGGCTCAGTGGTTACCACTGTTGCCTTACAGCAAGAAGGTTGCTGGTTCGAGTCCCAGCTAGGCCAGTTGGCATTTCTGTGTGGAGTTATAGGAGCTGGTGAATTGGGTAAACAAAATTGGCCGTAGTGTATGAGTGTGTGTGTGTGAATGAGAGTGTATGAGTGTACAGTGTATTTCCCAGTACTGGGTTGCGGCTGGAAGGGCATCCGCTGCATAAAACATGTGCTGGAAAAGTTGGCGGTTCATTCTGCTGTGGCGATCCCTGATAAATAAGAGACTGAGTCGGAAGAAAATGAATGACTGAATGAATGTTAGACTTCACCGAAAACCATAGAGTGCTGTTTATTTCAATTTTTTGTTCTATTTTGTTGTATATGTACTTTAATTTATGTATACATTTTGTATATAAATTATTTATATTATTTATTATTATTTATTTATATTTTTGACATTTTACATTGTATTTTAAAACATGATGAAACGACAATGAAAACTCACATTTTAGTTGGTATTTGTTGTGTACTGTAGTGGCCTCTTGTTGTTTCTTTTCCCAACATCCACTTTATAGGGCTCAAGAATGTGTCTGTAATTCCCCAGTCTATTATGTTAAGCCACACACTAAATAGTCATTTTTATTGTTTGAAAAAGTCAGGGCTGATTTTAACTGGGTTCACTTAAAAAAAAAAGTCCTATTTAAGTAGCGCACTGAATGATAGGGGTCTTCATAGCCATGCTCTCTTGACCTCAGGTGTGCAATGACGCTGGCACAATAAATTCTGTGAAACCACAGGTGTAAAGCGAGAGCGACGGATGAAGGAAGGGAGAGGCTGCTGGAGACAATCTGGCAGATCAAACTTAAATGCAGTTCAGTCAGGATACTTATAAATGCTATAATTACCCTTCCATGAGCCACATAATGATGACGGGATCCTTATAATTAATGCAAACAGTGTTGAGAGGAACAGACATATTGATTGAAAAGGAGAAAGTTTAATAGGAAATGGGGAGAACAGCCACATAAAAATTCCACATAAAAAAGTGATTACTAGTGTTGTAACGGATCACAAGTCTACAGTTCGGATCACACTATGCTTTTTTAGACACGGATCGGACCATTTTTCTAATCAGCAAAAAAGTGAGAAAACAAATGTCATTTGCTTTCCGTTTATATAAAAATATTACTGCAAAAAACATTGCTTTTAACAAACAGAACCTAGAACCTGTAATGTTAATAAAAATAAAAATCAACAAAGAACCAGCTGAAAAAAGAAAAGTATTCAATATGAAATATGATCTTTACCTTTGCTGATAATGCTAAATATAGAAATCTAACATCTTGTACAGCAGATCAAATTTATCTTCAATTAATGATTCAACAATTCACACATAAAACTTCATGTTTTATTATAGGTGTATTATTTTTGAAAACCTATTCAGTGACATAATTTTGATGGTTGTTTGCCGCCATCTGTTGGTTACACAATGAAATTGCTTTTACCAGCATCACAAATTCACCAGCGTCATGTTTCATTAATGGTGATTTTAATTTTTACAATAAACATCAGTGTTTATATCTGAACTATAAATGGTTCTCCCAGCACTTCTGTGTTATTTAATTGTTTGTAACTCACTGAAAAGGTGTAAAAACGGAATCTCACTCGATGCAGATTTGAATGCAGCCCTTTGAAGGATTAATAAACATAAATCATTTATTGTTCATGTTGCACGGGTTTAAACTGAGATCACGATCATTTAATGTTTAATTGTGCAGCTTTACACTGAATGTATTAATGTAGGCTAAACAAGCAGTGACAGAAAACACATTACATTAATAGCCTAAGAAAGCATTTAGTTAGGTCCCACCACAGCTTTTCCCGTCATCATTATATCTTACAGGGAAGCCAAAATACTTTCATGCACACGATTAAAATGACACGGGAGGCGATCTCTCTGCAATGGTTATAAATGTTCTATTGACTGACAAGTTCAAAATAAATTATTAATCCGCGGGTCACGTGCGTTCCGAACCGTGAGTTGTGATCTGTACGGATCACGGATCAACAGTCAACCCCTAGTGTTTACTATAGACAATAATCACCATATTCTGCAATCTACTCCTCATGTTTTATTGCCAATGAGTTAATCAAACTAGTAGAACCTGACATCATGTGATTTAATTATGGCCCAATAAAAGAATGATGTCATTTAACAAGTGCACTCAAGTGAAAATAAAGGACAAAAAGTGTCTCGCATGTGTGTATGTGGGAGGTTTGATTGTTTAGAGGAGTGTTTAGTCTGTGTTTCTGTGTATTTGCGTGGGTTCCGAACTTCCGATAGATCTGTTTTGGGAGTCATGGTTTTTGAATCTCTGGCTATTTTTAAAGGAAGTGGCTAAAAACTTTTTGGAGATTAAGAGAAACAGATAATATCCAACTAATAGGCAAGTTTTTAAAAGTACAGGTAAAATAATAGGTAAAAAAAAACTTCCTGTTTCCCTCTAGACAGTAAGAGACACCACAAAAAAAATTCAATACATTCTCAATTATGCTTTCCTGACTCTGTTCTTTGAAGGTTTAACAATGTCCATGTGTGTGTTTAATGTGTGTGTCTGTTTGTCAGTGAGTTTAAACTCTTTTTTCAGGCAGGCCATTTTTCCAGAGCAGACACTGTTGAGTGCAAACTTCAAATGTGGACCACAGTTTCCTCTGTTTATAAATCAAAAACAGACGCATTTTCTGGAAATGTATTTTTAAAAAATGGCATCTTTACAAATAGTGACACTCAGCACAAGCAGAACACAACAATTTATGTTTAGACCACTTCAGTTTAAAAGGAACGGCACAAGCATGCATATTTGTACTCATAAATAATAAAAAAAGCAATAAGTGTGTGTGTGTGTGTGTGTGTGTGTGTGTGTGTGTGTGTAATGCATGAGCAGTATAAAGAAGAGATATGCTTAATGAAAGTGTGCTCTTAGTTTCAGCCCCAGTGCAAGCAGAAGCATGCTAATGAATAGGCACATGCTTCAACTCTGTTATGGATATTAAACCACACAATAGCATATTATTTGGAGCACTTTTGTTATTAGGATAACAATATAATAGGAATGTTCTTTTAAGCAAATGTTCTCTCCTCATTGTGTTGCATCAAACACATTTAAACTTTTATTTGTGTTGCGGTTATGGTGCAAACCCCACCATGCTTTTTTGCTGCTTTTGCCAGATGTCCGTGATATTCATTTCACCTGAAGGAGGATAACTGTATGTTACTTCAGCTGAAGCTGGAAACAGTCACTTTGCTAACTGCATAATCAGTTTTGGGTTTAGATGACCTCTTTCATTTGATTTGTGTGTGTGTGTGTGTGTGTGTGTGTGTGTGTGTGTGTGTGTGTGTGTGTGTGTGTCATTATATGTAGGAATTAAAAATGGGGTGGTTGCTGCAATGGACTCTGCGGCTTGCTGTGTTGCTGGTTCTCCCATCGCTGTCTAAAGCTCAAGGTAAAGATTCATGTATTTTTCAGGAAGTACTGATTAAACGTATGTGCATAACAGAGCATGTAGTTCTCCTTTACCATACAGCATACAATGTCAGTTTGCTTAATTTAGTCCTATGTGGTGAAAATGAGATATTATGTACCTATAAATGTAGAAATTGCAATCAATTGTTAGCATTCATTCATTCATTCATTTTCTTGTAGGCTTAGTCCCTTTATTAATCTGGGGTCGCTAAAGCGGAATGAACCGCCAACTTATCCAGCACGATTTTACACAGCGGATGCCCTTCCAGCCGCAACCCATCTCTGGGAAACAATTGTTAGCATTTGAATGAAAATGCTGACCGGTCATTTAAAAATAAAATTAAAGAAATACTTTTGAATAAACAGACTGCCATTTCAGTTTCATTCATTCATTCATTTTCCTTCGGCTTAGTCCCATCAGGGTTCATCACAGCGGAATGAACCGCCAACTTATCCAGCAAATGTTTTACACAGTGGATGCTCTTCCAGCTGCAACCCAGTACTGGGAAACATCCACACACTCATTCACACACATACACTGCTTATTCAATTCACCTATAGCGCATGTCTTTGGACTTGTGGGGGAAACCGGAGCACCCAGAGGAAACCCACGCAAACATGGGGAGAACATGCAAACGCCACACAGAAATGCCAATTGATCCAGCTGGGCCTTGAACCAGTGACCTTCTTGCTTTGAGTCGACAGTGCTAACCACTGCACCACCGTGTCACTCGCATTTCAGTTTGTCTGTTTTTGATGTCTCCTATGTCTGTCACACCCATTACAAGACTTTTTTAATCTCTGCTAATGAGCTGATGATCTAAATCAGGTGTGTTTGGTTAAGGAGACATGGAAAATGTGCAGAGCTGGTGGTCTTCCAGGAACGTGGTTGAGAAACACTTATTTATTTATAAAACACTTTATTTGTTGCATGTTCTCCCTGCGTTCGCGTGGGTTTCCTCCGGGTGCTCCGGTTTCCCCACAGTCCAATGACATGCGGTACAGGTAAATTGGGTAGGCCAAATTGTCCATAGTGTATGAGTGTGAATAAGTGTGCATGGATGTTTCCCATGGGTTGCGGCTGGAAGAACATCCGCTGCGTAAAACATATGCTAGATAAGTTGGCGGTTCATTCCACTGTGGCGACCCCAGATTAATAAAGGGACTAAGCCGAAAAGATATTGAATGAATGAATGACACTTTATTTGTGTATTTTTTATGTAAACATAGATCCACACATTATTATTATTATTGCTGTTGTTGTTTATAAACATAACAATATTGTTAAATTATAGCTGAGACTGATAATTTGACATTTTCTTTTTTATGGCATAAGAAGAATAGCAGATATTAAAAATGTATAAAAAAATTTTACTTAAATAATCTGTCCGCATTTTAGTAGCACTGTAAAAAAGTTAAAAGCATAATAGGTTTCACTAATCGTCTCAGAATTGTTAGAGATAGGCATGGGCCGGTATAAGATTATGACGGTATGATAACCTTGGATAAAAATATCACGGTTTCACGGTATTGTGATCGCTGCTCTAAAATATATTCTTTTTAAATGTCTGTAAAAAAACTAAAAGTTTTTCCCCCTTTGAACACAATATATTTTATTTTGAGAAACATTTATAATATTTTGGTGCAGTAAACATGCCAGGCCAAATAATGAAAATGAATCATTGACATCTGCTCGCTTCATTTGTTTAAAAAACACAGATTTATTTACAATTTAAAATGGCATCTTAGGATATATTTTCTGCTGGAGATGCTGTTGTTGAAAAAAAAGTAAAAAAAAAAATTATCTTACACATACCTTAGGAACGGTATTAGAAAAAATTTTGGCGGTATGAAAACCTTGACTTTTCCAAACCGCGGTATACCTTGAAAATGGTTATTGTCCCATGCCTAGTTAGAGAAAATATTCATTTTTAAATAAATGTCATTTATTTATTTATTAATATTCATTAATAAATTTCCCTTCAGCTTAGTCCCTTATTTATCAGGGGTCACCACAGCAGAATGAACTGCCTATTTATGAGTAAATATTTATAATATTTACATTAAGTAAATTTATTAGTGGGCTGCACAGTGGCTCAGTGGTTAGTACAGTCGTCTGACAGCAAGAAGGTTGCTTGTTCGAGTCCTGGCTGGGTCAGTTGGCATTGCAGTGTGGAGTTTGCATGTTCTCCCCGTGTTCATGTGGGTTTCCTCCAGGTGCTCCGGTTTCCCCCACAGTTCAAAGACATGCGCTATAGGTGAATTGAATTAATTAAATTGTCTGTAGTGTGTGTGTGTGTGTGTGTGTGTGTGTGTGTGTGTGTGTGTGTGTGTCTGTGTGAATGTATGGGTGTTTTCCAGTACTGGGTTGCGGCTAAAAATGCATCTGATGCGTAAAACATATGCTGGAATAGGCCATTTCAATGTGGTGATGTCGTTGGCCCATGAACATTTCCTGCTTGTTATCAAACTATTTCATAGCTGTAACAAGATGCAAATCAATCATAACATAATGTTAAAACTGCTATCATAACATTATTTATTAATATGTGGCTCTTTCTGGATTTTTAGAAGTTATAAAAATTAAAAATGTAAAAAGGGAAATACGTTGGGGCCATTGCTTTTGTTTACATCCCTCAGAATGGTCTATTGTTGTTGGTTTATTCCACTTTGGTGACCTCTGAAATAGAGACTAATGAAATACAACATACAGCAAACACCTGCACACAGCAAGACTGTAAAAAATGCCTGATATATATATATATATATATATATATATATATATATATATATATATAATATCAATCAATACAGCTATATTTTTTAAAAATCACTATTATCTGTAGGTAACTAAGATGATCCCAGTACACTGTGCATCCTTAATTTTAAATGCTGCATGTACATTGAACACAGATCCCATCATGCCCTAAATCAAGATAGTGTTGACTCATTGATTAAATTATACACAACAGGTTAATTATTTTCCTACCTTGAGGGTATTTATTCACCCTTACAGACGGTGAGTCACACAAACCCATATATCTAATGACTGGTGGCATACTGATCTGCACATCACTCGCTGAATAAATGGGCCTAGATGCTTTGTTTGCTTCAAATGGCTTAGCAGACTGGGTAGTGATGGCCATTTCCTGTGTGTCTTCTCACCCTGATCCTTCCATAATCCTTCACTCAATACATGATCTGAATAGGCCACAGATGTGAATCTTTACTGAAATACTGAAGTTCAAGTTGTGTCACATACACAATGGCACACAGCAAAATGTTTTGTCTACCTCTTGTAGCTATGCATTTAGATTTACAGTTGAAGTCAGAATTATTAGCCCGCCTGAATTATTAGCCCCCTTGTATGTTTTTTACAAAGTTTATCATCTACATGCATTTTACAGTAATAGTTTACTCCAAAATAAACTTTACTCAGTAATTTAATTTCACCGTTCACTTGTTTCAAACGTTTATGAGTTTCTTTTTTATGTTAACACAAAATGAAGATTTTTTTTAATAGCTTATAAATGTTTGAAACAAGTGAAGGGTGAGTAAATATTCATTTTTGAGTGAACTATTCCTTTAAGGCCTGTGACTGTGTAAACATTTCAACATTTCAGAGTGTAAAACATCCGGCTACCAGATATTATAGTGCTCGTAACTTTAATAAAGATTACATTATACACTATAAAGACTATAGACACGGTGTTGATTATTTAATATCTCATTCTGAGTACTGTTAGACTCTCCAACAAAACTATAATTCACATTTAACTTGATATACTGTATTTATCTATGCTTGTAAGGTATTTTTGTTATGTATTATTCGAGATTCACTCTCCTACAAAATCACCCTAAATCAGTCCAAAATAAAGAATTCTTTCCAAACAAAGCTGCATTCACATCGTAATGTATGTTGCAGAAATACAAAATATTGCAATGCCAGAATTTTCCAAAATTGTGCAGCCCTACTAATAACTGATTTTATCTTTGCCTTGATGGCAGTACATAATATTCATTCATTTTCTTTTCAGCTTAGTCTCTTTATTAATCTGGGGCAGAACTCCACACAGAAATGCCAGTTGACCCAGCCGCGGCTCGAACCAGCGACTTTCTTGCTGTGAGGCGATCGTGCTACCCACTGTGCCACCGTGATGCCCAGTACATAATATTTTACTTGATATTTTTCAAGAGACTAGTGTTCAGATTAAAGTTAAATTAAAGGCTTAACTAGGCTAATTAGGAAGGTTAGGTTAATTAGGCAAATCATTGTATAATGATGGTTTGTTCTGTAGACAATCGGAAATAAAATATTGCTTAAGGGGGCCAATAATATTGACCTTAAAATGTTTTTTAAAAAATTTTAAACTGCTTTTATTCTGGCTGAAATAAAACAAATAAGACTTTCCCCAGAAGAAAAAATATTATAGGAAATACTGTGAAAAAATCCTTGCTCTGTTAAACATCATTTAGGAAATATTTGAGAAAGAAAATTCACAGGAGGGCTAATAATTCTGACTTCAACTGTAAATATTAGCTATTTATGGAGTTGAACAGGAATTAGCCCTGTATTTCTTTCCCTTAATTTGTATTTATTACTGTTAGTGACTGTGATTGACCCACTTTGGTCACACTAATCTATTTTTGGCTGCACTAATGAAAATGTCTGTATTTGTGTTATTGATGTCCCACATATCCAGAGTTCAAAGACTTTTGCTATAAATATTTATTTATCTATTTTTTTAAACATTGGAATGGCGACAGTTGTGTTCATTGTGTTGGTATTAATTGTTTTTTCCCCTTCTCTGTTTACAGGCCAGTGCAATGATGTTGTTGCAGCAGACATTGTTTTTCTAGTGGATGGGTCATCCAGTATTGGCCGGACCAATTTTATGTTGGTTAAGAGTTTCATGGCAGGCATTGTCAAACCCTTTGCCAGAGCAGTAGGTCCCAATGGCATCCGCTTTGGAGCCGTACAGTACAGCGATACTGCCAGGTCTGTGTGTCCTTGTGTACTGTGTACTTAAAGACATACTGTTATGTTTTTTTTTTTTACAAGAGTTAAACTTCAAATTAGTTTAAGTCTCATGTTCCCTCAGATTGTTTCTGTGAAGATTCAGCTCAAAATATGAAGTGGATCAATTTAATACTGTACTGTAAATGCACCTTTTTTGGGTGGAAACAAAAACAAGCTGTTTTTGTGTTTTTCCTCATTATAGGGACAGTCAATAAAAAAATATGATTTCTGCCATCATTTACTATCTCCCTTTGTTTGTTCAGAACTTAATGGAATATCTTTCAACTGTTGAACACAAATGAAGATATTTTGATGAATGTTGGTTGCTGGCACCATTGACTTCTATAGTATTTACTATGGAGGTCAATGGGTGCCAGCAACCAACTTTCTTCAAAATATCTTCATTTGTGTTCAACAGAAGAAAGAAACTCATAAAGGTTTAAAACCACATGAGGGAGAATAAATAAAGATGTCATTTTCATTTAGGGGTGAACTATCTCTGTAAAT
The DNA here is from genome assembly GCA_903798205.1 of Danio tinwini. Lineage (NCBI taxonomy): Eukaryota > Metazoa > Chordata > Actinopteri > Cypriniformes > Danionidae > Danio > Danio tinwini. The sequence continues at coordinate 13,347,086 of CAIGQZ010007154.1, read as the reverse complement.
GCAAATGAGCTGCTGCTTTCCACCCCCTTTCTAGAAGTGGGTTGTGCACAGTGTTTAATATGTGAATTGCGAGGTCCTGGAACAAATCGGTGTAACGGATCCGTCATGTTACTCGAGGATGGAGAGGTTGCGTGCACGAAGGTGGAGAGTGGGGGAATGGGATGCAGTGGATGGCGGAGGTGTGTCGCGGACGAAAGTGAGCAGGGCGGGGGTGTCGTGGACGAAAGTAAAGAGGGTTGGGGAGTCGCAGAAAAAAGTGAAATGGAACAGCGGACGGGGTAGGAGGGCGGTTGAGGAGGGGGATCGGTAAAATGAGGTGCTGGATCAGATTTCAGGGGTGCCGGACCCGGATCCGGCATGTTCCAGCACAAATTAAGCCAACCCAGGCTCATTCTGAAAACGTAGTCATGTGGACGTTTCTGGAGACCGCGAATTATGTATCTGGAGGTACGTATGGCTGCGTTTCATTTTTTAAGCGAACGCTATGGAGCGGTTCCAGAAATCAGGTAAGACAAAAACAGAATCTAAAAAATAAAATGAACACAGGCTGAGAACGTGGTAAAATCTGAAAACGTGGTAAAAATCAGACAAGGGCTTTTCTTTTTCTGGACGGCTTTTGTAAACCGCTTGTTGGGTTTAGGGAAGGAGGAGGGTGGGTCAGTTGATTGGCCAGTTTCCCAGTCAATCATTCAGTCAGACAGACAGACGGACAGTCGACAGCGGCCTCTGGTGGGTTTACGCTAGAACAGCACGGGCGCGAACGGCACTCGTGTGAGACATTTAATATACGAAAAAGCGCACGCAGCGGCCTCTCGTGGATTTGCGAAAACAAAAACTGCAAAAATACGTACCTCCCGGGACATATTTTGCGGTCTCCAGATACGTCCACAGGACTACGTTTTCAGAATGAGTCTGGGTTGAATTAAGCCCTGGTTTCTATTACTAGCTTTATGCTTTGGATGCTTCGAAAATAACAAATAAAGCATCTGCATTTATTTTAAAACCTTTTCAGTTTAAACTACTATCATTTTCTGAGAATGCTTACACAGAAAGCAGACTGTCTTAATACATTTTCTTTCATGTTATCTGTCACATATCTGATCTGTTTAGTTTTTATCCAAAACAAACAAAAACACAAGTTCACATTATGCAGGTTATGTCTGTGAATGTACTGGGGGAAACACTTGGGGAAGAAATTGCATGTGTATCAGTATATTAGATCCGTGAAACAGCATTTCTTAGACAACACACTAACATAACTCAGACAGGCCTTGACTCTTTGTGGAAAACTTATTTAAATTTGGGATATTGTGACATGTATGTTCTCAGAAGAAACTCAAGGAGTATATAACTTTATAGCATTTGAATGAGTTTATAAACAGTGCTTAGTGATATAGAGTTCCATTGGAGGAACTGTGCAGTACAGTAAACCTGGATGTGTGTGTGTTAGATTGTTGGGGTGTTTGTTGATTATAGTTGTAAATTTTCTTACAATCAGGGTGGAGTTTACATTCACTGCATACCTGAATGGCACTGAGCTCATTACTGCCGTAGAGAATATCAACTATAAAGGTGGAAACACCCGCACTGGAGCTGGTCTCAAATACATCGCAGACAACTTCTTCAGCCCGGCCTCTATCAGAGATGTACCCAAGGTGAGCTGGGAAATTATGACACATGGTTTGACATTTTGACATGGACCATAAGTCTGCAAATAACTATTGATCAAAACTGTAAGATCATAGTCAGTAAAAGGTTTTATAAAATTATTAAATACTTTTATTTAGCATTGATGGATTAAACTGATCAAGTGACAATGTTAAGTTAGATTATTTATATATAGATTATGCATAATGTAAACTTATCATATTGTCTTTTTCTATTTCAGATTTCTATTCTAATCACAGATGGTAAATCTCAGGACAATGTGCTGGAACCTTCTCAAAAGCTGCGTGGTCTCGGAGTTAAAATATTTGCAGTGGGTAAGAGCTCTCTGTTTTTTCCCCTGTAAATGTAAGTGCATGTGCAGATTCACTGTGGACAGATTAAACATACATTTCACTTGTTTCTCTCTCTGCATTTCTCAGGTATAAAGAGTGCAGATCCAGCTGAGCTGAAGCTCATCGCCTCTCCTCCTCAGAGTGACTTCACCTCTCAGATTGGGAACTTCAGGGCTCTCAGCTCTTTACTGCCCCTAGTGTCTAGACGCGTGTGTACAGCAAGTGGAGGCTCTTACTCCAGTGATGGTAAGCCTGAGTAAGACATACATACTGTGCAATTAAATTATGTTATTATAAATTTCTTTGTACATGTCCTAAAAAAAAAAAAACATCAATCTGTATGATTTGACTGCATATTGACATGTTTCTTTATCAGAAGCCTACAGTGGTCCATCAGACTTGCAGGTTTTGGGTGAGACCCCTGATTCACTGAGATTTCGATGGACATCTGCAGGAGGGCCTGTAAGTGGCTATGTGGTACAGTACAGTCCGTTATCTGCCTTGGGTCAGCCAATCACTGCAGAGCTCCGCCAGGTGAGAAGAACGTTTGTCCTAAATAACTGTTGCTTTTTTGGGTACTAACATATCTGAGAGTTTTATTGTTTTATGATCAATACTCTAGCTTGTTTCCTAACCTAGTCTCTTTTTGAGCAAACCTGAGATTGTATACCATTGATACTGTTGGATGTGTGAAAAAAGACATATTAGTGTCTGCTTTTGATTAGCAAGTTGATTTGGATAAAACTGTATACAGGATATGAATGCATGTACACAGAGTAAATGCAAATATTGGGATAAGCTGATACATTTCTACATTTATCATAGATCATAGTCAGTAAAAGGTTTTATAAAATTATTAAATACTTTTATTTAGCATGGATGGATTAAACCGATCAAGTGATAGTGTTAAAATAGATTATTTCAATTAAATGTTGTTTTAAAAGTAGTTTTTTTTCAGCATATTTGTGAAATGTTACTTGTACACCAAAATCAGCATACTGTATATTAAAAGATTAGATTTGCTATTACAGGAAAAATCTAAAATATAATAAAAAATACACAAATTAAGTATTATAATTTAAAATATATAAAATAATAATAAATAAAATATATAATATATTTAATTTCATTTAGTTAGTCTCTTTATTCATCAGGGATCGCCAATGAACCGCCAACTTATCCAGCATACATTTTACACAGCATTTCTCCAATTATCTGAATTGCTTAATGTAAGAGGAGATTATTGCTCCTCACACGTTTGTTTATTGTATACTGTGTGTGTATGTATGTTATAAGTGGGCCCACATGGAATCTGCAAGCGCAGAATTACGCAGAATTTCGCAGAATTTCTGCAGATTTTTAGCCCATCATTGATTCTGTTTATTTACTTGTGTAAATTTATATTTATTTAATTTTTAAAATGAATTTCAGTATAAGTACTGACTAATATAAAAATATTCATATGATTTATTTACAACACAGTTTGTAAAGAAATATTTTCTGTCTTTTAGTAGATATATCATATAAGAGACTTGCTTTGTTTACCAAATAATTGGATCTAATTGGATTTCCATTGTAAATATTAAATTAAAGTTAAAAAGGTGTTGTTTTATATTTCATATATTAAGGTTTTGGTTATCATACTCCTAAAATAATTCTACATAAATCTGCAGATTTTTAACAAAATTCTTCGCAGAAATAGCAGAAATATCTTGCCCTGAATCTGCTGACATTTTTTTGCTATTTTGCTAATTTTGTAAAAAAAATCTGCGGATTTATGCAGAATTATTTTGGGAGTAATGATCTCATATGATATATCTACCAAAACACAGAAAATATTACTTTACAAACTGTATTGTAAAAAAATCTAATGAACATTTTAATATTAGTCAATAAAATTACTGAAATGAATTTAAAAACTGAATAAATATAAATTTACACACATTTACACACAACTAAATAAATAGACTCAATGATATATAGGCTAAAAATCTGAGGAAATCTGCGGATTTCTGCACGTGCAGATTCCGTGTGGGCCTAGTAATAAGTATAAATTTGCATTATGATAGTATATATATATATATACTTTTAATATTTATATGCTATTATAGAATTTATCTTAATTTCGATTTTATTTAATGGGCACTTTTTTATTATTTATATTATTTAATTAATTTAGTTATGTGTTTTTGTATTTAATAATATACAGTTAAAGTCAGAATTATTAACCATCTTGCTAAATTAGATTTTTTTTTATTTTTCAACACATTTTTCAACAGTTTTAATAACTCATTTCTAATAACTGATTTATTTTATCTTTGCCATGATGACAGTAGATATTTTACTGGATATTTTCAAAAAAAAATTGAACTACTTTTATTCTAATCCAAATGAATTATGCTCTGTTAAATATAAGTTGGAGAATATTTAAAAAAGAAAACAAAATACAGGAGGGCTAATATTTTTTTACTTCAAATGTATATACAGAGGGTACAAAAAAGTATTCAGACCCCCTTAAATTTTTCACTTTTTGTTATATTGCAGTCATTTGATAAAATCATTTGTTCAATTTTTCCTCATTAATGTACTCACATATTGACAGAAAAACACAGAATTGTTGACATTTTTGCAGATATATTACGAAAGAAAAACTTTTATTCAGAAAACTAAGTATTCAGACCCCTGCTCATTATTTAGTGAAGCACCTTTTTGATCTAATGCAGCCATTAGTCTTTTTGGGAAAGATGAAAAAAGTTTTTCACACCTGGATTTAGGAATCCTCTGTAATTCCTCCTTGTGATACCTCTCTAACAGTTGGTGAACAGCCCTTTTTAGGTCTCTCCAGAGATGCTGAACTGGGTTTAAGTCAGGGCTCTGGCTGGATCATTTAAGAACAGTCACAGAGTTGTTGTGAAGCCACTCCTTCATTATTTTAGCTGTGTGCTAAGGGTCATTGTCTTGTTGGAAGGTAAACTGTATATACAGTCAGTGTTTCCCACACATAGACATAGACGGGCCGCCCAGATATATTAACGGCCGCCCAAGTATATTTAGTGACACATTTTTTTACTATTATTAACATCCTTTACTATATGCTCGGAGAGGATGCAATAACATCAAAACTTGCAGCAAAATATACACCATTAGTGATTAACGCATTTGCCTTATTTAAACAATCTACAGTTTTAATCTTGTAATTATGATTTTTTTAGAGATATTGTTTGTTTTAATTCATTTTTCTGTAATTTATTTCATATTTGCTTTTTTTTTATTAATTTGATGATGTTAATATATTACATAGGCTTTTTTTTACTTTAACCCATTGAAAAGAAACTGTGTAAAACAGTGTCATAATAACTAATATTATTGTAAAAAATTTGATTATGTTTTCTTTGTTGCATATACTTCACTGTTTATGTGATGTGGGCAAATGGTGTTTCATACCGGCTACCACCACAAGTATATTTCAAGCCTGTGGGAAGAACTGACAGTTGACGTCAAAATTATTAGCCCTCCTTTTTCTATTTACATTTTATGCATTATATTTTTTATTTGATGGCATCTGTTTTTTCTGTTGTATGTGTCGTATTACTTTCAGCCATTACATTAGTGAAAACAAGTCATTTTAGTTTTAGTTTATAATGGCAGTACTGTTATAGAAATGTACAGTATAGTGTTCTCCAGTGAGCCTTTATCTTTTGCCCTGTAGGAAACAATACCAAACAATCAGCAGAGCTACAGTGCACGAGAGCTGCGTTCAGGCACAGATTACCTGATCACCGTTATTGCTCAGTACCCAAACAGCTTAGGAGAGTCAGTGTCTGCCAAGGCTCGAACAAGTGAGAACTGCACACAACACAAATATTGACTCGTCTAATTCAACATCCAGTATCTTCTAAAACAACTCTCATTCTCTCTCAACCCCAAATCACCCTCTAGAGCCTCTTCTGGGCGTGACAACACTGCGACTGGTGCAGGCTGGGTTTTTTTCTTTGGCTTTGGCCTGGGATGCTCCAGCTGAGCAAGTACAGGGCTATAGAGTCACCTATGGACCTACAGGTGAGATAAGATCCATATGAATACTATTAAGTACTAAAAAACAAACATAGGCACTTGAAAGTGCTTGAATTTAAAGTTTATTGTGTTATTTCAACAATTGTTCTGTGCTTCTGAACGAAAAACTGAACGAAAAATCTAAGAAATTCTTAATTAAAAGATCTTGCATTTCAATCGTACATGAACTATGATAAATAATACATTTTAGCAATATTTCATAAACCGCATTTGAATCTTGCCAGGATTGAAGTCAACTAATTGTATTAAAGTTCTTTGAACATGACTTTAAAATGATTGTTTAAAAAGGTCAACTATTTTAAAAATGACATTAAAAACATCATCATTATGACAGTTAAATGTAAATATTAAGTATAAGGGAAATGTTAAGTACAGGAATGACCTTCATGGCCATATATATCCTGGCGGTGTGAATTACAAAGGTGCTCGATTTAAAATACTAGTGATTTAAAAAGTCCTTGAAAGTCCTTGAA
>CAIGQZ010007154.1:13314140-13334726 GCA_903798205.1 Danio tinwini | reverse complement strand
TATATATATATATATATATATATATATATATATATATATATATACAAATATAAACTTGTATGTCATATATGTAATTAGCATATATTTACATATATTTGATTTCTATGTTGGGTATGAGCAGATTATAGAAAAAAATTGTATGTGTGCAGTGCAGTTGTACCATAGATAAACTAAGCTTTACACATTACAAAATAAGTAGCTAAAAGTGAATACAGCAACACTGTAATAAACCAGAAAGCAATGACTGTAGAAAAATATGGTCATATTATTTGTGATCTTTCTGATGACAGGAGGCAGAGTTCAGAAGCAAGATTTCCCACAAAGCACCACCAAATACGAGCTCAGAAATCTACAGCCGAACACCGAGTACATTATAACTCTATTCACACTCTACGATGGGCGAGAGGAAGCCACTTTCTTTTCAACCAAATCAACAGGTCAGAAGCACTATAGTGAAAAGGGTTAATTTACAAAGCCCACACAATTTACTTTCAGTAATTACTATATTATCACAATATTATAGTTAACAGACCACTGATCATTTTGCAGGATTACATATTTAATTTCCGAAAGCAGCTACGTGAAAGTCAACCTGGTGTGTGTTTCTTATGTTATACCTTTCGTTTTAACTACCATCACATGATACATCATTGAAGAAATGAATATCTGTTTCACAAATTGAATAGAGTATAGAAAGAATAAGAGTAGTTCCATCAAGCAAGGGGTAGAGTTTTGTTTTGTAGAGTTAAAACAAACCTAAAATGTACATAGGGTTTGAAAATAAAAGCTAATCTAAAATTGCAAAACTATGACAAACATGGAAAGCATGCATAATTTATTTTAAACTATCTACAGATAAAAAAAACTGATACTGTTATTAATGTCTGAAAATAACTGCTTGTAACTGAATGTTAAACAGAAGCGCCATTGCGGGTGACCAACTTGCGGGTAGTTGGGAGCAACAGTCGGAGAGTCAGGATTGCATGGACTGGTGTTTCTGGAGCCACAGGCTACCGGATTACCTGGAGGCAAAGCAATAGTAGGTGGACTGGCAGTTTTTTTTAAATCATTTGTATATTGGTTTTAATCAGTCAGCTGCTTTATCTCTGGGTTTTAGCTGCAGAGCAGTTCCGTGTCATAGGTGCCGATATCACAACCTATACTATAGACGGTCTGCAGCCAGATGATACTGTTGCTGTGGGTGTTGCACCTGTGGTTGGCGGACGGACTGGAGAAGCAGTCTCTGTATCTACTAGAACTAGTGGTACCACTGGAGTAGTCACAGGGCTAAGAGCCGCTGAAGTAACATCTGGAAGGATACTAATAACATGGACTCCTGTGAATAGAGCTACAGGCTATAAAATCATCTGGCGTCGTAGTGACGGTATGAACCGTGTTAATTATACAGTCCTAAATTCATGCTGATGGAAGTTAAATTTTTATTTAGTTGTTTTATTTGATAATTTATAGGAGTGGAAGACTCTGAGAATGTATCTGCTGATGTTGCTTCCTATACCATTGAAAGACTCCAGGAAGGTGCTGCCTACCAAGTGTTAGTCTCAGCTCTTTTTAACTCACGGGAAGGACCTGCTGCCACTGTGACTGCAAGGACAGGTTGGAGTTTATTCATTTGGACACAACTGTACACAAACATTCTAGATATGTTCACATGATTTTGTTTAGAATTTTTTTTTACAATATATTAAGTTTGGATACTACTACAGGTTACACAGTATATAACAACCATGTCCTATAAGCACAGCAAACATTTTACATCCTAATTTCCCTTCCATCATTCCATCCACCGCAAAAAGGGAAAAAACTACATTAAAATTAAAAAATAAACTTAAATAAACCTGATTTAACATCCACAAACCAGGATTGAAGCGTCTTCTTTTATAATTGTACTAACATGCAGCTGTGGTGATGAAATACGTAGTGATTTTACCATCTTTATCATAAACATGCACTGTTTTAAAAATGTTTTAAACTTGTAAAACTCATTCTTGATCACATTTGATGATGATTGATGATCACAGAGAGCTGAACAGATCTTTTAATCCCGGTTGCTTTGCGCACGTTTTGTGGATATGATTATAGGTGTTACTACGGAGACATGCTAATATGCGGCTGTCAATCTATTCAGTGGGTGGGGAAACCACACTGCTACATCATGTTCCGGTGGGCCTCAAAATGGGAGGGATTTGGATCCTATTTTAACGTCAGGAAGTTAAAAAAAGGGACTTATTGTGTTTCTATCACTGACTGTGGATACACTATACCTGCACATAGTTCTGTTCAAACAGCTTACAAAAGTTGATCATAAATGCCCTTTAAATCAATTAAAGTGCTTTTTCCAGATCTGATCATAATATTACACTACTTACTCAGACCTTATTGTAGCAGGTTAACAACACTGACATTGTACAGTACTTCAACAAATGAATAAAAGGTCTCCAGACATCTTCAAAAACAATTTTATTTTTTATTTAGTTTATTTGCCAATATATGTGATATTTAAATGGCAGGTTTGCTGTTATTTTTCAATCCATTTTGAAAATGTTTACATTTAAAACACCTTAGACCATATGAAATAAAAAATATAAATATTTATTGTTCATTGTTTGCTTATATTTTGTATGTGTATTTTAATTTAAGTGTCCTCCCAAAACAATGACAGTATAACATCATCCACTATGCTAATTTGGTACAAATTGTCAGTACCAACTGTCCCAATACACTGAACACGGATGATTTCTAGTAGAAACAGGGTGTCCACACATCTTAAAAAGTATTAAACGTTGATAAATAAATTATGAGAAAATTAAGGCCCTTAAAAGGTATTAAAAAGTCTTAATCCCATTTTTACGAAGTCCTAAATGTTGTTGAAGCGTTGTCCAAAGTGTTTGACTCCAAAAAAAGCATAAATATTTTTATTTTCATTGATTGGTTCAGGCTGGGTGCGTCCAGCCAAGTTCCTCTGTCCGGATGATGTCACGTAATTTGCGACAAATGCGGAAAGGTGATGTGACGCTCTCCACATGTAGCAAAACCATAAAGCAAAACAGACGACAAAATGGGACAATTCAAGTTTGCATACTCCTGGTTGGAGAAAGACGAGTTTAAACAGTGGCTGAAACCTGTCGCTGAAAACAACCACGTAATTTATTCTATCAACGTTTGTTTCTTCCGAACTTATCTAAGTTCTGTTGCACGGTTGTGCTCCATTCATTTATTTAACTACAACTGTTTATTTAGTTAAAGGTTTGATAACAATTAGAACTTGAAGTGGTGACGAGGCGTTAAAATATTCTGAGAACGTCTTTAAAAAAGGTATTGAAATTTCCTTTAGGATTCCTGCATATACCCAGAGAAAGTAAAAAATTATTTAATTTAAAAGTAATTTCAGCAAGTTTAACATTTCCAATTCACTTTTTTCCTTAAGAGCCTACTGTGTCTGAGATTATGAGAGGAATTTTTGGTTTGGGGATATTCTGTTCAAAAAGACAGAAACAAAAAACTCACCAAGCTGTTTCACTAGGATATATATATATATGTATCACAATAAATAAAAGAAGAGACCATCACAGTTTCTGTTTCATCTCGACTTTAAAGTTTAGTCAATCGCTGAGCTTCCAGCATTAAAAAAAGTCTTTCTTCTCTTCTTTAGATCAGGCTGCAGTCGGTCGCGTCACCAATTTACAAGTGCTGGAGGCCCAAGGGGAGGTTGTTCGAGTCAGCTGGGTTGGAGTTCAAAATGCAACATCATACAGAATATTCTGGAGGAGGACAGATGGTGAGATGCTAATACTAACACATTTCTACTTAATATCTAAATGAAAATGTTTTTTTCGGAGGGGTTGTGACCTCCAGTGGTCGCAAATTATAATCTATGGATGCTGAAAGTTCAAAATTAAATTTGGACCATGATAGAAGAAGCATTAAGAGTGTGTTTGTAGGCGGAGAGGAGAGGAATCAGCTGGTTGGTGGAAACGTGACATCAGTGGATCTGAGACAGCTGGATCAAGGGGCACAGTATGAGGTGAAGGTACTGGCTCTGGTCCAAAACAGAGAGGGTCCACCGGTTTCTGTCAGAGTCACTACAGGTGAGTGCTGTTTCTCAGAGATGTTTGCTCAATATTTATATATAATATATCATATTCAAATATTTATATTCAGATGCAAAAGCCTCTAAGTGCCATTAAAAATTTTCTGCTAAAATTAGCACCTGTGTGTAGGTTCAGTAATTTCACATTTATGGCAAAGGATAGGTTCTTTTTAATGTCTTTAAAGTGAAAAAAAGCTGAACAGAAACATAGGAGACTGAGAAAGAACGCTCATTTTAAAAAAGAATTTCAGACAGCACTTTAAGGATTTTGGATATGAATACTTCACATATGCAGTTGACGTCAAAATATTTAGCCCTTTTAAATTTTTGTTCTTTTTCAAATATTTACCGTGTGATGTTCAAGGAAATATTCGCAATATTTCCTATAATAGTTTTTCTTCTAGAGAAAGTCTTATTTCTATTAGTTTGGCTGGAATCAAAGTAGTTGAAACATCTTTTAAAAGTAGTTTTAAGGTCAATATTATTGACTTATGCTTAATAATTCTTACCATTTTTACCTACCTAATTAACAAAATAATCTAATAAAACGTTAAATCGCACCTTAAATTTAATACTAGTCTCTTGCAAAATATCTAGAAAAATATTCAACTTAGGCTCATTCTGAAAACGTAGCCCTATATAAATTTCTGGAGATCGCGAATTATGTAGCCAGAGGTAGTACGTATGGCTGCACTTCGTCTTTAAAATGAACGCTACGGTACGGTATGATGTCGTTCCGCACTTCTGTATGGACGGCTTTTCCACAGTTACCAATTTGTCCAGTTAGCTCGCTATGTACGTCGGCAGACTTGAGATGCAGAGAGGAGTTGACCACGACAATGGGGTTTGAGTCACAGCAAATAACGGTTCCAGAAAGCAGGTAAGACAAAAACAGAAGACAAAAAATAAAATAAACAAGTAAATAACAGGGTGAGGATGTGGTAAAATCTGAAAACGTGGTAAAAATAAGGTGAGGGCTTTTCTTTTTCTAGATTGCTTTAAAAAATTGGTTGGGTTTAGGGAAGTGGGTGGGCGTGGGTCAGTCGATTGGTCATTTAGTCAGTCAGTAAGTCAGTCAAACAGTCAGTCAACAGCGGCCTCTGGTGGATTCAAGTGAGAACAGCAGGCGCGAATAACACTCGTGAGAGGAATTTGAGTTCTCAAAAAGCGAACACATCAGCCTCTGGTGGAATCGCGAAAACAAAAACTGAAAAAAATGAACCTTCTGGGTCGTATCTGGCATTCTCCAGAAATGTATATAGGGGTACGTTTTCAGAATGAGCCTGGGTTGAAAATATTATGTACTTCCATCATAGAAAAGAAACAAGAAATAATTTATTAGAAATTATTTCTTAAATCTATTATGTTTAAAAATATGTTGAATAAATCTTTTCTTCATTAAACAGAACTTGAGGAATTTTTTTCAAAGAATTAAATTTTCTAATAATTTTGACCTCAACTGTATATATACTGTATATAAACACTATTACACTATATTAAAACTATTTTAAAAATGTGCTTTTTGCTGTCCAGGGGGACAGAGAGTCACAAGAGTAGAGGATTTGCGCGTTTTGGACTCGTCTCCAGGAAGGCTGCGTATAACCTGGAGAGCAGTGAGTGGAGCCAGCTCATATCGAGTGTACTGGAGGTCTTCACAAGGTAGCTATAAAAACACACATGTAACCAAACACAAAAGACAGAGAGCTACATTTATGTTGGTATTTTGCTTGATTTGACTAGATGAGCCTGAAACAAGTCGTCTGATTAGCAGCGATGCAACTTCATATACTCTCGATGGACTGCGTCCTGGTTTGAGCTACACTGTAAGGTTCTCTGCTCTGCTGAACGGTGTGGAGAGTGAAGCTACCAGCATTAGAGTATCTACTGGTATATAAAATACATTTAATTACTCATTTTATCTTTCTGTCGTTCTCCAGTCTCTTTAACTCATTATTTCAATCTCTATTTTAGATGCCCTGCCACCTGTGACTGGTTTAAGTGTGACAGACAGCACTGAGAACTCAGTCCTTTTAGGCTGGTCACCAGTACCCGGGGCTACAGGTTATATTTTACGCTGGATGGAGGTAGAAGGTAAGACTTCTCAAGATACAGCAACCTACAGTGATTTATTAAGGATCAAATGCACAGTTATGGTTGTTTTCACTTTTTCTTGTGAGTTATAAATGATCTCTCTCTGTAGACAGAGGTTTGACTCAGTCTGAAACACTGCCTGGTTCAGCCACCTCTTACCGTGTGATGGGTCTACGACTGGGCCGTCGGTACCGTTTCACAGTTCAGTCCACCTTCCAAAACCAGGTTGGACCAGAGACCAGCGTGGAGGAACGAACAGGTTATATATAAGTTCATTATAGATATAAGTTAGATATAAGTTCAAATCATGTAAAATAATTTGTTTCAGCTTATTTCATTAAAATAAACTTTTGATATTGACAAATTTTTTTTCATTTCATTTACTGTAACTGAATTAGAATATTCCAACAATGCAATGAGAAAACAATATATTGTACCATTAAAATTAAGTAAGAATCAGCAATTAAATGTGTTTCTGAAGTTATCAATATAGTAATGTAAGTCATTTTATGGCCAGTGATTTATTTTTTGCTCAATATTTTCTCAAGTCATCAGCCATTGGTACTGCTGATGTTGAAAAATGTTAGTTTTAGACCCTGCCTGTAACAAAGCAAGTTTTTACTCTAAAAAGTAATGTTTACATAAAATACAGATCTGATTCTTACAGTAAAACCTTTGTGTGAATTGATTTTTTCACACAGTACTTTTGACTTTGAAGTGAATGAAAATAATAGCTTGCAGTGTGAGTACAGTGAATAACGTACTATTATGCTGGTCAGTCAAGCAGATTTTTCTCTCACTTCTTTTTCACTTCAGATTTGTTCTCCCTGCTATTTTTTTTAGCTGAAAATGAAAGAGAGAGATGATTATAGTGCTTTATGTCTTGTACTTTAACACACTATCATTATATAATTATTTATATAGAAACACTAGTGAGTCCGATTTTTTTTTATAGTCGTCTATATAGCTGATATGAACAAATGTGTGTAGTGTTTCTGCAAACAGCAGTGGTGTCTTTATTGACTACATGAGCTTTGTTCTGTTGGCCTTATTATGTTCAATACATCAATGTTTTAGTCTGTGTTGGAGGACGTCTGGATGTGGTCTTCCTTGTCCCTGCATCTCGTGATCGATCTGGCCTGGTGGGACCTGTGTTGTCTCTGCTGGCCAGTTCTGCTGGGTCTTTCATCTCCATTGGACCTAGAGACTCCCAGGTGCATTTCTTTCTACTTTTTTTTTTTTTTTTAAATACTTTTTTTGGCTCAAAAACTTTCTGTAAGAGTGCCCTCTTCTGACAGAGCGAATGAGCCATTGAGCAGGTCAGGTTAAATGAAGTGCTTGTAATACCTGTTTCCTCCAGATGGGGGTGGTGATGTACAGTGAAGATCCAAAAGTGCGCTTCCTCCTCAATCGTCATAGCAACAGTGAGACCCTTCTGCAGGATATTTTGTCCACCCCATTCAACAACAGACCGGGAAATAATATAGGTCTGTTTTGGTGTTTTAATTCAATCTTTAAACTACTTGCATGTATTTGTCCCATGATTATGTAGTAATATCTGTATGAGTAATCACATCACATTTAACCCAAAACCAACAGTATAAAACCTTAAAACATTATTTATATATAAAGTCAAGCCTGAAATTATTCACACCCCTGGCAAATTCTGACTTAAAGTTTATTTTATTTCTTGTACGTTGTCTTATTATCTTTTAGGAGAAGCCTGTGTCATCTCCTGTCTTGTCAACTCGAATCGAACGTTATTGTCATTCAATTCTATGCATAACTAACATATAGTATAAGGTACTTAACTATACACATAAGATACTGAACTATACAAATAAGACAGGCTATACAAGTACTTTTACATGAGACTGAACAACGTTGAGCAGGATATTGTGCAAGAGAGGTATTAAAGATTTAATATTGTGCAAAATAATTAATTAGGGTTGAAGCAAGCAGAGCAACATGATTGTAGTACATTTATTGTGAACATCGTTTTGCTTATGAAGTTCTTGTAAGATGGAGTTAAGATAAAGTGTCAGGTGCATAAGAGAGAAGAGTGTTTCTACAGGTGGTTTGTCAAGCCCACTTAGCTGTATGTAGCACAATTTGAAATGCACAATGTTTCCAAGAGACATGGAATGATTAAGAAAGTGTCTATAGTGCAAATGTTCATCCTGGTGCAAGAGTCATATATATATATATATATATATATATATATATAAAAATTAGTATCCCCCCTGAGTTATTAGCCCCCTCTTTTTATTTTTTTCCCCAATTTCTGTTTAACGGAGAGAAGATTTTTTCAGCACAGAATTATTAGCCCCCCTGAATTACTAGCCCACCTTTATATTTTTTCCCCAATTTCTATTTAACGGAGAGAATATTTTTAGCACATTTCTAAACATAACAATTTTAATAACTCATTACTGATAACTGAATTATTTTATCTTTGCCATGATGACAGTACATTATATTTTAATAGATATTTTTCAAGACACTTCTATACAGCTCAAAGTGACATTTAAAGGCTTAACTAGGCTAATTAGGTTAACTAGGCTGGTTAGGGTAATTAGGTAAGTCATTGTATAAAAATTATTTGTTCTGTAGAACTAGACTATCGAAAAAATATATAGCTTAAAGGGGCTAATTATTTTGACCTTAAAATGTTTATTCTAGCCGAAATAAAACAAATAAGACTTTCTCTAGAAGAAAAAAATATTATCAGACATACTGTGAAAATTTCTTTGCGCTGTTAAACATAATTTGGGAGATATTTAAAAAAGAAAACAAAATTCAAAGGGGGCTAACAATTCTGACTTCAACTGTACAAGCACATTTTTCATTTTTCTTTTCAAAGTTAATTACCTATTTAATGTTAATGTAAGCAATGTAAAGTGTTATGTTTTTTAAGATTTATTTTTCAATATTTAATACATATATTTTTATATTTAATATTCAATATTTAAAATAAGCCACCTCGGTCACTGTTTCTTTATGTAAATGTTACACGAATGTACACTTTTTAAATTGTTAATGCTAAAAATAGCCCTGAGTTACTTCACAAAATGTGTGTTTTTCAAATATGTTTAGGCTTGCATAGAACATTTAGTTAATTACGAACATGGGGAGATTTGACATTCACTTGGCATTTTAACGTGAAGGTGAGTGCATTGATATTTTCCGCTTTTATGTTTAGGCCAGGCAATGACATACGCACGTCAGTTTTTGCTGAGCGCACCGGCAGGTCGGAGGTCCGGCATTCCCGGCGTGGTCGTCATTATCGCAGATGAGAAGTCAACCGATAATCTTAGCCAGCCTGCTGCCGCTGTTAGAGCTGATGGTAAGCCACACACACACACAAAACATTCTGACTGCTCTGTCCCATGTCCATGAGAGTGAGTTAGCTTTATAATAACTGTCCCTCAGGTGTGACGGTGTTGGCTGTGGGAGTTGGACGTGCAGACCCCAGTGAGCTGCGTTTGGCAGTGACGGATGGCAGCACTCAGAATTTGCTCTATGCTCAAGATGCAAATCAGCTCTACGGTCTCCACCCCGACCTGGCAGACCTCCTCTGTGGCCTCGCACGAGGGACCGGTGTCACGGTCAGATTATATCCATCCGTCTAGCTGTCATAAATGTCGTATCATCTTTTTTCTTTATTATGATGCTTGCTTGGCCTGTCACGCCAGTGAGTGTCATGAAACAACAGAAGCGTTTTTATATTATGTTGGTTTTGATAGTCTCTGTTGATGTAAAAAAAAAAGATCTGGTACAGTAAAGACTGATTTTGATCTGTTGTGTCTTAGACAGGGCCGTGTACTGTGGAGTGTCCAAAGGTAAACAAATACACAAGTTTCCAGATGTATTTATACATATATACTGAATAAACACACAAGTAAGTAGGGCTGGGCGATATGACAAGAATCTTTTATTCCAATTGAAGTTATCTAATTTTCTGATGTTGATATACTGTTTATCTTATTATAGTACCATTTCTGTAAATTATATCAGTTAATATTTATAATATATAATATCTATAATGACTACATATAAAGGACTATTTCTTTTTTACAATTTAAAGTATACACTACCTGACAAAAGTGTTCCCAGTTGTAAGAGCAACCAATATTAACTTGACTTCTAGTTGATCATTTGGAAAGGTGGCAGAAGGTACTGTAGATTTTTCTGATGAATCATCTGTTAAGCTGCAATCATCACAAATTCTGCAGAAGGCCTATTGGAACCCACATGAGCCCAAGATTCCCACAGAAATCATTCAAGTTTGGTAAAATGAAAAAAATTATGGCATGGAGTTACATTCGATATGGGGGTGTGCGAGAGATCTGCAGAGTGGATGGCAACATTAGTAACCAGATGTACCAAGACATTTGTGCTGTACATTACATTACAAAGCACAGGAGAGGGCACATTCTTCAGCAATGCTGGGTTCCACACAATCAATTTGTGTTGGGGAAACATAAAGGAATTAAGTTAACGTATTAGTTTTTACAAATTTAAGTGGATTAAACATAAAAAATGATGTTGTCCTTAAAAAAAACCTAAAGAATTGTGTTGTTTCAGCTCATTTTAAATACGTAGTTTGAACGAACAGCAAACATAATTGTTTGAGCAAATTTATTATGATGCTGGTATTCATGTTTTTGTCTGAATCCCTATAATAGAGTGTAATAATGCACTCATGAAAAAGTATTACTATAAACAATATATTTTGTGACACCAGAACATAATATGAAATGACTTTTTATTTTATCCATGCAATAAATATCATATTGCACAGCCCTACAAGCAAGCTCATTTATGTTTACATTTGCACATTTACATGCAATTTTATTCATAAAGGAAGTTTGACCTTTGTCTTTGCTGCAGGGCGCTAAAGGGGAACGCGGTGAGAAGGTAATAATTATCGTGATGTCTTTCTTGTTGTTGATGCACATAATATTCACAGTGATTTTTACTGTAGTTTTCTGGTAAAATGTGTACATAGGGGGAGAGAGGCAGAGATGGAGTGGATGGAAGGAAAGGCGAGCCTGTAAGTTAATCTACATACACATTAAGCTGAGTTTGTTCATCGTGCATTATGGGATACATTTTAATGTCTAGAAACAGTGTTTTACTATATGCATAAATAAATATCTGTCTGAATGTGTGTGCATTTTTTAATAGGGTCGGGATGGTTTACCAGGTCGTGAAGGTCCCAGAGGAGCAGAGGGGACACCAGGTCAACCAGGCAGCAGTTTGGGAGTGAAAGGAGAGAAAGGCGAGAGAGTAAGTGGCACTTAAATATGCATAGACTATCAACTCACACATGTTAATATGATCATTTCCTCTTTGTTTGTAATTATCCTTTTCAGGGATTCCCCGGATTGGATGGCAGTTCTGGTGTCCCAGGTCGATCTGGTGCAGTTGGACTGCCAGTAAGAATGAAAACATGAATAATTCATTCATATAGTATGGTAGAAGCAGCATTTGTAGATATACTGTAGTATGACAGTAATAAGCCAGGAGGCATGCTAAAACATTCTAAAGCCGGGGTGCCCAAACTTTTTCGTATAAAGGGCCAAAAACCAAATGTCATTATGAGCCTTGGGCTGAAAGTAAATATAGCAAACTATATTACATTAAAGTTGCCATGGGTAATTTTATATTAAAAAAAATAAAAAAAACATTACTTTAAATTGTATTAACTAATGCAGTATAACTTTTAAAATGATAACTTATTGCAATATAAACATAACAGTGAACAGTGGAGTTCAATGCTGAATACACTAGTCAAGCTGAATCTGTCTTTGCCTTGATTTGCTCACTAAAGTCTCTGCATTGTCCTCTATTTGTCAGGTGACAGTGTGTTAAGCTAAATCGGATTAATTTACAATATTCAATTCGAAAAATGTAATTTTAGTTACCTTTTTACAATAAAACAAACAAACAAACAAACAAACAAACAAACAAACAAAAGGTTACATTAAATTTGAAATGACAATCTCTAAACCAGAGATGCCCAAAGTAGGGCCCACGAGCCAAAACTGGCCCATTGTAACCTTTGATTTGCCCCACCATCCCATCTGAGAAGACAGTGGGAAGGATGATTTCTAATTTGACTTAGACCTATTTTGTTTGTTATATTGCTGAGCTACAAAAAAAGCTAGCTGTAATTAAATGTTTCAATTAAAAGTTGTAAATAAATCTCCAGATGATTTTTTAAAATGTAAATAATGTCACTCGACAAATAGAGAACTATGCAGAAGACATTGGTGAGCAAATGAAGGCAAATACTAGTGTAACTCCATTCAGTTGAAAATGAGATTGTTTTTGTATTTACAGTATTAAGTTCATTATTAGATGTTAAAGAATTATGCTGTATTAGTTCATATAAATCAATGTTTTCTGGTTATTTTTAAAGATCATTAAATAAATTAGGAAATTACCCATGGCAACTATATTTACGTTCGGCCCACTAGCCTCTATCAAGTTTGATTTTAGGCCCTTCATGAGAAAATGTTTGCGCACCCCTGCTCTAAACCATACCCATCATTCTTCCTCCTTTCTCAGATGGGATGACAGGCCAAATCAAAGGGTGCCATGGGCCAACTTTGGCGTGCAGGCCCTAGTTTGGGCATCTCTGTTATACTTCTAAATTATTATTTGTTCCAAATCTGTTTTCTTTTGTTAAGCACAAAGATAACATTTGGAAGAATTTTGTAATCGGGTAGCCATACTAATTATTTCCTACTATGGGTGTTAGTGGCTACCACTTTCCAACATTCTTCAAAATATCTTCTTTTGTGTTAGAACCGCTTTAGAATGAGTAAATTGTGAGTTTTCAAGTTTTTCTTCAATCAGTTAATTTATTAACTTCTCTTAATAATAAAAATATTAAAGTAACACTTTCTTTTAAGTCATAATTCACACTATTTACCACTGGCTTATTACCTGCATATTATTAAAAAATTAACTGTTTATTAGTAGCTATAAGTATCTTATTCTACATCCCTAATAAGCAGCTAATTAATAGTTAGTTAAGCTAATATTTTTAGTTAATTGTTTGTTAATAGTGTAAACTGTAACTTAAAATAAAGTGTTACCAACAGATGTCATTCTGTTGTTTTAGGGCAGTCAGGGGTTACCAGGTGTTAGAGGAGACCCTGTGAGTATTCATTAACACACCGTACATACAATATACTGTAGACACAAAAACAAAGCAGTTCTTATTAAATGTTTTGCCTTGCTTTTATAGGGAGAACCAGGTCTAATTGGCCCTCAGGGATCAAAGGGGGAGAAAGGTGAAAGGGTAAGAGCAATAATGCAATAAATCTATCACCGATCTCTTCCACTATCTGATTTACCACTTGATTTCTATTGTTGGGTTCAGGAAATGATGGATTGTTATTATTTACTACAGGGTGAAGCTGGATCTGCTATTGGAGGAGGTTTACCAGGCCGTAAAGGAGAGCCAGGAATTCCAGGGATCCCTGTAAGAAATACAAGAAAATGACTCCCACCTGCACAGTGATAAAAAGAAGGACATAGTTTGTCCTTTATATCATTGCATATTAAATTGGTTACATAACACATTCTTTCTCTCTGTCTTTTTAGGGCACTCCTGGTCGTCAAGGTGTGAATGGGGCAAAGGGAGAGGCAGGTGCACGAGGTCTGCCTGGACAGGACGGTCGGCCAGGGTCACAAGGCACACCTGGACTTTCTATTAAAGTTAGAATCAATTTCCTTCTCTGATAAAGTAGTCTCTAAATATGCTGAATGTATAGCCCTGTACCATGAGTATTTTCTTTTTTCCAGTGTTGTCCAAAATTATTAGAACACTAGTGTTTACACTAGCTTAAAATATTTAGTCATTTATTTCTAAATAAATAAAGTGGCAGTAGATAAAACCAGTTTACATTTCCAATAATTCATTAGTTTGCTATTAATTGTAACAATTCAGAGAGAACCACACAAAGCTCTTACCACCATCCAGTTCATCTGGGAAGACATGAAAAACATAACAAACTGAGACAGACCACGTCCACACTCAAAAAAAACTTTTTTAACTTGTTCAAACTATTTAATTAAAATGAGCTGAAACAACACAATTCTTGACATTTCATTGGGACAACTTAATTATTTTATGTTCAATCCACATACATTTGTTAAAAGTGTTAAGTTAACTTAATCAATTTGTGTTAGGACAACATGGATGAATTGTGTGGAACCCTGCATTTGTTTTACAGTGTAGAAGATCTGTGGCAATGTTTCCAAGACACTTCCAGAAAACTGCCAGCACAGCTATAGTTAAAATAGTTGTATGATAAATGCTATAGTTATGATAAATAGACCCAGCAGGCACAGGACGTCAACATGACTTCAGATTGATGTTGTACCCCAATGTCATGGGGACATTATATTTTGTTTGGAAATAAAAATCGGGTTGACGTCAAAGCAAAAATGTCAGGTCAACGTCAATGTCCAACGTCCAGCCTAAAAATGACCAAATATCAACATTTATTGATGTTACAGCTTGAAGTTGTGTGAATGTTACCACTAGGACATCTTTCCAACGTTGGATGTCCGATTTACCGGACGAATAAATGTCAGTATTTGACGTCAATATGGTGTTGGTTTAAGATGTTGGCTTGAAATTGGATTTTGGTCACTTTCCAACACAACCTAAAATCAACCAAATATCAATGTCATTTGATGGCTTTATTGGAGGTCAAAATAGCATTGTATTTAGACACTGGCTTGACTTTGAATTTTGGTCACCTGACTTCACAACCTAAATCTAACCTAATATTAACATCTTATGATGTTGTGTGCCTGCTGGGGATTTTCTTTGTCAATTAGCTTCTGTTGACTAAATGAAATCAACATTTTCTGTGACCATCCTTTTAATTTTAGCAGCTTCTGCCCTAGGTAAAACCATTTAGTTTTTTTAGGTAGCTGTAATTTAATAAAAAGTAAATACATTTTTATTATTTTTTGGCTCAAAAGGATTATTTGGAAATTGAAGCTGATATTTCCTACTGACACATAACAGCAAAGATAAAAGTAAATGACTTAAAACCATTTGTTAGCTAATAAAAATACCTTTGTTCTATTTATGTATTACATAATTTACAACACCTATGAATTTATGAATCTGAATATCCATGTGATACCAGGGCTCACTGAAAGGGGCTCGCTCATCTTTCAATAGATTTTATATGAGGTTAGAGGTCAAAATAAACACATGTTAATTAAACCAAATGCCAGTGGATACACAAGGATAATTACACCTTTTGTACTGTATATGATCCAAGCCATGTTTAATTTTTTTATTTTACTTTGGTTATGAAAATATGTGGAAGCGCCACTGGCATTTTTATTGGAATCGATGCTCCTATGACGTATTAATTAATTCATTGTTTTCACCGTTTGAAGTTTCAAATGTGCCTTCAGCCAATCTTGTACCTGTCTCTTTTTGTGTTTCATTTTATGTTCATGCAGGGTGACAAAGGCAGCCCTGGAGAAAGGGTGAGTCAATACAAATGGTTCTTCAAATAAAAGCTAGGGAAGCCTTCTCAAAAAAAAGATTGACAAATAATTAAGAACAGAACAATAAAACAGAACAAATATTATGAAATAGACATCACACACTGCATAATACATTTTCATATTAGCATGTTTATGGTGATCAATTAGTTAATGTTAAATTACTGTATTTTACTTGAAAATAATCATTCATTAGAAGGATTTTACATGAAGCTTTTGCATGTTAAAATAAACATGTAGAAATGTTATTGTATGTATTGTATGCTGATAGTCCAAAATATATGATTTATAGTCATTCATATACATTTAACCCAAAATCAATGATTGGAAAATCAGTTTTCAATAGTTTTTATGTTCTATTTTATTTTTATGTTTATTTATTGATTTTAGGAGCTTTTAAACAAATCAAAACCAAATATGCAAATAATAATAATATAAAACAAATACAAATAGATAAATAAATGCATGTACCCACACACACTATAAAGGTACATCATATAACAACAGCAACAACGGTATGTCAATAGTAGGTGATACAAGTTATGCAGAGAAAAGATTTGTATCAGCTTCCTTCAGAAATCCTACAAAGGTATTTTAAATGTTGAAAAACTTTTCAGGTTTTCTCTTGACTATATACGTTAATTTTCCTAAAGCCTAACAATAAGACAATTCATGCAACTTATGTTGTATTTTTTTGTTAAAAATATACATTTTAAAAGTCCATCGCATAAAAATGCTGTGAATTAAACACATTTTATGATTCATTTATAAGAAATAAAAAAGCATTAATCATTTGTTTCTTGATGCAGAGAAGCAAGTACTCTTTAGAAAAGAATACAATGGTTTTTAAGCATTCAAAAAGGGCAAAGTAGTCTAATGACAGCCAGAACTCCCTGAAAGTATACAACTATCTTTATATGGGATACAATATGGGATATTTTTTTATGACTGTGTTCTTCTGTTTAATTCTGATTTAAAGGGTCTTCCTGGTGTGGGCAGTGGAGTAGCTGTTAAAGGAGATCCTGGTGAACCTGTAAGTGTTTCAATTATTCATGGCAAAGTGGCAGTGTAAATGGATGTGGACGTGTATTTATGAGTTGCTGCTGTAAACTGCTTGAGTTTACTTCATTGTGTGTTTTTGAGAAATTATTGCATACTCTGAATAGTGTTTGTGTGTGTTTTAAGGGAAGTTCAGGACCACAAGGTCTGCAGGGCCCACGAGGACTGACTGGACAAAAAGGAGCAAAAGGAGAACCTGTATGTTATTGTGTGCCATTAAATATATCACATAAGATATTGTGTCTGTGTGTTGTAAAATATATGCTTTACTTATCTATCTTAACTTGGCCGGTGTGTGTATGAATGTGTTGCAGGCTGAAAGTGCTGAAGGTCAACCAGGACCCAAAGGAAACACTGGAGATCCTGGTGACCGGGTATGAAATGCTTTCACTGATATATCTCATGCTCACTTTAACGTTTGTTTTCATCCTCCTTCTATTCATGTTTTTCAGGGTCCCCGCGGCCCTCCTGGTGAAAGCGGAAGTAAGGTAAACAGAAATCAGTTTATTGTGGCTTGTCGTCGAGGTACAAGTGTGCGAAAATAAGGTAGGAATAAGCTAATGATGTTATATCGTTTATTCAGGGAGATAGAGGACAAGCTGGAGCACCTGGTTCAGATGGAGCCAAGGTAAGTATCATTCTTCAGTCCCTTGTGCTAGTTCATGCACATTTATAGAGATAGTTCATCCAAAAATGGAAATTCCGTCATCATTTACTCATCTTTGACATTTTGTTCTGCTAAAAAACTAAAGAAGATATTCAGAAGAATGTTGGAAACCTTTAACCATTGACTTCCGTAGTGTTTGTTTTTCCTACTATGCATGTCAGTGGTTACAGATTTCCAACATTCTTAAAAACTATTCTTTTAAAGGAGTGCTAATCCATTAACCCTTCATTGTTATGATTATACACATTTTTTGCTCATTTAAATGAAACAGGTAGACTTTGATGTAATTCTTTTTATGATTTTGATGTTTTTTAGGGAGACAGGGGTCCTTCAGGTCCAGCAGGAGACAAGGTATGTCATATATATGTCATATATATTCTTATTAAGGGGCTGTGTGTAATGCTGTGTCTGTTTTTGTTTGTATGTTAGGGAGATAAAGGTTCAGCAGGCCCCTCTGGACCTCAAGGACTGAGGGTGAGTGGCTGCACGAGCCATGATAAGTCACAAGCCATGTGAAAATGCATGAGTGTACATGCATGTTGTAAATTATTTATATGTGCCTTCAGGGTTTGCCAGGGAGCAATGGCCTTCCTGGAGAGAAAGTAAGCGAGGATGTCAGCTTCACAAACATCATTAATCTCAGTTATCTGTGACCAGTTATTATATCCTTATTCTTTTGATTTAAACCATATTTATTTGTGCCTCTGTCTGCTGCAAGGGTGCTGAAGGTGCAAAAGGGGAACCAGGAAACAGTGTAAGCTCACAATGTTCATGGTATTCTTAATTGATATGAAAATTTTATGCAGTTGTAGTGGTTCTCTTGATGTTCGCTGTTTCTTTCTTTCTTTTTTTTTACAGGATCCTGGTTCATTTGGGAGAAAAGGAGAACGGGTATGACTTTTGAGAACAATGCCTGAGTCTGAGTCTGTCTATGTCAGATAACAGGCTTTCCATTTTATTCTTATGACAAGTCTTTTCTGTACTGACATTCAGATGGAGCGAATCCACAGAACTCTGATCTTTAATGCCAAAGAAAAAATTCATTCAATACTTCACCTATTTTAACCTTCTCCTCTTATTCTTCATTTTTAGGGTGAAAGAGGCTTTCCAGGTACTGCTGGAGCTAAAGGTGACAAAGGAGATGCTGCACTAAAAGGAGAAAAGGTGAGTTTTGTAATTGAATTGAAGTGTCCATTCGGGAAACTGCATAGTTTGATGAGTTAGTCAAGGCACTTAAAAGTACAATTGTTTTGAAAGGGATTTTGCTTATGGTCATTTAGAGTTGTGTAATAAAAATCTTATTATTATAGATTCGTAAAGCCAGTTTCATGGTACATCTCAAATTGTGAAACTGCATGATTGAGCATTTCTAACTTGTTTCACAGGGGGCTCCTGGAGCAGGAGAGCCTGGCCAACCTGGACCTAAAGGAGACCAGGGTGACCGGGTAAGCAAACAAAACAGAGCAAAGACTCTGTAATAATTAAGGACTTGAGACAAAGAACCATAAAAGTCTATATTTTCTAATTTTGAGTAATACAATTTTTTTTATTTGGATTGGAAACATTATATTATAAATTTTTATTTTACTTGAAGATGGACAGCAAAAGCTTTTCAATTCCAAGGAGATAACATTTTTTAGTGTCAGTATTAAAAATGTTTTTTTTAATTAAATATTGTGATTTATTTTTCTCAAATGTGGAAGAACAGTATATGTCCAGTTAGTGTGGAGTAACAGTAGAATTCATCATATCACTTTAAACCACTAAAGATCTGATTCCTTTATCGTCATTTTAATACAGTATCAGAAACATCAGGTTAATATTAAGCTTTTCTTTTAAGTTTATTATTATTATTATTATTGGAGGCAAGGTATCGCAGTGGGTATCGCTGTCGCCTCACAGCAAGAAGGTCACTGGTTCGAGCCTCAGCTGGGTCAGTTGGTATTTCTGTGTGGAGTCTGCAGGTTCTCCCTGTGTTCGCATGGGTTTCCTTTGGGTGCTCACACAAGTTCCCCTACAAGTGCAAAGACATGCGCTATAGGTGAATTGAATAAATAAATAATTTTATTGGTTAAATGCATAAATAAATACAACAATAAATGCATAAAATGCTGATATCATAAAATGCTTACATACTGGCTCAGCGCATCTGTGTATATACTACTTCAAACTGTTATTGTGCCACCTCACGATATAAATTAATATATAAACAAATAAAATATGTTACTCTGGATAAAAGCATCTGCGAAATGCATTAATTAAAAAATATCAATGTAACTTTTGCTTCTTTGTCTATTGTGCGTCAATAAATAAATTAATAAAAGAAAATTGCAATTTGTATAATAACATCACAATCAGGGATTTCAGACTCTAATTAATTTCTTTGAAAAGTATCAAATAGATTGCACACCTAAATTCCTGCCATCCTGACAATAATTTCTCCATAAATTAATCAATAGTTGTTGATTTATTTAAACAGGGTCCCGGTGGATTGTCTGGAAAACCTGGCGCAAAGGTAAAGTAAATTCTTAAATGCTCTTTCTCACTCCAGAACACATTCATGCAAACGTCTCTGCATTAGCCTGTAATAACAAGTTGTCTTGTTAACATCTCTTTTTTCTGTATGACTTAAGGGCAGTCAAGGTGACGCTGGGGAGAGAGGAGAAGCAGGCAGCCCTGGTTCACAAGGGCCTATGGGCCCCAGAGGGAAAGATGTGAGAGTCTGCACCTATTCATTAGGGGTGTAACTATACAACAATTCCACGGTTCGGTTCGGTTCAATTCACCATATTGGGCTCGCGGTGCGATTTGATTCGACTTGTTTCAGTTTGCTAAGGCTACTGAGCTGGTTATGCAAAACTACATTCACTTTTGATTTTATAACAGCAACAATGTTAAATTTTAGTTAAACTTAAAAACTGTATTAATTGTATACACTGGCTTCGCATGTTTCTCTTTAGTGCAGTCAGCTGATCTGGGTAAACTAAAATGACATATTTCCACAACAGAATAGTGAGAAATAAACACTTTATGCTACTATAGAGTATATTTGGAATGTTTCAATCTATCTATCTATCTATCTATCTATCTATCTATCTATCTATCTATC
>CAIGQZ010007154.1:13290455-13314130 GCA_903798205.1 Danio tinwini | reverse complement strand
CTATCTATCTATCTATCTATCTATCTATCTATCTATCTATCTATCTACCTACCTACCTACGACCTACCTACCTACCTACCTACCCCTACCTACCTACCTACCTAATGCATAAACACATGGCCCTATACTCTACACGGTGAAAAGCGATTACAGTTTTTCTCAGTCGCTTTGGTGCATTTCTCACAACACTATTTCCATTTGCACAACAGTTAATGCATTTCTCAAAACAATTAGTACAAACTGCAAAACCTAGTTGATAACCTGCAAAAGCGTGTCACTTGCTCAAAATGAAGAGCTCATTCCTCAAAAGCAAGTATTCATGTCAATGAAAGTGTTAGTGTCATCAAGATGAAAAGTCCTGACACCATTGTTTATGAACAAGATAGTCAAATGGCTTTGTCATGTTTTCATTAGGACAGTTTACTCTGTACATTTTTTCCAATGCAAAAAAGTCTGATTTTGGTGACACTTCCTGAAAATGCTCAAGTCAGCACTATAGTTAAAGTTAGACATCACTGCATTTACTGAGGTATCTGAGTAGAAGACACTGAATATGAATGTTTCACATTTTTCTTGCATATGCTCTTTGCAATTTCAATTTATTCACAGCATTGTGCAAAATAATAAATACATCCTTATTTACAACAAGCATAAACTTCTTTTGGGTAAAGCTAGGCACAACTGTAAACAATATTGCAGTACATATTGAAACTAACCTGATGTGCACAAATGACTAATTGTTTTGAGAAATGCATTAACTGTTGTGCAAATGTAAATAGTGTTGTGAGAAATGCACCAAAGTGACTGAGAAAAACTGTAGCTGACTTTACTTAAAAAAGAGAACAAACTCACTTCATTGTAATTAATAAATAAAATTAAAGTTTAAGGCAACATGATTACTCACTTTTTTTTAAGTAAAGTAACTAATCACTTTTTACAGTGTAAAACTGCTTTTAACAACTTTATCTGCAGCCAATGCTAAGGTACTATTTTTCTTAAGGTCACAGTAGTCTAACTCTTATTTACACTAAACATACAGCATTACATGTTCTGAAAGTTACTGATTTTTTCTGCTTCACAACTAATCTACTTCGGTAATGGTATTTTACACTCTACTAACATTTTGATGTTTTCTTCTAACGTTTTTCTTACAGAGGTAGTAACAAGTAGTCAAGGTAATAGGTGACTTCTTTTCTTTATCTTCAGATGCAACTCCACACTTTCTTAAATACTGCTATTTGCACTTTGGTGGTTTTTGAAATACAGAAATGTATTGCTATTCATTAAATGGAATCAAATGAAGTGAATAAGCTGTAAGAAAGTATTCTTTTAGCATTACGTAATATTTTATGTAGGAGGTCTGATCTCTTGTTCTGTTTCTTTAGGGACTTAAGGGAGATAAGGGAGAGGATGGCATTGCAGTAAGTTTTGTTTTTGTCATAATTTCTTATAATGCATGTTTGTGGTTTTTATGTATTGTTGCTTTGTTTCTCGTTTCTAAGGGAGAACCTGGGTTGTCAGGGAAAGCAGGAGAGAGAGGTCTAAGAGTAAGTACACAAGATTTGGTAATGAATGTGATGCTAAATTGTTGTACCATGTAGTCCGGCCACATCCTAACCGTGGTCTTTTTTCAGGGACTACCAGGTCAACCAGGTCAACCTGGGACAAAAGGAGACACAGGCGATCCAGGGGAAGATGGACGAAATGTAAGACATACTATATGTCTGACTGAATGTATTACATGGGTCAATGACTATGGTATCTGCATCATATTAAATAAAAAATAGTTAGCATATTAAAAAAGAAAGCATATCAAATTCTATAATATAAAATATAATTTGTCAGTCATTATTTAGTGTAGTAGATATATTTATGTAAAATGATACGACATACTTATTCTGTTTTTTTTACTATACAAAATAATATGCAATAATATGCACAATAATAATATAATCTGAGATCCAAAAATAAATTATTTTAATATGCCATCACATTATTCTTGTGCTAAAATCTTTTGGCATTTTAGAAAGTTTTCTGTAAATCATAGAAACAATTACAGCCATTTTTTGCAACAACAACAAAAAAAGAATAAATATCAACAAGACACATGTATTTGGAGCAATACTTACTTGAATTTATTTTTGTATTGCTTACTTTTTTGGATGGTCTTTCTAATGTAAATAAAAAGTACAATAAACATGCAGAACATTAATATTATTAATTTTATTAGTTATTATTTATAAATGAAGATAATATCTTGCTTGGTTTTCTCAAGTGTTTAAATAAAAGCCAAATAAAACAACAACAGATAGCTGCAAAGACTATTACGTTAGTTATTTGTATGTTTATGTGATCAGCGTTTTTGTTTTTTATAGGGTACCCCAGGCACAATGGGAGCAAGAGGCCCAAAGGGAGATCAGGTGGAAGATCAGAAACTCAAATCACAAACGTTGTCATGTTTAGACCAACATAAACACTTAAATAATCATTTTAAAATCTTCATTATTGGTTATTATAGGGTATACAAGGTCCCCCAGGCCCTCCCGGAGATGTGGTATGTTTTTAAATCATTTCATCTTCATTTCTTTACGTTTTTTTATCTACGTCTTAGTTTTACAATATAAATAACTTTAATTTGAATTTGTTCATTATGCTAGACAACAGGAGAGAAACAGCTGAGAGGTGAAAAAGGAGAAAAGGTACAATAAAATACATAAAGTGTTAAAACTTTGGCTATGATGCATATTCTACATTTTGTCATTATAATTATGAACCATATTCTGATACCAGGGAGAAGCAGGTGACCCAGGAGAGCACGGGGCTAAAGGCCTAAAGGGTGAAGCAGGAGCTCAAGGCACTGCAGGATCAAACGTAAGTCATCGTGGAGATCAGACAGTATGTGTGCTTCAGAGTAATAGGATTTATATCTGGAACTATTTGTTTTTTAGGGTGCCGAGGGGCAGCGTGGGCTACCAGGAGCCAGAGTAAGAACCTCCTGTAGTTTAATGTCTTTTAGCTATTTATGCCTCACTATTTATGCATCTTTTTATGACTGACTGTGGCTGTGTATAATATGACTGTAAAAATAGTGATACATTTAAAAGGACACTTTATCCCAGAAATAATGTCACAATTATTTACTCACCCAACACTAGCTTTAAGCATGTATGAGGTTTACTTTAAAGGTGATATTTTGAAAGATGTTGGTAAACCTATTGACCCATTAATGGTAGTCATTACATACGTCAACTGTCTCGTAACAAGTATCCTTCAAAATACCTTCTTTAATGTTCTGCAAAAGAAAGAAACTTTAAACATTGATTTGAATTTTTGGGTGAACTATCCCTTTAATCTCATTCAAACATACTGTATTGTTATTTAGGGCAGTGTTGTATAAAGTTATATAACTGAAATCATACTAAATTACTGAATCATCTAATTTATAAACCACATAATTCAACTATTTGTTATTTTCAATAGCAATCTGTATATCTCATTTTCCTTTCTATTTGTTCTAGGGTGACCCAGGCGATAGGGGCAGTCCAGGAGAAAAGGTAAGAGAGCTGGTTTTCTCAGTTTATTATAGGATGTCATGCTTCAAGCTTCTTTCATTTTCTAGAGTAAAGAAGTGTTTGACCCTCATGTCCATGAACACACCAAGCTTTTTTGAGAACATTAATATGACCACAAGCCATGTGTACAGAATACATTTGGTACAAAACATTTTTTAAAATCAGATGTTTTTGGGCGAAAAGTTTGCTGACAGGTAGTAGTAATAATGGTTAAAGATGGTCTAATTTTTAAAGATCCCATGCAATTAAAATAAAGTTTTTTAGGATGTTAGTATCAGTATGTTACTTTAGCGGATATATATAAGCTAGGGTACTCCAAAACAGTAGCTATGTTTCTATCCACCTATTTTTCTGCGCATTTTAGATATGAAAATTTTTTTAGATAAAAAAACAGTTGATGGAAACGCCATGATGCGCATACATTTTGAAAATGCGCATAAAAAACATATGCGCATAACTGAGTAGGATAAACTTTTTATACGATAAGAAAAGATGCACTTAAACTACGATGGAAACACTTTTACTGCATAATTCCAGTGTGCGCATTAAAAAAAAGGTCATGTGATTTTGTTATAAGAGATCATGTGATGATAAAAAAGTGTGTGAATGGACAAATCAGCAGGCTGAGCACATTATAAACCATCTGAAATGTTGTTTTGGTCATTCTAAAACGCCTTACTATTTAAGTATTAGTGTTATTACATTATTAATGACATCCAGAATCAAGAGTGTCTATGCTCCGCGTCTGACACCTTCACACGCCACCGCACGTTCACTGCGTGTCAGGATTGCCTTCCAAGGCGCAAGTAATTTATTAGATGAAGAAAAGATTGACGCAGCTTCTCCTACTGCAGTAAATTCAGTTTTTACTGTTGATATTTGGCACCAGTTAATCAGGAAGTGACGATTTTGTTCGCTTTGACTTGTTGGATGGAAATGCAGCTTTATTCGCACGTCTTTTATGCGATAATCCAGTTTTGTGCATAAAGTTCATACGCATTTTTGGATGGAAACATAGCTAATGACAATTTGTTAGAATGTTGGAATATCTAATAAAATCCATGCGTGTTCAATTAAAAAGGTCAGGAGAGGTTTTTCTTCAATGTCAAAAATCTTTATTGGATACAAATGAATAATTTGATTCACAGATTCACAGAATTCTGGTACCCTCAATGCAATGCAAGAGTTACATTCAGGAGGTGTGCAAACCATTTTATTTCCTGATTTCAACTTTTATAGGTAGCTAATATTAACAGGTGGAGTTTAGTGAAATTTGTCACTTGTCAATCAGTCTCCATTCCTCCATTGGCCGCACCCATACATACGTCCTCTTTTTCTAGGAATTCTCTGCACAGCATTAAAAACATAAGACTTCTCAACTGCACATATTCTGTCTTCAGTTTCAACACATTTCTGCTGACAGGAAGTTTTGCTGCAAAGCTTAAGTTCATTTTAGACAATCAGGCCTTTGCATTTCTATCAGCTTCATCTACTTCTGCAAAACTGCTTTAATAGTATGCAAGGCATATCACACTCAACAGAAGACGTTCAGTTAATATATCACCTTTAGGCAATACAAATACAATTGTTTAATAAAAAGAAAAAGAGACAAAAATAATACAAATATATTCCTGTTTTCACAATAAGAATCTGATATAAACATCCAAAGCTTGCAGTTGGTCACTCCCGCCAAATGGATAAAAAAAATTCTTGTCACCTCATACTTCAGTTTCTCATAAAATCTTGACCAATTAAATGCTCTCTAGAGTCTGATATATCCAGCCCCCTTCAAGATGCTTCCCATTTGTGTTTCATTTGATGGCAGAGCTGTGATTAAACAAAACGATATTGGCTGTTTTTTAAAAGGGGAAGAGCTACTCTGTCCCACCCTCTTTTTATGTTTTAGTTGAGATAATGTGAATGCACATTTTAAAGCACTTCACAGGACCTTTAAACATCTGCGTAATAATCTTAATGCAAAGACAGCAGGTTAAGTTTCACACATGGGCGGTAATCATTTGGCACCTAAGAATTTGATTAAAATTTGATTCAGACAATCATGATACGATTACAAAACAATATTCAATGCATCAATTTTTTAGCAATGCCTTTCGGCCCCAAATCTTTTGACATAAATCATGCAGTAGCTCTAAAAGAAATGAAGGTTTATGGTTTGCTTAAAGGTTTGGTATTTTTAATGTAGCAAATCTTTAAAGAACTTGTCTGTAATGTTTTGCAGTTCACATATATTGATTAAAACATAATTAAATTGTAAATATGATTGTTATTCATCCTTATAAATTATTTAATGAAAATATACACTCACCGGCCACTATATTAGGTACACCTTACTAATAACCCCATTTTGCCTTCAGAATGGCCTTAATCCTTCATGACATAGATTCAACAAGGTACTGGAAAATTCCTCAGAGATTTTGGTCTATATTGACATGATAGCATCACGCAGTTGCTACAGATTTGTCAGCTGCACATACATTATGCAAATCTCCTGTTCCACCACATTTCAAAGGTGCTCTAGTGGATTGAGATCTGGTGACTGTGGAGACCATTTGAGTACAGTGAGCTCATTGCCATGTTCAAGAAATCAGTCTGAGATGATTCACGCTTTATGACATGGCGCGTTATTCTGCTGGAAGTACTATGGAACATGATACTCAATTGGTACTAATTAGCCCAAAGTGT
The DNA here is from genome assembly GCA_903798205.1 of Danio tinwini. Classification (NCBI taxonomy): domain Eukaryota; kingdom Metazoa; phylum Chordata; class Actinopteri; order Cypriniformes; family Danionidae; genus Danio; species Danio tinwini. Next base: position 13,307,855 of record CAIGQZ010007154.1, on the reverse strand, counting down.
GCCAAGAAAATATCCCCACGTCATTACACCACCACCACCAGCAGCATGAACCATTGATACAAGGCAGGATGGATCCATGCTTTCATGTTGTTTACGCCAAATTCTGACCGTACCATCTGAATGTTGCAGCAGAAATCGAGACTAATCAGACCAAGCAATGTTTTTCCAATCTTCTATTGTCCAATTGAACAATTGAACAGATTCAGCTAGTTGTTCCTAAATCACGAATGGTCTGCCTTTACATATTAGGTCATGCTCTTCCCTTGGTGCTTTTAAGTCTCATTTAAAAAATCACCTTTTGTCTCTTGCTTTTTGATTGTTATTAATTAATTTTAGTCTGTTTTATATATTTTACTTGTTTTTACAAATGTATATATTTGTATGCTGGTCTTTTTGTAAAGCACTTTGGTCAACATCTGTTGTTTTTAAATGTGCTCTATAAAAAAGCAAACAAACAAACAAACAATTGGTGACACAGTGGCGCAATGGGTAGCACGTTCTCCTCACAGTAAGAAGGTTGCTGGTTTGAGCCTCAGCTGGGTCAGTTGGCATTTCTGTGTGGAGTTTGCATGTTCTCCCCGTGTTGGCGTGGGTTTCCTCCGGGTGTTTCCGGTTTCCCCCACAGTCCATGTGATACAGGTGACTTGGGTATGCTAAAATTGACCGTAGTGTATGAGTGTGTGTGTGAATGAGTGTGGATATTTCCTAGTGATGGTTTGCGGCTGGAAGGGCAACCGCTGCGTAAAACATATGCTGGATAAGTTGGCGGTTCATTCCACTGTGGTCACCCCAGATTAATAAAGGGACTAAGCGGAAAAGAAAATGAATAACTGAATTTTCCAATTTTGTTGAGCAAGTTGTCACCTCAGTTACCTGTTCTTAGCTGACAGTAGTAGCACTCGATGTGCTCTTTTGCTGCTGGTACTCAGACCAGCCCGTCTGGCACCAACAACCATGCCACATTCAAAGTCACTTAAATCACTTTTCTTCCACATTCTGAGACTCAGTTTGAACTGCAGCAGATCGTCTTGACCATGCCTAAAGGCATTGGCATTCAACAACATTTTTATTGTCAGTGCTGATTTATATTTTTGGAGGTGAAACTCATTCATTTATTCATTTCCTTTTTTGTCTTAGTGCCTTTATTAATTCGGGGTCGCCACAGCGGAATGAACCGCCTACTTATCCAGCACGTTTTACGCAGCGGATGCCCTTCTGCAACCCATCCCTGGGAAACACCCATACACACTCATTTACAGTCATACACTACGGTCAATTTTTAGCATACCCAATTCACCTGTACTGCATGTTTTTGGACTGTGGGGGAAACTGAAGCACCCAGAGGAAAACCCATGCAAACACAGGGAGAACATGCAAACTCCACACAGAAATACCAACTGAGCCAGCCGAGGCTCGATCCAGCAACCTTGTTGCTGTGAGGCGACAGCACTACCTACTGCGCCACTGCAACATCTAACTGAAAGTAAAATAATCAAATGTACAATAAAGCTGTATAGTCTTCATTGTATAAATAATAACATACAATTAATCTTTGTTAAAGCTACAAACTGCTTAAAACTTGCTTAAAAGGTTTACACAAGCCTTAAAAACACACGCAATTGATAAACTTTCACTTTATTATGGTTAAACTGAAATGACTTCAGAATTTTCATATGTTCTGAGCTGTTATACTTGGTCAACAATAATCCTGACGACATCCAGCAGTATTGCATGACATCCAGACTATTGCAGATTCGCACATTGCAAAATCAATGCTAAAACAATATATTGTGTTAAATAAGCAGCTTCCTTAAATATTCCCTCAAAGGCAGGTGTAACGCCTCTACAAAATAAAACCATTCTATTTTAGAGCGCATCAGTGACAGTATTTTGAAAGTAAGTGTCATACAGTGGATGACAGCTGAGAAATGGCTGAGTTTATAACACTGGCTGCGGTAATCAGTGTAAAGTATAAATATAACTGCTTAGTCATGGATCTCTCTATACCGCAGTGGCTGACACATTTCATTAAGTCAGTGTTTACCTCCCGGGTTTTAAATAGCAGGTCTCACTAGCACTGCAATTATTTGTTATTGGCTGTCGGCGAGACTGTTTAATCTTTGTTTAACATTTGTGCTACAGAATTGCAACAAGACTTTGTTGGTTTCCATCGAGAGGAAATGAAATCTCACTGACGTCTCATTGCATTTTGCTTTCTGTCAGAGAGACATATAGCCAATTAGTTTGCGTCTGACCCTCGTGTCTGACGTATACCAGTCTGTCTGTAATTTATCCGTCTGCGGGTTTTTAGTCCAGCCTTATTGATTATTACATTGATAAAGATGATGCTTCTGCTTTTGCCATGCATTGGTATAGTGATGTGAGAATTGTTAGCGACGAAGATTGGATCTGTCAGTAAGCCATTTCTCATTATTATTCATTCAAGTTGGCGATGGCTGAATGTTGCTAAAATTGAAATCGATTTTGACAGTTATGATGAGGGTTTTGGGCATATCTGCAGTATGTGTGTGTCACAGTGAATATTGATTCATGCATATGTGTGCAGGGAGAACGAGGAGCGGCTGGTTTGGATGGACGCACCGGTCAGGATGGGAAACCTGGGCCGCCTGGACCTCCCGGATTACGGGTCAGATGACATTAATCCTTGCACTGCATAGTCAAATGATCCGTAATCAGTCTGAATCATTTTCTGAAACTTTTTGATTTTGTAGGGTGACCAGGGAAAACAAGGGGATCCTGGAAGAGATGTGAGTGCTTCAGTTTGTTGCGTCTTCGATTTGCAGCTGTTGTCCAAAAATCAGTCCGGGTTTCAATCCGAAATTTTAATTGTTATGCTATAAAAAAACGTTATTATGGATAAATAAAGTTGTTTTAAATAAATAAACATTCAAGTTTGGTTGCATCATACTGTAACTTTGCAAACACATCAACTAATTTGCATTAGATTATTAGTAGACTGATAGGTAGTAATTAGGGCAACACAGGCTCATTGTGAAAACGAACCCCTACAGTATATACATTTCTGGAAAGCGCGTATGTAGCCAGAGCTACATATGACTGCGTTTCGTCTTTAAAACGAACGCTACGGGGTGGTATGATGCCGCCGACAGCTTCAGTTTTTTTTTCGCACCTCCGTGTGGGCGGCTTTTCTACAGCTCACCATTTACATCGCAAACTTGCAGACGCAGACTTGAGACTTGCAAACTTGAGACGCAGAGAGGAGTTGACCGGGAAGATGGGTTTGAGTCTGGTGAGGAATGGTTCCTGAAAGCAGGTAAAACAAAAACAAAAGGCTAAAATTTAAATAACCCAGTAAATAACAGGGTGAGAATGTGGTAACATCGGAAAACGTGGTAAAAATCAGGAAGCCGCGAGGGTTTCTTTTTCTGTATTGCTTTTTAAAACACTGTCGGTTGGGTTTAGGGATGGCAGTTGGCATGTTAATCAGGGCTTTTGAAAACACCATCTGTTGGGTTTAGGGAAGGGGGTGGGTGGGCTGATTTGCCGTGTCAGTCAGTTGACAGCTGCCTCTGGTGGATTTACATGGATACAGCAGGTGCAAATGGCACTCGCTAGAGAAATTTTGACAACATAAAAAACATACACACAGCAGCCTCTGGTGGATTTGTGAAAAAAAAAAAAAAAAACGTAGCTCATGTGGCGTATTTCGCAATCTCCAGAAATGTATGTAGGGGGACCGATCAATAATGAGCCTGGGTTGGATTAGGGTTAGCAAAATAGGTTGACTAAGAATAAGATGTAACTGTAAAGTTGCTTGTACTGTAGTGGAAGGAGAAAATCTGTTGCATGATCTTCTGAATAAGGTGTTAAAGGGATATTTTACTCTGCACTAAAAAATCTCATTGTTTACTCCACATTTCAAGTGTATCTGAGCTTCTTTTATTTGTTAATATATTATATATTAACAAATAATATTATATATTATATTATAATATTACATATTTTTTAATAATTATGTTAATTGAGTTTTCACAATAATACACACATAACAATACATCTTCAAAAGATAAAGAACAACTCAAAACAAAAAAAGAAAAAAGAAAAAAAGTCAGATTATATAGAGTTTAAAACATGACTTAAAACCATTGCATTAAAACAAAACATTTTTCCTGATGATAAAAATAATAACCTCTCACTAGAAGATATCGCACAATTCCTAACAAGTGTTTTGTTGTCAGTAGTGTAATGTCTCAATCATGTTTAAAGAAGATATTTTACATTATTTATTTTACATAGATACATTGCTACTTGTTACCAACATTCCTGAGAATCTCTTCTGAATATCATAAATGTTTGGATCCACTTGAGAGTGCGTAAATGATGAGTCCATTTTTATTTTTGGGTGAACTATTCATTTAAGCCAGGATTAGACTGTGTGCATTTTAAACTTGGTTGTAACTTAAGTACAAAAGGAGAATCATCACAACAAAAAAATCCTCCCTCAAATATGCACACACTACATGCTTTGAAAACTGTGTCAGATCACACGCTGCAAAATGTTATTAGATTATTATGCAGGAACGAGCAGCATGTGATCTCCCAAATCAGATTGTCATTGACAATTTATCAGGCAAACATTTACAGCAGTTTGCAGCTTTTTACACACAAGAGGTATGTTCCAAACAGAAGGGCTTTCTGCCCAGTGCTTCTCTTTGATCTTACGTTTGTTGTACATTTTCCAAGTCTACAAGCTGTCTAGTGGACCCATACAGCAGCTTGTTTTGTGGTTGCAAATTGGCTATTGCATAAATATTGGCATAATCATACAGTAGTCACAATTGTGCATATTTAAAATCAGTAATATCAAACATCACAACCAATCAACATAGGCTCATTCTGAAAACGTAGCCCTGTATACTGTACATTTCTGGAGATCGCAGAAGCTTTCCTGCTGTTACCAGTTTTTCCAGTAGCTTGCCATGTACATCAACAGACTTGAGACGCAGAGAAGAGTTGACCACGATGACAGGGTTTGAGCCTGGTGAAGAACAGCTTTAGAAAGCATGTAAGACATGTAAGCCAAAAAATAAAATACTCAAGTAAATAACATAGTAAGAATGTGATAAAATCTGGCAAACCCTTTTCTTTTTCTGGATTGCTTTTTAAAACTGTTGGTAGGGTTTAGGGAAGTGGGTGGGCGGGTCAATTGGTGCTTTTGAAAACACTATTGGTTGGGTTTAGGGAAGGAGGAGGGTGGGTCAGTCAGTCATTCAGTCAGTGGCCTCTGGTGGATTTACGTGGGAACAGCAGGCCGAATGGCACTCGCAAGAGAAATTTGACATCTCAAAAAGTGTACACAGCAGCCTCTGGTGGATTCGCAAAAACAAAAACTGCAAAAAAACGTAGCTCCTGGGATGTATTTGGTGCTCTCCAGAAATGTGTATAGGGATACGTATTCAGAATGGGTTGAAACCGATGAAGGTCCTAGTAGTAGCAGATCATAAGCAGATACTGTTAATACTCAAATTTCTGCTACTTGACACAGCTGCAGATCTGTTTGGCTAATTATGTTTTGTTTCCTAGGGATTGGCAGGATTAAGAGGGCCTCAGGGTCCCCCAGGGCCACCTGGGCCCTCGGGAGCTGATGGCACACCTGTGAGTAATAGCTCAGTTTGTTTTGGGAAAATCACGTCACTAAACAAATTCATTTGCTGAGTCATAAGCATGTGCTTTATCACATCAAAATAATATTTTGCTTTATTTTAGGGTAAAGCGGGGGAGGATGGGAAACCAGGACTGCCTGGAAAGGCTGTAAGTGAAGTTATAATTATACATTTTTTCAAAAATATTTGCATCTACAGTACATGCAGGATACATTACTTTTACTTTCAGGATACATTATTCAACAACTCAATTGTAATATAAGTCACATGCAGTGCTTTCCACACATAGACACAGATTTCTTTACCAATATTATCATCCTTTTACACTCCTTTACAATCCTTTTTTTTGTATCTGTCAAAGATAACCAAACATCTATGTTCAAATAAGCAGTGTAAAATCTTCTCTTGCCCTGCACATTTCGTACTGCTCATTGTGTGTGTGTGAACTGTCAACAACAGTTTCTCAGACAGTCTCATGTGCTCTGCAGAGACCCACAGAGATGCGCCTTTTTTAGGGTTAAAAAAATCGTCTGGCTACTTCAGCCGGAGTTTCTAAATCTCCTAAAATGTTCAGGAGTCGTCTTTTGCTTTCGCTTTCTAAAGTTGTTGCGTTTTTGCTCTTTTATTAAAGACTACTTTCCGCTTGGCTTCACAGCTGACAGCGTGCACACAGCTGCAAGACCAAGAGATAAAGTAAATAATAGATTCTTTAATCTAAACTATTTTTAAAAAGTTTATTAAATACTCGGAGAGGACGAAATGGCTAGTCTAAACTGGCTTTTAATTACTAGTAAATATCCATTTTTGAGATACTGTCTGTTTTTATGTCTGTTTAATTTTCCTGTAATTAATTTCTCATTTGCTGTATATGTTAATAATTTGATGATGTTAATATATTACATATTTTATACATATCTAAAATGCTTTGGCAATACTGTATTAATGTCATGCCAATAAAGCAACCTGAACTTATTCAATTATTATTTATTTATTTATAATAATTTATTTATTATTATTTATTAACAATTATTTCTTAGCCTTTTTTAAAAACTTGAACCCATTAAAAAGAAACTGTGCTTAACACTGTCATGATAAATAAAAGTATTGTTAAAAATCACATAATTTTTTGTCACATGTAGTAACCATTTATGTGCCATGGATGTGTTTTAATCTGGCTGTATATTATAAACGTGTGGGAACCACTGCACATGTATACATTTCCAATACATTTTTTTTCTCAGATCAGCTCCATCTAGAATGCAGACACTCATTCCAGTTTAGTAGCCACACCAGAGCCCTTGTCCTCCATAAATGAGACGATTATACCATCCTGCTGATTATAAATCACCCTCTTAGCAGCCGTTTAGTGGGAGGCAACGCAGCCTAATAAATGCTTTGTAGTTCAAATATGTGAGGAGTTTCAGTCAGCCGTGTACTAATGTTCGGTTAACCTCACTCAGATAGATTACACCGCTGACGCAGAGTTTACGCAAATCCCGCTCGTCCTGCAGTTTCTACTGATTTACTGATCACAGCCCTGAACCAGCTGTGGTAATTGCAGGAGCTATATCGGGCTGGATGGCACCCGTCATATATCTGTAATATGAGGCTGCGCGTCGCATGAAGCGTTTAGAAGAAAAATTACTGCTTGAATGAGCCACACAAAATTACAAGAGTTCTCATACCAAAACAGGAAGAGCTGATTACAGGAAGTCTTGATTACAGAAATTATGAAAACGCTTTGCACTCCTCCAGATGTCTGTGTTTAGCACCTCGTTTTCTATCAAACTTTTTTTCAGGGTGAAGATGGCGTGCCAGGAGAGGATGGTCGAAAGGTAATAAAATACCTATTGTTGAGCACTTGTGTGTAATTAGGTTGTCATTTTTGATAGTTAGCGTCTGACAAATCCTGCATTTACAGGGAGATAAAGGAGAGCAGGGGCCTGCTGGAAGAGACGTGAGTTTCTCAAACCAATCTTGCTTATCATCCTGTTCTCACACTCTTATCCTGCTTTCACAACATAAGACAAGTCCATCACAGCTTATCAGAGGCAGCGCTACATAACATTTTCCAAGTGTACATATTAGGACTTCTCTGAGAGATATGTTATTTGACCAATTTGTGGATTTCATTTGCTATGTTGCATCAAAGGTAAGCATATAACAGGTTTGTAAAAGGCTGCTGTCCTTGACCCCTAAGTGCTGCCTAATAATGTTTCATTTTGTACTCTATGTCTGTACCTGCTGTTTTCATCCAGCGATTTGTGGCCACATTTTACTCTAAATGTACTCAGATTTGGTTGTTTTCTTTTATTCAGTCCATGTCATTATGTCTAGCTGCCCTTTTTGCTGTTTGTCTGCCTCACACAGCTAATTTTCCCATCAGCACAAATCAGATTTGTTGTTAAATGGATGTTTTCAGTCAGAAACATGCACGCACACAGACACACATTTTAAATGTGTGGATGCTCTTCTTCCTGTGCTTGATGCTGAGTGCAGTCAGTAATTATGAGTCAGCAGCCTTATGGGAGAAACTCTTCACTGATGAGTTTATTTGATGTGCAAATTTATGCCCATTAATTAAAGAATTAATTTGTATCATGGTTATTTCTCTCATCTCCTTCTCTCTGTCTTTCTTGCTCCATCCTTAGGGTCGAGATGGGATAAAAGGTGATCGGGGCATTGCAGGACCTAGTGGCCCACAAGGTCCTGTTGGACCCCCTGGAGTCCCTGGAAATGTTGGACCACCAGGATCTGTGCGTTTGTGCATGTGTTTGAATATAAATAGACTACTCTGCTCCTCTATTAATCCCTGAAGTTCTGAAGGATGCTACATTTATGCAAAGAGCTGTATATCTTTTTCCTGCTCTGTTTTTTACCAGGTGGTCTATGTTAAAGGGGAGCCGGCAACACCGGGACCTCCAGGGCCTCAGGGCCCTCCAGGAACCCCTGTAAGTAACATCTACCAATGCTGGATCTTTAGTTCATTTTAGTTAGAGACTATGGGCCCTATCATACACCTGGCACAATAAGGTATAAGACATGTTTGGCACGATTTGTTGCTATTTTCAGACCAGCGCAACCCTAATTTTCACATTTTGTGCCACATTGTTTAAATAGCAAATACTTTCGCGCCACTTTGTGGACTCATGGGTGTTCTGGTCTAAAAAGGTAGTGTGTTAAGGTGCATTGTTGGCGCTATGCTATTTTGATGAACTGAAATAGACTGCGCCATTGACCAACTAAAAGCTGGTCTAAAGTCCAGTGCAGAGATGTTACTTATGCGCCTGTTAATAATAATGTTATTATTATTATTAGCAGTGGTATTTATTATATGCATATTTATATTTGTTTTAATGAAAACAAGTTTAGATTTGTCCACCTGTCGAGTTTTCAGTGGAGTGCGTACAACACTGTTTCCTTATCCATGAAAGTAAAGGAGTAAAGTAAAGAGTAAAAGTAAAATATAGAGAAAGTAAAGTGGCCGAATGGAGGAGGCTCATTCTTTATCCTCGGGCTGTAAAGCATTCAGTAAAGCATTCAGTTTTTCCACTTACAAAGTGGCCATGTAAATAGCAAATGCGCCATGGTGCGACGCAACTAACTCCTAAAGGGAATGTGAGATGAGGCTCTGATTGGTTTAATGCATGTTATTCTTAAAACACACCCATAACTCATTAGGAGAATAAGCAGAACCCTGTTAGACCATACGCAATGGCACAGAGTGTATTTTTCTGTCCTTAAAATAGCAAAAGTGGATTCAGACATGCCCTTAATGCTTTTGCGCCATTCACTTTAGATGTTGCGCCTAGATCATTAAAATAGAGCCCAATGTCTTTTTGCCACAGATTTTTATTTTTTTTCAAAGCATCACTTTATTTAAATGGAAAAACTACAATATAAATGCAGTATATTGTATTTGATTGTGTTCTGTCAATTAGGGAATACCTGGAGTTCCAGGATCTGCTGGAGCAAGAGTAAGTTTATCTTGTGTGTGCAAATCAGTGTGTGCTTTTATATATCATGACGCAAGTTGTCATAATGTGATCATTGTAGGGTGAGCGAGGTTTGCCAGGCTTAAAAGGAGATGTGGTGAGTTTATTTTTTAGTGTATTTAAGTGCTCATGGCTCTTAGAACAGACATAAGGCTGTACACCTAACCATAATAATTGAACTCTTTTGATTGCCAGGGTGATCCAGGAGAGGATGGAAAACCAGGAACTTCAGCGGTTAGCAAAATGCTCGCATACAGAGTAGCACATGCATTGACAGGCAGGATGACTAATGTTGTTTTCCCCATGTTTTGTTAAAGGATGTGAAAAGAGCTCTGTCAGATTTTGGCATTGAGGTACTGAGAAATTTATCAAGATTGACATAGTTTGTTTGCATATATACATACGTCTCTCTCCTATACTTCACTTGGATTTTTCATTTTACTGTAGGTCAGAGAACTGAAACTATTAGTTGATGAAAAAAGCGATCTGGATTCAAGGAGGAGTGAACTGTCAGGAAAGAAGGGCGAAAAAGGAGAAGTCGGACCTAGAGGCCCTTCAGGAGTAGATGTGAGTGCATTTTATGTTCATGTGTGACATTTTATATGAGTGGTGTCTGGTATTCAGTAGCTGGATGAGTAGTGTTACAGGGCTTTTTGCAAAAAAAAAGAATGGTCCAAAGCCATTGGCGCTGTCCCTGGTGCTGAATCAACCAACAACTCTTTTTTTTCCCCAATGAATTAATGTAATTTAAATGTCTTATCCTCAACTATTTTTGAACTTTATACTTTTTTCAATCATGCATTTGACTTTCAGGGTGCAAGGGGTCTTCCAGGTGAGCGAGGTGTGAAAGGAGAGCAGGGCGAGAAAGGACCCGTTGGTCCACAAGGTCCTACAGGTAGGGCAATTGGTGAGAGGGGCCCTGAGGGTCCACCAGGACAAGCAGGTGAACCCGGAAAGCCTGGGATACCAGGAGTACCAGGACGAGCTGGTGAACTTGGAGAAGCTGGCAGACCTGGGGACAAGGTAGAACTGCATTGGTATTTTGTCACAATACTATTTTTACATGTTTTAGAAGATAAATGGCTGATTGAAGAAAGCATGATATGAATTTAATATAGAAATGGGATTGTAATTTGTCTTTGTTGCAGGGAGATAAAGGGGAGAGGGGCGACAAAGGGCCAGCTGTAAGTATCATTGCTGTCATTCATGCAAAGAAACATACATGTGAATGAAAGTAATCTAGCCTAGTGAATAAATAAACTACCTTTTTTAATTTTCATTTTTTAAGGGTCCAGCAGGATTACCCGGCTTAGGGGGGCCTCCAGGGCCAAAGGTAATTCACAGTGTATTTTTTGTACACAATAGTATAAGATTTGCAGTTTTCTATTTTGTGTATTAAAAATGAGCAAGTACAGTATGATAGTTGGAAAGAAGGCCTTGAGAATATACATGCATGCTCAATTAACTTACATTAAGTAAGACATAATTTAATTCAATTTAAAACCCTGCATAGGTTATACTTATGTAAGGTGAAACTGCAAGTTTTTTCCTCAGGTATCTCCACTCTGTAACAGGTGTAAAACAGCAGAAGGATCGCTAACCCAATTAATATGGTTGTATCCTAAATTACAAGAATTTTGGGAAAATATATTTGAATGTTTTTCTAAAGCCCTTCAAAAAAATCTCAAACCATGTCCATTTATAGCTGTTCTTGGGATAAGTAGTAAATTAGAGGTGTTTAATAAATATGAAAGACAAACCTTGTTATTTCGTATGGTAATTGCCAAAAAGGTCATTTTGGGAATGTGGAAAAATTAATCTGTACCTAAATTTGGTATGTGGGGTAGAAATCCTGTAAACATGCTTGCGATAAACAAACATGCATAATAATGATAAATTGGAGATATTTGATAAAACATGGGGACAGATATTAGAACACCTTAATGCATTGGAAGAAATGCAAGCATAACCAGTGAGCCCTGTCAATAACATAGTAATTAAAGATTGAGTGTAATTGATTTTCACTATTCATGTGCCCAAACTATTATTTGACAATAAAACTATAGTCAGGATAATGCATTTTTTCTGGTAATATAAGAACAATGTTACTTTATAATTCCTTTTGATTATGCATTACATGACCAGCTAAACAATTTTTTGCTTTCATGTGCATTTGTCCCTCTGTGTTCTGTTGTTCGGTTGTTCTGTCATAGGTTAGTGTAGTGTAGTGTATATTATATGTATTATTATTGTATTGTATTGTATTGTATTGTATTGTTTTATTCTATATTTTGTTGTAGTTTTATAAAATGCAAAAAGCTCATAAATAAACGTTTAAAAAAAAATTTCCCCCAAGGGAGATTCTGCTTTTGTTCAGAGTGGTTTGCCTGGTCCAAGGGGTCTGCCAGGCCCCGCAGGTGTCCGAGGAGAGCCAGGTGCAGTAGGACCTCAAGGATCTATTGGAGAGCGGGTGAGGGTGGAGTTTCTGAAACATTTATATGTATAGCAGCATGTTATCTAGGTTCTTGACCTTAGTTGACAGTCTGATTTGAGATATGTCCCCCTCTCAGGGCTACACAGGTGCTCGTGGGGAGAAAGGAGACAAAGGAGCAAGTGGAGAAAGGGGAAAAGATGGCTCCCCAGTGAGTATACCCTTAACTGACAATAGAAATTTTATTCTCTTTTTAATTTGCAATAACACTGTTGTTTTCTAATCTTAGGGAAGTCAAGGAGAGTCAGGAAAATCAGGACAAGATGGGAAGCCGGTGAGAAACAAATTTTCTTTTTAGCTATCATGTTCCTGTGTGAATTAACATTTTTAATTACTTTATATCTAATTAACACTGTATTTGATGTTGTTTTGAGATATCTGTCAAGGTAAGCATCATTAGAGTTGCTCATACAAAAAGCAAAAAAAATATATTCTAGGTGGGTAAACTGAGTTTCTTTCTTTTTTTACACCATTTGTAGATAATTTGACTTGTTGTGGATACATTTTTTGTTACTTTAATAAGTGCTAAGATGATTTTTGACTGACACAGACTGACACTAGACGTAACAGTGAACCAGCATATCACAGTATTTTGGATTGGCTTTTTTTAAACCTAGGCCAGTAAATAGCCATCAAATTAACCAATTACAACACCCTATTAACCACCTTAGAGAATCATAAAACCTACACAGGGACATCATTTACACAGGCACCACCACTATCAGATGATGCTTTATGATTGAACAGCCGTGTTTAAGTTTAAGGTAAGTTTAAGGTTCAGGTTTAGGTAAGTTGACCAGAATATGGTGAGTTCTGCAATTCTTCTGCTCTTTTTTTGAGGGTCCGAAGGTGTTTTATGATTAGTTTGCTTTTAGTAGCCATATAGTATGAAAACATTCTACCGCTTATGAAATGGAAAAGAGGAAGAGAGTTAGCTTTAATGGGGAAGAGGAGAGCTTAAGCTCTCACTCACACCTTTATTTATTCTCCTCTGGAGCAGGGTTTGAAGGGACCGGCCGGTCCGCCAGGCCTATCTGTGAGTAACAGCATCCCAACGTGGCAGCCTCTCTTGGGCTTGCCTTTGTAGGAAAATCCTGGGGATTTGCTGCGAGTACTAGGCCTTGCTGTGAGCACTAGCTGACTTTCTTTGCCTGAGGCTACATAGATGAACCACACAGAAGTAACAAATGCAGCACTGCTTCTATGACTAACCACTCTGTCTCCTCTCTTCCTCCACCACTCCTTTTTATAATCCTACTTTCTTCATTTTTTCTTCATCACTCCACTCGAAATTTGGACCATCACACCTCTGCTCTCTATACACTTCCTGTACCTCCATTCCTCCACTCCCTCTCTCTTTAGGGCTTGCCTGGGTTCCCAGGAGTGCTGGGCAGACCGGTAGGTTCTCTGTGGCTGAAACAGGCTGCTTTGCTAATAACGGGAAGGGGGCCGTCCTTGTTTTTTTTTGTGTGCTTCTATGTCATACTTGTGTGAGTGGAAATTCACATTGTCTTTTAAATATATGTACAGTACATGTCTTATGTGTCTTTGAGCAGTATGAATGTTTGTATTTTTATTTACTACTATTCAAAAGTTTGTAAGATTTTTTAAAAGTACTACTGGGATGTACTTTGTAAGAACTCCTGAAATCAAATTGTTAAAAGTGACATAGTTTTACCATCACACAAATAAATGATGTTTGAAAATATTATATAAAAAGTGTCGATTTTGGTAAGACTTTGGTGGTCCCTATTGCACATTTTGTTGACTAAGAGCAACTACATGCCAATTAATTCTCATTTGAGTATTAGTAGACTGTCTACTTAATATCTGCTGATACAGCACCTTCAACAGACATTCAACTGACTATAAGAAACTTTGCTAGTACATGTCAACTTACACTAACACTAACCCCAACCCCAACATAACAGTCTACTTATAGTCTAATGAGAATTAGTTGGCATGTAGATGCAATGTAACAAAATTTTAAAAACATGGTTAAAGGGACCATCAAAATAAGTGAAACCGCAATTTAGATTGTAATGTTTATAATATTATTGTTTTATTGTTAAATGTTAAATAAATATTAATTAACTAATTAAATGCTGCCTTGGTAAGAGAACTTTGGCGAGACCTTTAAAAAATCTTATTGGCCCTTAAACTTTTGAAAAGTTATTTATGGCCATGTACACACTGTAAACAATGACAACTCAATTTAAATACAGGAGATAATACCCTAAATTAATGTTTCATGTGTGCATTCCAGTTGATGGAGTTAATAAAGTAAGCAGTTGAAAGTCACTGTTTTTTTATTTGTGGCTTTTGTATCAACAAGTAGCTGTTCAGTTCAGTTCTATATACTGTATAGAATTCTTTTTAGCTAGCTTTATTTGTTGTGAGTTTGTTTGGTTGTTAATGCAGTTTTCATTCCTCAAAAATTATGCAAATTATGTATTATTTCTATCCAAAATATGTATACAGAACAGGGTTAAGCACAAAAGGTAACATAAAAGGCACATCCAAACATTTGCAGTGTGTATATGGCTGATGTGTGTCCTGTGTTTGTGCAGTCAAAAGTATGTCTGTCCATTTAGAGCTTGTGTGTATTGTTTATGTGTGCATGGGTGTACAGTATATATGTGTGTGTGTGTGTATGTGTGTGTTCTCTATATTTGCATCAGCAACTTGTTCATACCAAATATGTATTTTGCACAGGGGAATCCAGGAGAACCAGGAATAAGAGGACCAACTGTATGTATAAATGCACATTTACGTACAAACACAAATTAAATATAGTATTTCTAACCTTTGTTTCGATTTTTCAGGGTCCGATGGGTGGAAATGGACCCCCGGGGCCTCCTGGCGTGAAGGTTAATGCTGCACAATTTGATTTGATTGCCGTGAACTTTGTAATTATAAATAACAATGCATGTATATGTACGCATTTTTTTGTGTCGATGTTCAGGGTGACCAAGGAGAACCAGGCATTGGAGTTCAAGTAAGTTTTCCAACTGAGTAGCGATAGAATGCTTTCCTTCAGGCGATTTGACACGCAGCAATGTGTATTTGGAGTTACATAACTAGAGTTTAGCCACTCTTCAATCTTTTCTCTTCATTTTTCAAGGGCCCTCCTGGACCTCAGGGCAACAGAGGTTTACCTGGACCTGCAGGCACTCCAGGAGCCATAGTAAGATTAAAACGCAATATTGGACTCGTTCCAACAGCTCAGACGCTTTTGACCTCTATCTCTCCGTAGAGGTCATTAGACAATATCTGCAGCTTCAGCTTAGAGCCTCTTCACTCGCTCAGTTCATCTGTCTGTTTTATTTATTATTGGCGCTTGTAGTCCTTAGTTTGCCCTTGCATTTCAGAAAGCAAAATTACAGTGTTTTTCTTCCTCGAGTACAGTAGGCCTGTTTCAGCAGATAGCACATAAATATTAGTATACTATTGTTGTTCTGGTGGGTTTAACATAGACATCTTGTTTTCATAGATACTGATGATTTATATTTGTTTGGGTAAACATGAATTGCAGCGTTTTTAATGTTTACAGGGACCACAAGGACCTCAAGGGCTTCCAGGACAAGTGGTGAGTAAATAAACATACCAGACAAACTAATGTATTACAGAGAATTTGCTAAATGACATTTTTACCTCTTCAAGTAATTGGCATAATGGCGAAAGTGAGGCAAAGCTTGATTGCGGGTCCATGCAACAAATAGCAAGTGTCTGCTGTGAGAGAACACTTGACTTTAGATTTGAACAACAATATAGCCGTTCAAGGACTAATGCTTCTGTGAGGTTGAACTCGCAGTTCACTTTCTCAAACGAACACATTTGCTCTCGGTCATGCCGTTTCAGGCTTAATCCAGTTATGAGATTGTTGTGTATATATATTGCATGGATATGTGTTGTATTTTGAGGTGGTTGGCAATACTCAGACCTAGTTTTATATAAAGCCTCTGTTCTGCCAACACTCATACACATTTTAAAAACAGGGCATTCCTTAGACGTCTGTTAAATATATATACAGAAGCCTAAATACTAAAAGCAATCCTAACCAATTCCCTAAACAATGAAAGCTTCACGTAATTCTGTTACTTTATATGCAGGTTTTATGCATTAAAGGGATAGTTTACCCAAAATCATAATTTACAGAATATTTACTAGGGGTGTGAACCTACACTGGTCTTACTGTTTGGTTCGTTTATGATTATCATGTCATTGATTCGGTTCAATTCGATATCTGGGTGCATCACTGTGCATTGACGATGCTTTCCACATACAATTTTATTTTTTCTTCACAGCAAGAATTCTTGAATTTTCAAATATATTCATATTTATACATTATATTATTCATTCATTAATTTTCTTTTCGGCTTAGTCCCTTTATTATTCTGGGGTCGCTACAGCGGAATGAACCGCCAACTTATCCAGCATATGTTTTACCCAGCGGATGCCCTTCCAGCTGCAACCCATCACTGGGAAACATCCATACATACAGTACTCATTCACACACATACACTACGGACAATTTGGGCCCAATATCAATTCTATTTTTGTACCCCTACCCCTTCCCCTTCCCCTTCCCCTTGGCCCTTACAACCGAGGGTTAAGGGGAAGGGCTTCAAAACTTCAAACCAACAACCTTCTTGCTGTGAGGCGAACGTGCTACCCACTGCACCGCAGCCCCACATTATATTATTTGTAATACAAGTTAGTCCTTTAATACAAGCAGTCAGATATATAAACTGCACCTTTAATTTTACCTGCTCAAAGAAAACTCTTTTTGAATGTTTTAAACAAAACTCAAATACAATCACAGAAGACAACATGAGCATTTATAGTATATAAAGTAATGTAAATATTATTGTGCTTGCTTTTTGAGCATTGTCGAGCATGTTCTTTCATCCACGCTCAACAGAAAGGGCTGCGATTGGCTCTAAAACTGTCAGCGCTGTTTACCAATGAGTGAGGTGGACACTGAAGAATGTGCGTTAACGGTCTTCATGATCATAATAATCACAGCTGATCGGTAATAAACACTGTGGTGAGGGGGTGTGGCCGAGAGCCGTGGGAGCGAAACGAGGCCCGCCACAGATGAGATACACCTGTGGCGCGCACCTGCCTTCAATCCCACGGAAGGAGCTCTGGACTATTAGAGAAGGAACGATGGCAGAGGACAGGGAGAGAGGACCGGGCCCGGACATGTTGTTTTACTTTTGCTTTTAGTTTGACGGCAGTCTCCGTGAGGCATTTCTGGTCTCCT
>CAIGQZ010007154.1:13254814-13275501 GCA_903798205.1 Danio tinwini | reverse complement strand
AATATAATATAATATAATATAATATAATATAATATAATATAATATAACAGAATATAATATAACATAATATAATATAATATATTATAATATAACATAATATAATATAATATAACATAATATAATATAATTTTTATAAGTACAAATATTATAAGTACAGATTAGAATTTTTATATTTGGGTTTTACATATATATATTAAGTATTGATCAAGTCACCATTTTCCCAGAAGACATATTTCTAAAGGTGCTATTGACATTTTCACCAGATGTTAACAACCAAAGAAATCCATACAGTATATGACACATATAAAATGACACAGGGAAAAAGTATGAACACATGAAGAAAGAAACTGTAGAAAGGCAGTGAAAGCACAGACAGCAGCTGAAATCTCTCGGTAGTTCTTCAGCAACCCTCTGCCCTTTCTCATTGTAAATTAATATTATCCAATTCAATCCAACATCAACATTACCAGGATGATGAAGATGAAACCAGGGTGAACATTTACGCAAGACAATGATGAACACAGCCAAGGAAACTCTCAAATGGGAAGGAAAGGAATATCAAGCTGGTTGAATGGCCTAGCCAAGCACCTGAATTGAATCCAATAGAAAATACAAAATAAAGATCAGATTTGATGACTTCATTCTGCATATGAGAGGCGTCTTTAAGCTGCCATCACCAAAAGGCCTGTAATATAAAGTATTAAATACGTTTCAGTAGTTCAGTACATTATCCTTGTGTCATTCCATTATTACACATAATTTTTTCAGATTATTTTTGTTATATTTTTATGTTTGTACTGTTTGGGTTTTTACCAAAATCTGGTTCAATTCTACGTCAACAGGTCCATTTAGAAAAAATTTTCCAGAAAAAAACATGACTGTTGAGTACTTTTTTCTCCCCCTGTAACTGTTACACTGAACAACGATGAAACATGCCCTTTTATTCATGTTATTTTGAAACATTAAAGCATATTAAGTTTTTAATATATTTTCTATGTAAATGAAATATCTTTTGTACATTTAATTTGATGCACACACCGAAATGAAACCTCTTGTCTTTGACCAACAAATATTAAAAATGTCACTATAAGATGTCCTTTTGCCTAATTTTAAGTACATGTGATGTGCAAAATGTACATTTGGGGCCAATAAGATCCCAAAATAATTCATAATAATTAATAATAAATAATTCAAAATATATCAAAATGTAAGAAAAAATCTGCAAGTAACGTATATAATCTAATTAAAGAATTGTATAATATTATAATGAATGACAAAATCTGTAAATGTAATTTGTGCATACAGCATTGAGGTGGAGATTGTCTTGACCTGAGTTTGTACTAGCTGTATTCTATCACTATTTTGAGATTGATTGGCACAAACGTACCAGTTCTTTTAATAATTCAACAAAATTAGCACATTTTCAGCTACACTCTACTTTTCACTCTACAGTTCTTGTATTTCAAAGCATAAAGTGGAATAATGTGCACTTAAACATTAAACAAAACATTTCATTTGATGCCCAGGGTGACAGAGGTTTTGATGGCGTTATAGGGCCAAAGGGAGCACAAGGAGAGAAGGGTGAACGGGTGAGTATGCCAGCCATTTAGCTCCCCTGCTGTTTAAGCCTAACAGTGCTGATCTCAGTCAAGAAGAGGCTTATCAAATGTTCCACCTTCCTCTCACTTTCTTTAGGGCCCACCTGGCATCCCTGGTGCTCCTGGTCCGAGAGGTGTGGATGGACCAGCTGGTCTAACAGGCCCTCAAGGACCTGCTGGAGGTAAAGGTCCTGAAGGCCTGCAAGGACAAAAGGTATTAAAATAACTCTTTATGGGCAAAGAAACTATTAGATAATGATTGAACTTGAGTGTATATGTTTTCCTGAATTTGTTAAATTCAAACTCCAAGACACTTGACAAAACCATGCTTTTTTTAATTAGAGTAAGACTTTATATTAGAATAAATTAATGACTATAACTATATATATATTTTAACTAATGCTGTCATATTCTCTAGCTAAGACTAACCTTTCGAAAGTGCAGTTCTACGTTTGCAAAAAATACTTATGTTCTGGGTTCATTTTGTGTCTGATATAACCTGTGGTTCAGCGAACAAGTGAGTAATCAGAGCCGATTCAGTGAGGATGTGAGTTTTCGTTCCAATTTAGTGCATGATTCAGACCATTCACTCTGTTCATTTTTTCATGACTAATTTGCCCATTGATTACGCAGTTTTACTGGAGTGTGTCTCTCTCTAAACATACAGTACATTCAAAAGCTATTTATTTCTGATTTATTTGATACCTTTGGTACAATTCACATGCAATTTTTTTTATTTCCTTGTGTAATGATTATTATTATTTATTTATTCCTGTGACTTGTGTATGTATTGATGCGAATCCAGTTCTGCTCCTGAATAGCCCTGCAGAAAACATGCATTCTTATGCACAAGAAGCCATTGCTAGTTTATCATATGTGAGCTATTGAATATTTATTATAGGGAGAAAGAGGTCCTCCAGGCCCTGGTATGGTCGGGCCACGTGGCACCCCAGGAATCCCAGGAGAAAGAGGAGAACAGGTTACTTTAAGCACACACTTTACCCTCTGCAATTGTTCTCTTCATGTCTGTCATCACTAAATGTGTTTCTTTCTGTTGTTTCATCAGGGCGAAATAGGCCCTGAAGGATCTAAAGGAGACAGAGGAGAAGCAGGAATGACGGTCAGAATAAATGTTATTTTTTTATTTATTCTGCTACTTAAGCCTCTCAATAAACACATGAGATAAGTGACAATGACACAAGGATGGGTTGCTTCTCTCTTTACTGTTCAAGGAGGATGAGATTCGGACTTATGTTCGTTCTGAGATGAACCAGCACTGTGGTGAGTGGATCTTTCATAATCATCATTTATCTACAACACTTTTCTATTTTTAATAATGATTATTTCAATTTCTATGTCATGAAGTCAAATCCAATCTTCTATATTGACCTTTTATTTTAAGCTGCACTCAAAGAAACAGAGGGCCCTATCATACACCATGCGCAATAAGGCGCAAGACGTGTTTGGTGCGATTTGTTGCTATTTTCAGACCAGCACAACACAAATTTTCACGTTTTGCTCCACGTTGTTTAAATAACAAATACATTTGCACCACTTTGTGGGCTCTTGGGTGTGCCAGTGTAAAAAGGAGGTGTGTTAAGGTGCATTGTTGGCGCGTTGCTGTTTTGAAGAACTGAAATACTATTGACTACACTATTGACCAACTAAAAGCAGGTCTAAAGTTCAGCGCAGAGTGGGTTAGTTGTGCGCCTATGCAGGTCCAAACGCGTACACATTGCTTAATATACACAGGATGTACAGCAATACACAAATATTTTTACATATGAAAAAAATTAAAGGATTAAAATGTTACAAAAATTTTCTACATAAATACAAAAAAAAAAACACTACTTTATGCCTCATCTGGGGGTGCTTTTTTCAGATTATTCATGATAATTTGTATTTATATAATGTTATTATTATTATTAGCAGTTTTCCTATCCACGAAAGCAAAGGAGTAAAGTAAAGAGTAAAAGTAGCATAAAGAGAAAGTAAAAAGGCCGAATGGAGGAGACTTGATTAGGGCTGTGCTATTAATCAAAATCGAAGTTAATCGCAAGAGGCTGCAATATAAAATATAAATGTATTATTTAATTTCCCCCGCCCAGAGCAAATGCATGTCTGAGAGTCTGTCTAGCCAATTGAGTGAGCACACTTTCGTTCTGCCCAATCAGAATAGCGCAACCGAACTACGCCCACAATAAAAAAAAGAAAACAAACAGGAAAGAGCTGACAAGTGGGATTATAGTGTCTGTTGCTTCAGAAGCATTAATAGACAAATTTATATCAAATGAAAACAGCATTGGTAATATGGGAATATTTTTGTTTTAAAGTCACAGACACCGAACTTAAACAGGTCATTTTTAAGAGCTGTCTCAAAATTGTTGCCACGGCTTAGTTTATTTAGCTGAAGTTGATTGCAAAAATGTAATCAAATCGCAATCACAATTTCTGTAAAAAAAAATCGCAATTAGATATTTTCCCAAATGGCACAGCCCTAGACTCTATCTTTATCCTCGCGCTGCAGATGGTCTGCTTAACTGTTTTCTCGCTAGTGAAGTGTTCAGTTTTTCCACTTACAAAGTCCACCATGTAAATAGCAAATGTGCCATGGCGCAACACAACTGAATCTTAAAGGGAATGGGAGATGCGACTCTGATTGGTTTAATGTATGTTATGCTCAAAACACATCCATAACTCATAAAGAGAATAAGCACAACCCTGTTAGGCCATGAGCTGGGGCGCAGAGCGTATTTTTCTGACCTTAAAATAGCATATTTCTGACAAATTTCATAGCATATTTTAAATAGCATATTTCGGCAATTTCAGACACGCCCTCAATACTTTTGACTTTGCACCTAGATCATTAAAATAGAGGCCAGAATGTTAAAGGCATAGTTCACCTAAAAATGAAAATTCTTTATTTACTCAGCCTCAACTTGTCAACAAATGATTTTTTACTGAACAACAAAAAAGTATTTTGATAGATGTTGGAAACCTGAAGCCATTGACTTCCATTTGTTTTTCGTACTCGTACTGTGGATGTCAATGGTTACACGTTTATAAAATTCCTCAAAACATCTTCTTTTGTGTTCAACAGAACAAAAATTAAACTGAAACTCGTTTCTGAGTCAAGGGTGAGTAAATGATGACAATTTTCATTTGTGGGCAATCTATCCCTTTAATAGCTTAAGAAGCTTTGTTGTTTCTCCAAATCAACTGCAAAACTTGATAAATGGTCTGGCTCTACTGTCAATAAAAAACGGAATAAAATGACACGCTGCTTATTACTTTTTCATTAAATATTCTTTTCACTCAGAAATACACTTTACAGAACTAAAATACATAGCAAATGCTGATTTTTATATAATTCATTCTTTGTTCTCTTGATTTAATCCTCTCTTTTTCTCTTTTTGTCTCAAAGCTTGTGGAGGTAAGTTAAATGAAATAGCCTCGTTTTAACGAGTAGACATTTTTTCAATGAGTAGACATTGCATCAGCAACTCATGTGCACACAGTACTCAAACTGTAAATGTGTGTGTGGCTGTCTTGTGTGGGTCTCGGGGTGTGTATAAAGCTTGTTGTTGAGTACGTTCGTAAGCATTTGTGTCCACATGGCTGAACTTTGGATTTTGGTGCATGCTAAATTGTTGATGTAGAGCATGAACTTGGAGTACGTCTTAACATGCATGGATGCTCGAGTGTGAATGCGGGTTCAGCGTTGTGGTTTGCTGTCATGTGTTTGTGTGTGATTGGTTGTGCTGGGCTTGTTCTCAGGTGTTCAGGAACTTCAGATACCTGTGCCAGTGCAGACTTACCGAAGTCGCTCCTCCGCGTCCCCTGAGCGCTCGCTAACCCGAGGGGACGAGGAGGGTGAGTCTTATCCTTTATTCATCAGTCTATCTCTTCATCTGCTTCTCCTCTTAGCTGAAAACGCTTCAAAAAGACAAGTTTAAAGAAACAGTCCAAACAAAAATAAAAATTCTGTCATAACTTGCTCACACATCTCTTATTAGGTTTTGAGAATTTTGAGGAATCTTTACATGCTTCCACAATAGCCCAAGAGCCTAAGCACTAAAAGGTTATCTGGTGTCAGAAGATTTTTTTTAAAGCCACATGGACAGCTTTTATGGTGGTTAAACAATAATATTTTACTTTATATCAGCTTTATTATGCTTCAAAATAGCACATATCTTTAAAGTGTTGATTAACATTAGGGCTGTGCGATTTGGGGAAAATATTTAATTGCAATTTTTTTAACAGATATTGCGATTTCGGTTTGTGATTTTAAATTTTGTAGTCAAGCTTCAGCTCGATATTCTGTATCATAGCTTCTTACTGCTAAAATGCAGTGAGTGTTAGTCAAAAAAAAGTTTTTCACCAGCATGGACAATCCCTCACTTTGAGCTAGACTTTATTGTAGGGATGTAGGGATGAATGGGGTTGGTAAGAGAACAGTGGGATGAGGGGAAAGCGAAGTAAGAGGATAAACAGTGAACAGGTAAGTAGGTTGATCTGGTGTCTTACGATGATGCCCAGAGACTCAGAGTAGGGGTACCGTCTCTGTAATATTTTGGTAGAGTGATTGATTTAGAACTTTTATTATGCCACAGTCCTCCGCTTTCGGTTCTTCCGCAACAGTTTTATTATACTAAATACATCTTAGGCTTCTGTTATAAAGCCGATTTGTGCAGTCTAATAAAACGCACCACATATTAAAGAGAAAAAAATCACTTCGTTAAGTGGTTTAAACACAATTGTGAGGCAACAGTGTTTGACTCTAATGGTAAAAATGAATTAATTCTTTTTTTTAATTACACATAACAAAAGTCTGCAGAAACATTTTCCCTTTGTACATGTCATCTAAGGGGGAAAGTCCCACCCATTAATAATGATCTCTCTCTGTCTCTCATTAGCATAAACAGACCTGCGTGAAAAGCAAGTGTCTGCCAATAAAGTTTTGTATAGTACCTGCTGAAGATAATGTCAGTGACCAAGAGACAATATAGATGTTGAGTGCTAGGATGCCCATATGAACACCATTTCTATAGACTGCTTTCTTCAGAACCACTGCTTTTGCTATTTTCAGTTTTTCATAGTTATAGCGTTAGTCCTACGCTTACCAAAATGGCACAATTCGAATCAAAACCTAAAATTCAAAAAGTTATAAAAAAAATTCTTTGTGGTGTATTTTTAGCTCAAACTTTACTAACTTCACATACACACTATTAGGACATTAGAGACAGTACTGTAAAAAGGGGCATAATAGACCCCCTTTGGTGTTTTCGTGTTTTCTATAAAAACCAAACTGGAAATTGAGAGTGTGTGGGATCATTAGCATGGCCACAGAGCACACGGTCCATGTCTCTAGCTAAAGTTCTTTATTTCTCTAAATTTGAACAGTCTTATAAATATTTGGGATCTAGTTCTAGTGGTTTCTGGATATTTTAATGAGAAAAAATCTTACGTTGTGCAGTCAGAAACACTCTAGAGTTAAGCTAATTGCATTTAATATAACTGTAAACCAGGGGTGGCCAAACTTTTTCTTATGAAGGGCCAAAAACCAAACTTAATTGAGGGTGGTGGGCCGAAGCTAAATATATCAAATTGTATTACATTATAGTTGCCATGGTAACTTCTTAATTTAATTATATTTGAAATATATAGAAGAAAACACTTTAATTGTATTAATAATTATATATTTTTTTTACATTTTAAAATGTACTTCGTACAATAAAACCATTAACAATCTCATTTATAGCACAATGGAGTTAAAATAAAATAAAAATAAATAAAATTTCACTCGATAGTGAAATATATGTAATAATAATAGTTCCTTACATTTATATAATGCTTTTCTAGACACTCAATGCACTTTACACATTTTTGGGAGGAATCTTCTTATCCACCACCAGTGTGCAGCATCCACCAGGATGACACGACGGCAGCCATATAGCGCCAGACTGCACACCAGCTGATTAGTGGAGAGGAGAGTGATTAAGCCAATTATGATATAGGTATCATGATATGGCAAATTTTCTGGGATTTTTAATGACCACACAGAGTCAGGACCTCGGTTTAACGTCTCATCCGAAAGACGGAATATGTGTCTTAAAAGTGTTTTTAGCAACATGCCATACACATATATATCTGTCAACATCTAAAAAAATGTTTTAGGGTTTCATGGCCCTTTAAAAAATCAGAATAATTCACATTTAATTGAACCATTTAATTTCAGTTTTGCTTTTTTTGTAACTCAGCGACAAAAGGTTATGTTAAATTAGAAATGATAATCTCTGTTTGAGGGTTTTGCCCCCATTTTCCCCATCATTTTTCCATGTCTTGGTTGGCGAACCAAATCAAATGTTACCATAGGCCAACATTGGGCTTTAGTTTGGGCATCTCTGCTGTAAACTATGTTACTTTTTTAAGTGACTGCCTTTAACATGCATTTACGTGTCCAGAAATAACACATGTAGGTATCATAATGTGTTTTTCTGTAGTTTTTTCCACAATGGCAGTCATGATGCAATATTTGAAACATTCTTTAAAACATCTTATTGTCATATAGGTTGAGATGAGTAAAACATGAGGGTGAGAAAATGATGACAGAATGTATTTTTCTCTTTAAACTACCTCTTTAAACAGAAACCATGTTTCTGCTAAGTGGGATATGTTAAATATCTGCTTGAATTTAACAGTATCCAGTTGCACATGTACATTCATTGCTTTCAAACGTTTGACAGCATTAAAATCTCTGATACCAAAAAGCCATCACTTTCTATGCACGTTTTTTTTTTTTTTTTTGATGCAGGTCAAAAGCTACGTGTTGTAATGAACACAAATGATCCAGACTACGAGCACATTTACTCTATTGAGAACTACGATGATGACGCTCCAATGGTGGAGATTGCTGACTACGACAGCACTGTCAATAAAAGCCAGGGTACGCTAGTCTCTTCCTCAAAAATAATGTGTAGTAGCTATGTGTAGCTGACGCAGTATAATGTCTTGATATTTCAGCAGGTCAAACAAACTCTGTTGTTTCATTAAAAGCCGAAAGGACAAAAAGAGAGGTGAAAGTTGAAGGTAAGCCATCAGTTATGATTCAACATGGAGATTAAAGGCTTGATTCTGTCACGTTTGTGCCATCTCCGTTGGAGAGCCGACTGTGGAAATTTACAGTGTCGATGCTGCATATTTTATACATTTTACTGCTTTGTTGGGGACAAAATATGACAGACTGCTGTGTGTGGGAATGTATTAAGCTTTTTGTTTGGTGTCATCCTTGAAACACCTACCAAAAATTCTGCGATGATTGATTATCATAATTTGGTAGTCTGTAATTGTTGCTCACTGTTGTTCTTTCCTCTTCACTTCCTGTTGTTTGTCTGTGTATCTGCTGCATGCTGTCAACCTGCTGACTCATCTGTATGACAGCTCTTAGTATGAGATTGCACACAGCTGTCCTGCCACAGAAAAGAGCTGGACATTTCCACAGATCTCTTGCGGTGCTCTGAACTACAGAGAGATGCAGGGATGACGAGTTTAAAAGTTGAATCTGCCTTGTGTGCATTTGACGAGGTGTTGTTCCTGTATTGTTCAGTTTGCTGTTGTTCACTGTGTTGACTTTCAGATGTGCCTGCACATATGACTGTTTAATAGAGGAATAGCCAAACCTCTATTTTATTTTGTTATTAGCAATTACGATGTGTGCACATACTATACAAATCTGTAGGTAAATAGTTTGGGGTTGGTACAGATTTTAAATGTTTTTGAAAGTCTCTCAATGTTACATTTATTTGAACAAAATACAGTAAAAACAGTAATGCTGAGAATTATTATTACAAATAAAATGGCTTTTATTTAAAAAATGGTCATTTGAAACATTTATAATCATTATCTTGATATTATTTCAGTATATCTTCATCTCAAACTGAGCTGGGTGTTATTTTAAAACCTGTCAAAAATATATTACTAAATTCCTGATCCACTGTCAGATTTAATTAGTAAAAACATTACTATTTATTTAGTTATTTGTTTATTTGTTTATTTTTTTATTCAATAAACTAGAAGTTAATATTGGGTAAACATTTCTGACAATTTTAAGCAAAATTAAAGTTAAGTAAATCAGGTTAACACATAAGATGAAACATAAAACCATACTTGAATTAACATAGAACCTTAAGATATATGTTAATTGAACTATGGCCATTTAGTTTCACCTTGAGTGGTTTAAGGAAACGGGTTTCCACATTTCCACATAAAGTCAACTATTTGGTTTAAGAGTGTATTTAGTTAACAAAAACTATATCCATAGCAGAATTGTGTGTTTTTAAGCAATCAAATCAGTTAACCAAATTATTAATCTTGTGACTTAGTCATTCCAAGACACTTACTGGTGGATTTAGTTTTATCATTTTGTGAAATGTAAATATAATGTGTAATTATATAGCGCATTTATTGTATATAGCCATACACGCAAAGCGCATCACAGTCATGATGAGGGGAGGGGTCTCTCCACACCACCACCACCAGTGTGCAGCATCCACTTGGATGATGTGACAGCAGCCACAGGACAATGGTGCCAGTGTGCTCACCGCACACTAGCTATTGGTGGAGTGGAGAGACAGTGATAGAGCCAATTTGGTGGATGGAGATGATTGAGAGGCCATGATGGGTAATTAGATGCAGATGGAGAGAATTTGGCCAGGACACTGGGGTTACACCTTAATTTTTACAAGAAGTGCCATGGGATTTTAATGACCAAAGAGAGTCAGGACCTTAATTTAACGTCTCATCCTAAAGATCGCGCTCACTGACAGATAGTGTCCCCTTCACTATATTGGGCATTAGGACTCACACAGACCACAGATTGAGAGTTCCCCTGCTGGGTTCACTAACACCACTTCCAACTGCAACCTAGTTTTCTCATGTGATCTCCCATCCAGGTACTAACCAGGCTTAAGCCGCCTTTCCACTGCACACAACATTTAGGCATGACTTTCAGAATATGCCCGCTTATGGCAGCCACATAGAATTTTCAGTTTTGTCATGCAAGAGAAGAGAAGCTGATTCTCGCAGTGTCCGAAATAAAGGAATGCAAAAGCAAGAACCTTTATTTTCCGTGCGTTCACCATGGTTGATTGAATGAATGAATGAATACTAAAAACTCAAAGACCGCTAAAAAGTTTGAAGGAAACGTTGAGACAACATAAAAATATATTTATATTAAAACTACTACTTCTCATCTCACGTGCACGAACCTGCTTGAACAACACTGGAGTAGATCACATCCGGTCAGTCAGTCACATATGGTTTAGTTGCAGGACTTCAAATATTTTAACTGATCCGCAGCTCAAATCGGATCTGGGTTTCCTGCATACAGAGATGATCAGAACTCCATGCAGCTCCCGGACTACTCTCCATTGAAAATGAATGACTTCCGGTCTGTCGCTTGTCATGTGCAGTAGACAGGCGGCTTTAGCCCTGCTTAGTTTCAGTGAGTAACCGGTCTTGGGCTGCAAGGTGATATGGCTGTAGATTTTATTTTTCATCATTTTCTGAATCCTGTATTGAGAATTTATATCCGAAAAATTAATTTCTATTTGGGTAATTGTCGGGGCATCACGGTAGCGCAGTGAGTATCGCAATCGACTCACAGCAAGAAAGTCGCTGGTTCGAGCCTTGGCTGGGTCAGTTGGCATTTCTGTGTGGAGTTTGCATGTTCTCCCCGTATTTGCGTGGGTTTCCTCCAGGTGCTCCGGTTTCCCCCACAGTTCAGTGACGTGGTATAGGTGAATTTGGTAAGCTAAATTGTCCATAGTGTATGTGTGTGAATGAGTGTGTATGGATGTTTCCCAGTGATGGGTTGCAGCTGGAAGGGCATCCGCTGCGTAAAACATATGCTGGATTAGTTGGCGGTTCATTCCTCTGTGGTGACCCCAGATAAATAAAGGGACTAAGCTGAAAAGAAAATGAATGAATGAATGGGTAATTGTTATTACAAATTCCGATTGCATATCTGCCATGCAGAGGTAAATTCTGTTGTTAGAGAAGTGATTTGAATGGAACAGCTCTTAATAGTATCTTGTTATATAATTGCATTTATTGACTGAATCAAAGAATTTGTTAATGTGGATCTTAAAGATGAATAAAAGGAGTGCTGGTTTGGTCTTAGTCAACATTCTCTTGACTTATTCTTAGATTAATTTGTTCAAACTATTACATTTAAGATTTTCTTTGCCGAATAGAAAGTGTTGTTAACCTTTTAACAGGAAACTTTTGTAATACAATTAATTTCTTTATTGTCAGTTTTGATCAATTTAATGCACCCTTGGTGTTCATTTCTTTACAAGAAAAAATACCTGTGCCCGCAAACTTTTGAATGTAACTATGTAATTATTCCCACATATGTGTTTTTAGATCTGTGCATCTTGCCTATGGAAGAGGGTGATTGTTCTCGCTATACCCTGCGCTGGTACTTTAACTCTCAGGTGGGCGCCTGTAGACCTTTTATCTATAGCGGCTGTGGAGGAAACGGCAACCGCTATTTACAGAAGGAAGAGTGTGAGAAACTCTGTCTACAGCAGTAAGAAGGTACATTACCACTCAGCTCTGAAGATGAAAAACATACGCATTAATGCATTTGTTTGGTGAATTATTAATTGGTCTAAATAGAGATGAGGTTTTCACACTGTATCTATATATTCTGTATTATAGAGTCGTGAAGGCAAGAGGATTTCCAACTCATTAATATAAAACCCCTAAACCTCAGTGTTAACCACTGCCATCGTGCACAGGAGATAGAGGTAAAGACTGATGGCAACACTTTTTCCTTGACGGGATGAGCAAATTTTAATTATTGATGCCATTTTATTTTATTTATTTGTTTGTCTGTTGAGCTGCCAAACATCTGTCAATCTTGCCGCCAGACTAAATCTGACTAAATCAATTTTCCTCATAAATATTTTGTACATTAGTCCAGTCACTAACAGCATACCACATTATCTTTCATTTCTCACTTAATCCTTGATGTCGCATATTTACACCCACTGACATTTTCTCAGGTGCTAAAAACAGACACGAGAACACATAATGTAATATTCCAGTTCTTATCGACTTGTTCTTAGAATAAGCCTATGCTGTACAGAATTGTACTGTAAATGTAGATCTGTATTTTTATCAGCCTAAAATGAGAATGAATGTTCTTGTATTATTAGATGTTGCATGTCGTGTACAGTACATGGACAAATGGTGCTATTTTTAAAGATATTTTTATATTGTTGATTGGATTTGTATTGCTTTTTGGTTATATTTTGTGTTTGTTTCATTACAGTTTACATTTTCTTTGCACAAGACACAGTTTTGATAGCACATGTAGTCATTTTCTATATGTTGTATATTGATCGGTCTCTTTTTCACATGTTCAATATTTACTTGGAATAAACATCGGAATTTAAAGGGAAAATAAACATTAAAAAAAGACAAACGGTCTGAATTGTCTCATTTTAACTATGAATACTAACAAGTACAGATCTACATTTGACTGGTCTAATGTCAAGCAAAAAGACCATTTGTAGTTCACCATCAGAACTAAAGTCACTCCGTTCTCCTTTATCAATTTGCAGTCGTTCTGCGTTGTTGTGTTTTGGAGGGAATTTGTGTTGTACATCAATCCTAGTCACACATCTGATGATTCAGTAATGGTTCTGGAGCGTCTTGTTAAGATGCCAACGTACACTCATTACTACTCTTCCAGAACTGTCACTCAAGCTCTGTTTTCATATTCATTTCTACTCATATTTATTCATTGACTGCATTTCGGCCAGTCCATCTGTTAGGGTATTTTGTTTTATATTCTTACGCCTGCCTAATAGCGCATTGTTTGAGTGCCAGTGTGTATTTTTATTCTGTTCACTCTTGAGATGAATCCGCCATTGTGCCTTTTTAATGAGTTTGTTGCATTGTCGGTCTCTGAATAGTGTGCATCAAATTTCTGCGGTGCTTCCGTTGTCAAACAGTGTCTTAATCTATATCAGATGGTGCATTGAATATTAAGATAAAAGGATGCTTTCTTCATTCTCTCGGATTGTTGTGCATAGTAACTATCTTTGGGAAGGAATGTGTTTGTGGAAACTATCGTTCACACAAAATTGAAATGTGTATTTTCTTATTATTATCTTTTTTATGCGTCTTATCTTTTTTCCCTTTAGAAGAAGATTATAAAGGATTTTGAGCTGAAACTGTGGTGTTTGGTAATTCAATAAATTTTGAGAATCAAAGTAATAGTAATTAGTAGTAATAAAGTGTAGGCACTTAAAATGTACAATAAAATGGCACAGTAAAATGAATGCCTGTTGCTCCTGATGATACATAGTGGTATTATGATGGGAAAAAAACTGGTCTGAGCAAAGAACATTATACATAACACTGCCTTAAAACTACAAACAGTTCTAAGAGTTTTTATGATAATCTGGTGCATAATTATGAATGAAATGCTGACAAAAATTAGCTGTTGCTAATCAAGACATTTGTGCTGCCCATTACATTACAAACCACAGAAGAGGGCAAACTCTTCAGCAGGATAGCGCTCTCTCATACTTCAACCTCCACATCAAAGTTCCTTAAAGCAAAGAAGATTCAGGTGCTCCAGGATTGGCCAGCCCGGTCACCAGACTTAACCATTATTGAGCATGTCTGGGGTAAGATGGAGGCGGCAGGAAGATGAATCCAAAGAATCTTGATGAACTCTAAGAACCCTGCAAGAACACTTTCTTTGACATTCCAGATGCCTATATTAATAAGTTACTTGAGGCATTGCAGAGATGTATGGATGCAGTCCTCCAAGCTCATGGGAGCCATAAACAATATTTATTTAATATAAGCCAAAATACCAAATGATCAACTAGAAGTCAAGTTATTATTTGCAGTTCCTAGAACTTGGATAGGCGACAAGACTTTTGTCAAGTAGTAGGTTATTAGTGTTTGATATAAATGTAACAGGAAGCTTATACTACAGACTATTGTAAACAAGCTCAAGACCATCTGCTGAGACTGCAGATTAAAAGTAATAATGTTTAAATAAAAAATAATGTTCAGTTATTACAGACCAGTCTTTCACTTCTTTAGTATATCATCAAGAGTCACAGGTATCAATTTTGTTTTGCCTGTATATATGCATTTTCTATTTGACACTAAAAGTGCCTGTGACCAAATCTTTAATATTCACCTATATCTTGAATTGCACGAGTTGAATTAAATATTATTTATTTTTGAACTCCCTCTTTAATTGCATTTGGAAAAAACAAATGACTTTGAATTTGACATTGAAAAGCATTTTCTGTACCCTTTCATAATGTGTCAGAATTAACGTGCATGCTTGCATTTATAAGAGCATAATGTTTACAGCTTAATTAGATAAAATAATCAATCAAAAAAGTAAAGCGATTAAATAATAGGTCGTAATAATCCAACATAATCTGTACATTTGTTGTTATGAATCGCGCTGACTGCAGACAGTAGCTCGTGCGCTTCCACGATGAAGCCTGCAGTTTTGGTGTGTGCGTGCGTGAGTGAGTGTGTATGCGCGCTCGCGCAGAAGGAGCGGGTGCTTTCAGTCCGTCTAGTACACAGGATAGCGGCACTCATGGGTACTCACAAAAGCACAGTAGCGATTTCTACCACCGTTTAGCACCACAGAAGGTGCGACATTTATTCCGGGCACGTACCTGCCAGCGGACAGTCCTGAAGCCCCCAGGAATCTCGCGCTCTAGTAGAGTGAGAGCGGAGCGCGTGCGGCACGGACCGCAGTGGAATGTAGCGGGGATTCCCGGCGCGCGGGGCAAGGTGAGTAAAAAAACCTCCTTGATGCATCTTCACACTCCTAACACGCATATTGATCTTGTCACTTAATTGCCATTCGCTGTAATTTTTCCGTAGCTCTTCATTCATTTTCGTTAGTTTAAGTGTAAAATCTTACAAGCGCGCGCCTGGGAATAAAAATGATAAGAGACAGTCAGCTGTGTCGTTTGATCTGGACCTCGACTCCTGATGTTTTACACTGCAAAAAGGTTACCAGCGATGTCTTATGCGGGGTATGTATCGCCACTATACGGACGATTTGTTTACCGAGAAAAATCCATGTGTTGCCTATAATCTGCAGTCATTCTATACTATATCTGGGAATGTGAATTTAAAAATGTCATTTGAATACGAAATGAACGTATGTATGTTTTTTCTCATTTGATAGCTTGTTGTTGTCAGTCTGGGCTTGTGAGTTTTATTGTAATTCGGATTGGGACATTATCCTCACACCGATGCTCTCAAACACAACCGGACACATGCACATGCTCACAGACACGTGACTCCAGCAAATTATTGAGGGGGGAAAAAGTTAAATACGCCTGCGTCAATCATTTGACATTCATCACACCCATCATCATCATCATCATTTTTGCGCTCTTGCTCTCACAGTCAGTCAGTCTGATTACAGCCAAATGGATTTTCAGATGCACTTCAGATCAGGCGTCAAGATGCCAGTTGAAAAAAGGGAAAAGAGAACGTATGAGATGGAGTGTGCACATTTCTAATTGGATTAAAGGCTACAGTATGCTTTAAGGACAAGAAGTAACCATAAGGGACAATGTAGTGTAGAGCAGGTATATAAATGGCCCTGAATGTGTATGAAAGGAAAGAGGAATCTAGATCATCAACTATTTTGGCTCTTTCTGGATGTGGAGTTATTTTGGTTCCTCTCTGCGTAGTGAATGTAGTTTCACATGTTGTCACGCTCTTTCATTTCCAAAGAGTGTGTAAACAAATCTAAAATGCATTTGTGCGCTCATTTCACCGTTGAGAAATCTATTTTGATTTGGTGTGCACGGTAGGGCTCCAAAGAAAAATTATCACATGCAATTTGTTGCATAAATGTGTGGTGCATCTGCTGTTGTGGAATGAGCAATAGGACCATTTCACGATTGTTTTCTCACCCTCGTGTCTATTCAAACCTGCATGGGGTTATTCAGTGGAACACAAAGGAGAAATTTTAGTGCAATCTATATGTCAGTTTGAGTATGTGGAATAAAGACGATTATTTAATGACTTTTTTGTTTAGTAGAACACTGAAGAGGAGTTTTATCTGTAAATGGTTGTTGGTGATTCATAACATGCAAGCCAATGGCTACTTAGAAAGACACATTAAAAGTCAAAAACATGCAGGCAAAACAAAATCAATAGCTCCTGATCTCTGAGAAACCACAGTGACTACATATACATGGACATCAGTAATCGAATTATTGGCCTTAATCTGAATAAGACAATAATATGATTAAGGTGTTTACATGAGTTGCTTTTTGAAAGTCCCTTTAATGATCGCGTTTTACTTGTTATAGCACATAATTCGATTCACGTAACGTTAATCAGAGTATTGTATAAATCTTAATAAAATCGGATTATTGGTGTCCATGTAGACGTACTCACTGTCTCTGCAAACAGCAAATTAAGACAGTCTGGATGGGGAGTTAGCAGTAGCAATTGACTTGCATTTTATAAATCACCAAGCACTTTCTTTCAGTACTCCCAAAGAAATGTCATTTACATTTTGTATGGCTTGAGGGTGAGTAAATTGACAGCTAAACTGTTTTTTGGGGGTATGAAATAAAATAAAAAACAATAGTAGCTAATTGAAATGATCACAAAATAAAATAACTAAAATGTTCAATTGATATGAAAATGTGAAGTACAAAATGAAAAACTTCAAAATACTAAAAAAAAGTTTTCCTTCGTGTTTTGGGGTAAAATTCCATGTCCACACAGATCCCCAAATGTGCCATTGTTTAGCCTATAGATTTAGCAGATTATACACATGCACAACATCACTGTTTTTAATAAATCACATATGTGTAGTTTACATGGATATGATAATGTTAACTTGCATTTTAAGATTCATAATTCATTTTCCTTCGGCTTAGTCCCTTATTTATCAGGGGTCGCAGAATGAACCGCCAACTATTCCAGCATTTGTTTTATGCAGCGGATGCCTTTTCAGCCGCAACCCAGTACTGGGAAACACCCATATACTCTCACATTCACACATACACTATGGCCAATTTTGTTTACCCAATTCACCTGTACCACATGTCTTTGGTCTGTGGGGGAAACCGGAGCACCCGGAGGAAACCCACGAGAACACGGGGAGAACATGCAAACTTCATACAGAAATGCCAACTGGCTCAGCCGAGACTGGAACCAGTGACCTTCTTGCTATGAGGCGACAGTGCTAACCACTGAGCCACCGTGTCCTTCTATATTTTGTTTTGAAAGAAAATACATAGTTTTTTTGCTTGACTTTCAGTTTGCTTATATTGAAAACATCATTTACAGTTTTTCTCAGTGGCTTTGATGCATTTCTCACAACACTACTTAAATTTGCACAACAGTTAATGCATTTCTCAAAACAATTAGTCATTTGTGCACATCATAGTAGCAGTTTCTCATTCCTTCCAGCAAATTGTAAATGCTTTTAGACATGCATCAATTGCTTTCATACAACTCTCTGCTGTTTGTAACATTATCACTTGCTTATGTTACAGTATGTCAGTCAAAATTAACAAAACTTGTGGATGCTGAATAGTCAATCCATATAAAACTAATAATCCTCATTTCATTACTTGAGTCATTACATACAAAAATGTTGAACTAGTTGTCAAAATCTGTTTTAAAAGCTAACTTAAAAATTTACTAATTTAAAAAAAAATAAAATAAAAAAATCAGAAAATGCCTTCTAAATTGAACAACTTCATGACTGATTTACAGACCTGTGTATGTTGTAGGTTCAGTTCCAATATGTACTGCAATCTTGTTTACAGTTGTGCACAGCTCTACTCAAAGGGAGTTTATGTTTGTTGTAAATAAGGGTGTATTTATTCTTTTACACAATGCTGTGAATAAATTAGAATTGTAAAGAGCAAATGCAGGAAAAATGTGAAACATACATATTCAGTGTGTTGTACTCAGATACCCCACTAAATGCAGTGATGTCTAACTTTATTGTAGTTTTAAAAATGGCTATGCAAATAGTATATAGTGCTGTCTTGAGCATTGTCAGGAAGTGTCTCCAAAATCGGACTTTTTTGCATTGGAAAAAATGTACAGAGTAAACTGTCCTAATGAAAACATAACAAAGCCATTTGACTTTCTTGTTCATAAACAATGTTGGCAGGATTTTTCATCTAGATGACACTTACACTTTCATTGACATGAATACTTGCTTTTGAGGAATGAGCTCTTCATTTTGAGCAAGTGACACGCTTTTGCAGGTTATCAACCAGGTTTTGCAGTTTGTACTAATTGTTTTGAGAAATGCATTAATTGTTGTGCAAATGGAAATTGTGTTGTGAGAAATGCACCAAAGCCACTGAGAAAAACTGTAACATCAGAACATATAGAGCACATTTATGCTTTTCCTCATCTTTTCAGAGCCTGGCAGATCTTTTGTGAAAAAGCTCCAAACACATTATGTGTACATTCTTTTTGTAACAACATGAGTTCTCATTTTCGGCTGAACTATTTCTTTAACAGGCTGACAACAAATCAGTGTGGACCGACCAAATTGGCTTGGAAAACAACGATAATGAAATAGAGTCTGATAAATGGCAGAAACAGCTGAGACAGCGTAGTTAGTCTAAAGAAAGATGGATGGATCTCAAGTATTGCACATTGATGGATAGAGGGTAGGAGGTACAAACAAACTCCTCCGGCGATTTCCGGCACGCTGTGCACCTGCACCTCCCACTCATCCCTCATTCTCTCACTATACCTTAGTTGTTTTTTATACATGCATTGCTCTGACAAAAGTCAGTCCCACTTATTTTTACCACAGTCTCACTTCTGTGGGCATAAGATGTCAGGCTTCAGTGATCTGAGCCCTAAATCTATGCCTCCTACTGT
Organism: Danio tinwini; assembly: GCA_903798205.1. NCBI lineage: Eukaryota > Metazoa > Chordata > Actinopteri > Cypriniformes > Danionidae > Danio > Danio tinwini. Next base: position 13,255,954 of record CAIGQZ010007154.1, on the reverse strand, counting down.
CATTCAGAAGTTCCACTGCAGTGACCTCTTTTCATTTCCAGCATGGCATAGAGCGCCTCGGCATGCCAAGCGTATTGCCCCCCTCCCCCCCTCCGCAGTCTCATTGTGTTAAACATCAAAACTTTTCTCCTGCGGTCATTATCACAGATGTGTTTAAGAGGCAAAGTCTCTCGAACCACCCCAGATGCAGCAACTCTTAAAATTTGTATTTTGACCACTCTTAAACTGTAAACCAGTTGCCATAGTAACAACCATCCTCAAAACAGGATCAGTCTTAAGTTGAACTTATTTATTTATATATTTATAATTTTTCTTTTGCTTTGGAGGTTTAGAGTTGATTAGAATCACTATTTCTTGAATACATTAAATTGCTGGTACAGGCATGGAGCAGTTTTCGATTCATAAATGTTTCAGCGATGGTTTTTGTGTCCTTGGTCATGTGTGAGAGATCGCTCTGTGCTGTAATTCATCTGTTGGAATAGTTCTCCTGTTGGCCACAAACTCTTGGCTGTGTGGGACTGCAGGATCGCACACAAACAATCACTCACGTGCACATCAGGCTCATTTTATTGTCCTGTCTCGCTCGATCAATACCTTATTACATTTCAGAAGGACAAGTCATACCCTCTTTTTCACCAAAATTTTGCCAGTGATCGGTTGGTTGCATCTGTGAATCTCTCTTAGGCCCTGTCTGCGTTTGTACTGACTTTAATGAATGATGATGATGAGTGGTGATGATGATGTAACTCTCTGTGATACTATAAGTGCACTGTCCATGATATCATGATAGATAGATATATATTTTAAGTTATAGAATTAAAAATTATTTTATACGTTTAGATGGATGGGTGGATGGATGGATGGATGGATGGATGGATGGATGGACAGACAAACAGACAGACAGATAGATAGATATGTAGAGATAGATAGATAGATAGATAGATAGATAGATAGATAGATAGATAGATAGATAGATAGATGAATTGATTTATATAGATGGATGGATGGATTGATGGATAGATGGATGGATAGATAGATAGATAGATAGATAGATAGATAGATAGATAGATGGATTTATATAGATGGATGGATAGATGGATGGATGGATGGATGGATGGATGGATGGATGGATGGATGGAT
>CAIGQZ010007154.1:13207922-13254414 GCA_903798205.1 Danio tinwini | reverse complement strand
TAGATAGATAGATAGATAGATAGATAGATAGATAGATAGATAGATAGTCAATTTGTGTGCGGAAAAGCAGTCATGGTGTATCTCAATGCACTTTGGTCCAGTAAACACTGTTCATTTTGCCCTATTTAAAGAATGTTTCATTCTGTTTTTGTCTCCTCACCACAGAGCTGTCAGTCAATCGTCAACGCCACAAGAAAACACCTGAGTAGGTGGAGCATGCCCAGTGGGAGCGGTTGGCATTACTATGCCTGAAGGCACGTGGCGATGGTGTCCATGGAGACAGATGGCAGCTTCACCGGGGGCCACGGTCTGTCCTTCTTACAGGCTGAAGATGGCGTGGGGGCCGGGCTCGCACAGCAGGAGGGCTCGTGGCTCGGCTTCCGAGCGACTGTTAGTGCTGTGCTGCTGCTGGAGCTGCTCCTCGGGGTGGGCGGCAATCTGACCGTCTTGGTGTTATACTGTGGTCACTGCAGCCTGCTGGAGTCTGTCAGCCATGCGGTCACTCTCAGCCTGCACACCCTTGACCTGCTGCTCTGTCTCCTCTGCCTACCCATCACTGCCACGCTCCTCATACTGGGTGGAGCCTCGGTTCCGCACCACGCCCTCCTCTGCTGTCTCCACGAATCAGCAGCCAGCTTCGCCAGCGTGGGCACTGCACTCAACCTGCTGCTTATCAGTTTAGATCGCTATGACATCAGCGTCCGACCAGCCAATCGCCTGCTGACACCTCGAAGGGCAGCTGTTTTACTTGTGGCAGTGTGGGTGCTTTCTCTAGCTGTGCCACTTCTTCCATTCGTGGAGGCAGGGTTTGTGTCAGGGCAAGGCGAGGGGGTGTTTGTGCACACAAATGGCACTGTGCTTTGTTCAGAGTGGGGAGGAACTCTACAGGCTCATCTGTTACTGCAGGTTCCTGTGTTCCTGTGCTCTCTCGCTGTGATGCTATTTACATACTCGCGAATTCTTCAGACACTGCGCATCCGCATTGGACGGACACCCAGGCCACATCGAGACAGCAAACGGCCTGCACATCGCCTCTGGTTGCGTCGTAAAAGGTCAACAAAGTCACCGGATCACAAGATGAGGAATACACCCACATCGCCACCACCACTGTCAACTGGACCACTTATCATCTCAGATACAGTTACCACTGTAACAATCAACACTGAGACCAACACTCCTTCGCTTACCACGCCACTTAGCCCCACCCCTACGGTGTCTGTCATAACCTCACCTTTAAGCCCCACCCCCACTGCATCAATGACACCTTTAAGTCCCACCACATCACTGTCTGTTATAACTAGCCCGAATATAGTTACCCCTGCATCCACACCTTTGAGTCTTATGCCCACTGTGTCTACAGTAACCACTCAAGTAAGTCCTGCCCCCGTCCAGGGTCCATCCAGCATGGGCGTGGGTGCGTCAGTGTCAGCCATTTTGGCTCTGCGCCGAGCAGTTCGGCGCCACCGGGATCGACGGGAACGTCAAAGGCGAGTTTTTCGCATGTCTGTCATCATCATTCTCTCGTTTCTCCTATGCTGGGCGCCACTCTCCATAATGCCCATTCTCATGCTGGCAATTGGGCCGTCTGATTGGCTGGAACGCCTGAGACTTTGCTTCCTAGTGCTCGCTTATTGGACGGTAGTGCTACATCCGCTGCTGTACGCGTTTACAAGGCAAAAACTGCGCAAAGTTCTGCATACCCGTCTGCGCAGGCTGAGGCCGCAAAACGTGCAGAATCGTATTCGCACTAATACCAGGATCCGTCGCAAGAACGGGGCAAACTGTAGTGATGCTACTGAGCGCTGCCTGACAGAGGCTGTTAGAGAGTGAGTGTTTGTGTGTCTGGGACTTATAACTAGGCTCAGACAGAATCTGAGTGTGCGTTCCCTTGGGTGAACCCTCTATCTGTTCGTTTATTAAATGTTTTGGGGGATTTAATTATGGTTTCAGATGCTAGTATGATTAATTTTTGCCCTATTTAGCATATTTTACTATATTTAATTCAAGGCTGTAGCCATTTTTGAACACTAGATAGAACCAAAGGAGTTATTTTGTTGGGGTGGGATTAAATGGCATTTAAGTGGAATAAAGAAAAATGAAGAACAGAAGGATCTAGATTTGTTGGTAACAATCAGTTTGCACATATGCACACATTCACTGTTAGTTGTCCATCTAATATGCTGAATAGTGCTTCGTTAATGTTTTTGTCTTGTAACATTTAGCTTTGACTTACATGATTCATGTAAATGATTGTAAAAAGATGAGCTTTTATTTTCAATTTAAAGACAATTAAAAAGGGGTAGCGATGGGGCAAGAATTATGGATTATATCACCAAACAATTCTTGAAATGTAAATGTTTAGCTACTCATTTACCATTAAAGCCAAAGCATCACAGCTACATTTAAACCATCTGTGAAATCCTGTAAAGCCTGCCTTCTTCACTTTGATCTTAATTATTTTATCACACTAACAACCAATGTGTTGGTGGTGTGTATTATTATAGTGCACTAGAGCAACATCAAGAATATCAGATATTGGTGGAAGGGTCAATTTAAACACATCTAATTATTACGTGAGGGGGCCTGTCGATAAAATCTATTTAAAGTCTGTGCAAAAAATGTCAAAGAAAATTGATATTCCAGATTCCGCCTGGGCCTATTTATGACTGTAAGTACAAGGTAAAGTATGTGCAGGAACCCATTTAAAGTGTTAGATGTGTTAGATGATATGTGTGACTCGCTCACCCCTATAAAGGAAATTAAAAGATATTGGTAGGTCTCTATTGTCCATGAGTGTGTATTATCATTGGCAACTAATCAGCACAGGGTTTCAAAAGCACACTGAACTCTGAGGTCAATAGGCCGCTGTCTAATTAACCAGTAGAGCACAAATATTCTCATGGTGCTAGAGGAAGAAAAAAAAAAAGAGCGAGACCCGAGAGCGAACCTACACACGTGAGTCTGCAAGAGGTCATGTGCAATAAACTCCAAATCCAGGTTATGCATCGCATGATTTACATCACAATCTATTGGCTTTCATTGTGTGGTGTAAAAGTAACCATCCACCAGTACACATACATTTGCACATATTTTCCAGTGTCCTTCCCACTGATAGTCTAGAGGGCAATAGATTTATCACAGTGTTTATTAATGTATATGATCAGGGATGTAAATAGTCAGTGATATTTCTGTGGTTTGAAACTGCAGCCGATTTCAACTCTGCTCTACCAAGGGCATGCGTACTGGTTCGATCAGTTTCTGAAAATATTGACACTGAAACCACTTTTTCAAAGCTGAAATTAATTTATTTTATTTGTGTCCCGTATATGTATATATCTTGTCAGTGTTGTACATTATTTCACTTTGAGGTGGTTATTGTATTCTTTTACAATAGAGGAGCAATAAGTCTGAATTACAGTAATAAAAATATTCAGCCTCTTTGCTTGTTTGGTTTGTTTCCAATTTCAGCATAGTTATTTTAGGTTTGCACATATGGAGTACGTGCATTTAAAAATAATAAAATCGCTTCAGAGTTATTATGGGTTCTCTGGATTTACCAATTGTAGGTAAGTGTTTTGAGTAAAATGTTAAAAGTGTGTTATTGTATACATTAACGAAGAATACTGTATGATGAATGTTCTGTTAAACATTTGCATTCACTCTGCCATGTAGCTGTAAAAGTATAGAGTCAGATCAGTCTCAAAAATAATATATTTACAAAATAAAATTCATACATGCACGGCACAATTCATGTTTACAAAATCCAATTTGTAAATTCGAAACACAATTCATTAATAGAACACACAATTTGTGAATTCACAAGTAAAAATCATAAATATTTTTGCCAAATGAATTGGTGTATTTATGAATCGCATTTTGAATTTACGAATTGGATTTGTGTATTTATGACTTGCGTTTTGAAGTAACGAATTGGATTGGTGTATTTATGACTTGCATTTTGAATTTACGAATTGGATTTGTGTATTTATGACTTGCGTTTTGAAATAACGAATTGGATTTGTGTATTTATGACTTGCGTTTTGAAGTAACGAATTGGATTTGTGTATTTATGACTTGCATTTTGAAGTAACGAATTGGATTTGTGTATTTATGACTTGCATTTTGAATTAACAAATTAGATGTCTGTATTTATGAAAAGTGTTTTGAATTTACAGATTGGATTTGTGTATTTACTAATTGTTTTAAACTTACAAATAGATTTTTGTAAATGTGAATTGTGCTGTGCATGTATGAATTTGATTTTGTTAAAGTATTATATTTTGAGACTGATCTGGCTCCATATAAAAGATGCCAAAATCCTGCTGTTGAAAACCTTATCCAAACCATGACACTTCCTTTTTCACATTTCACCAACACAATTTGGGATTAGTATTTCCCAATTTTGATGATGAATATGATGTTTCCCATTAAAGCCCCAAAAATTTAACTAGCTTTCATCAATAAACATTAGACCAGCTTTCAGTATACACAGCATGCTCCCCAGCAAAGGTTAGTCGTACCTTTTGATTCTTTCTGATGATGAAGGTTTGAAAGTCCCTTTGACCTTCATCTGGAAAAGCTGCTGTCGGAGGGTTTCAGCCACTGTAGAAGGGCTCAGCAATTTGCAACGTCAGTGAAAACTGGTAAGTCAAGATGTCACCCAAAAATAAAAATGATGTTATTAATTACTTATCTTTATGTCCCCTTCATGTTAATTAGCCTACAACTCAGTGTCTAAATTACGCATGTTTCTGTGTCGCACCTCTGACACCATGTCCCAACAACACATGATGTGGCGGCAAGCAATTTGGCTGTCTGCACCGTCTAAAGGCGACACGACAGAAACATTTAAATACCAGGCATTCATTTATATATCAGCCATTGCAATGATTAATACATATTTATCCTATTTAGTTATTTAAAGTAGTCTTAGGCTGAGTGACCGATGTTGTTAGTTTGTAGTGAGTCACTGACTTTCATTTTCAAACTGTTTGCTAGTCATTTAATTTTTAAGATTTTCAAGTTTATGTATAAACAAATTTCGAGAGGATCACGTGCTTATGATTGTTCTCAGCTGTTCCAGCATTATCCCATGATCGGTTATCCAATCAGACAACTCCTAACTCACTATAAATAACCAGAGTTTTCGTATCTCAATATCTCCCCCCCCCCTCATTTTCCCTCCTTTAGACGGGCGACACAGCGGCCCAGCGACTAGCACTGTGGCCTCACAGCAAGAATGCTGCTGGTTTAAGTCCCTACTAAACTAGAAGAGATTTCAGTGTGGAGTTTTGCTTGTTCTCCCCGTACTCGTGTGGGTTTTCCCCAGGTTCTCCGGTTTCCTCCCACAGTTCCAAATAACACGCACCCTAAGTAAATTGAACACACAAAATTAATACCATAGTCAAGCTAAGAAACACTCCTCTCCTCAGTCATCCATTTCCATCATTCAGCTAGAATAAGCCGGCGGACTTAATCGAGATCTACCTGAGCTCAAACTCCCCTCTTGCCCTGCAAACGGGAGGGAGCCCAGGGCTCAAGGATCTTACAAGCTCAGGGCTCTCTTCCGGGACAGCATGCCAAACAAGCTTTTATTATCAATCATCAGCTAAGTGTGAACTCTTGAAAATAGCTTTATTTGTGTTTCTAAGAAGAACAAAGGTCTCTGGGGTTTGGAACAACATGAGGGTGAGTAATTAGTAACATGATTTCATTTTAGGGTGAACTGACACCTTAAACAGTGTTTATCAGATAATTGAGGGATTTACCTGGTGCCAGATTAACTTGGAGGAATCTGGAGGTTTTTTTTGTATTGCACTTCAAAATATATGTAGATGTGCAAGTAGATCCAAAGCACCTTCAACCTGTAGACTGTACGTTCATATAAGTTGGTGTTTGTCGAAAGTGTACAATCTAATCTGCATAGGTTTCCTGATTAGGAAAGTTTGCTGTTCTGAATAATAATAACATTCCCAGCAGCTTGTACTGAAAGTTAATTGGTGTACGGTGGTGTCTTCTCATTACCTGAGTTTATTAAGAAGTGACTGCTTTAATATATACAATTAGTCCATGCTGAGAAAGGTTGACTGACTTCATCCCAGCTGATAAAAGTCAAACTGGCAATTAGAACCTCCTGTATCTCTGTCAGCATTTGCAATCTTACCCAGAAGATCAAATGCCTTTCGAGATACTCAATAAAGTAGCTACCTGTTCAATCAGTCAAATGGTCGCTTTTCAAAATCCCCCCTTCTCTCTCTTTTTGATTCAGAGAACTTAAAATGTTATTCATCTTTAAAGATGTGGTTGTGGTTCAGCCAACATGTGTGTGTACAGAATGGGAGACATTCGTTCCTCATTATCGCTGATAGAAGCTGCACTCCACTTGTGAAGTCTGATCGTATTAACACTTATTAATGTTTGATGACACACACTGACATTTGCAGGAGCCCAATAATTGGAGGGCCGATAATGCGGACGGGGTCTTGCACACAGACGCGGATGCCTTAATGGAGAGGTGAAGAACTCTGATTTGGCAGATAATACGGGTCAGTAAGGACATGACTACCTTTATTTTCATGATTTAATTTTAATTCACCGCATGAACACAAATATGAAACTGGAATGTGGACATTTAGTGAGGGATGATTTTCATCTTGCCAGTTTTTTAAGACAAAAGAGTGTTGTATTAACCTTAATGGCTTTATTTTCTGATAAAAACTTGTTTGGATATAAATAATACGTGGCTATTAAAATAATTTCACCATTATTTCTCCATGGAGATTTATTCACTTTTTCATCAACTACCCAGCAGGCACAGGACGTCAGCATGATGTCAGATTGCAACGTCGTAAGTATGTTGCATTTTGGGTCGAAATAAAAATCGGGTTGACATCAGAATCCAACGTTAGTGTCCAACGGCGGACAGATGTTGAATTTTGGTGACTTTCCAATGCAACCTAAAAAACAAATATCAACGTCTAATGATGTTACAGCTTGACATTGTGTGGACATTACCACAATGATGTCTATCAGACGTTGGATTTTGGTTGCAATTCCTGCCAAATAAATGTCAGTATTTGACGTCAATATGACCTTGGTTTAAGATGTTGGATTTTGGTCACTTTCCAACACAACCTGAAATCAATCATATATCAACATCATTTGACGTAGTTACTGGACATCAAAATAACGTTGTCTTTGGATGCTGGCTAGACATTTGATTTTAGTCACCTGACATCAGGGCCCAGTTTTTCAAAAGGTTTATTCCGGATAAAATTGATCCGGATTTAGTAATCCTTTTCTTGCTATCCGTTATCAAGTAACCCAGCTTCCTTTTTGAGACAGTTTTTTAAAGCAACATCGGAACATCTGTAGACTGACGGATGAACAAATAAAATTAAAACCTTATGAATAAATAGGATATCTTGTAAGATACTGCATGATCCAAATATATCAGAATATTTTATACATTTTTTAAGTTTTCATTACATTTTGGCCATGAAATCCACGCTGAATCCACCCTTCTGATGGGATCAGTTTAATCCAGATTTTTTGGATCAAAGTGATCCAAATCCTACAAAAAAGGTCTGAAAAACCAAAACTAAATGTTTGATCCAGATCAAAACTAAGATTAGATTACTTATTATCTAATCCAATTATGTAATCTGTTTTTTCCTTTAAAAAAAAAAAAACATTTTCAAGATTTGATCCAATCCGTTATCCAAAATCCTAGTGGATTACTTTTAAAAAACCGGGCCCAGGACCTAAATCTAACCTAATCTTAACATCTTATGAAGTTGTGTGCCTGCTGGGTACGTTTACTTTGAATAAATATACATATATTATGATTTATTTTATTTATTAAGAGATTTATTTCAATTTGATGAAAAGTATGCTCACCAAAGTAGTATGTGTTTATTTAAATATCCTAAAATTGTAATATTATAAAATATTTATAGTGGCCGAGAGAGCTTAACTGCTACAATTTAAGAAAACACATGCAATTACAAAAAATGGCAACAAATTAAAAAAAGATCTTCATCTGTTTGACACATGCTGTAAATCCTCACAATGCAAACAAATTTTTTTAAAACGCGCTGCATTTTCACACAACGCAAACAAATTAATAAATTGTGCTGCATTTTCTCACAACGCCAACAAATTAATAAAACGCACTGCATTTTCACGCAATGCAAACAAATTTATAAAACGCGCTGCATTTTCATGCAACGCAAACAAATTAATAAAACGCGCAGCATTTCCTTACAACGCCAACAAATTAATAAAATGAGTTGCATTTTCACACAACGCAAACTAAATAATAAAACGTGCAGCATTTTCTCAAAATGCCAACAAATTAATAAAACGCGCTGCATTTTTACACAACGCAACAAATTAATAAAACGCGCTGCATTTTTAAACAACGCAACAAATTAATAAAACGCGCTGCATTTTTACACAACGCAACAAGTTAATAAAACGCGCTGCATTTTTACACAACGCAACAAATGAATAAAATGCACTGCATTTTTACACAACGCAACAAATGAATAAAACGCACCGAATTTTCACGCAACGCAAACAAATGAATAAAACGCACTGCATTTTCACACAACACTTTCAAATAGCTCAGAACACAATGGAAATGTTTCAAGAGGACCCTAAAACGTGACAGACCAGACAAAAAAAATCAGGATGTTAAAATTAACAAACAAAAAACTCACCTTTCAACGATCACCTACAACTTCACTGATCGATAGTCACGGCACAGCGGTGTCCATCATGTTTTTGGGTCCACTTGAAACATTTCTGTTGAGTTCTGATGTTTTTGCAAGTGTTTTTTATAAATTGTGTGTGTTGTGAGAAAATGCAGCACATTTTTTTAATGTGCATGCGTTGTGAGGATTTGCAGCACGTGTGGTGTCAACGAAGGTCTTTTCTTAATTTGCTGCCTATTTTTGTAATTGCACGTGTTTTCTTAAATTGCAGCATGTTAAGCTTTCTCGGCCACCATAAATATTATCTTTTAAAATGATCTGTTAATATTTTAATATGCAAAATGAATGTATTATTATTTTAACTGTGCTGGTAGTCTTCAGTTTGGTTTGTCACTATGAGAGACTATGCTAAATTGATAGTATAGTCACGGCTATTTCATTTATTAAGCGAATTTATTATTATACAGTTACTGAGAAACAATTATAATCATGCACATGGCTATGTACACACATCAAATGCAGGTTATTATGGGTGCATTCAAATTACCCATTTGTAATTGTTCATTTATTTCATGATTAGGAAAACTAATGCACTTAATTAAATTTACATATCACATTTTAAATGGTATAATCAGCATCTATCTGACACTCTTCTCTTTTTATTATGAAAACTCAAGCATGCTGATTAGTATGGATGCCTTCTGTTTGTGTGCCTTCATGAGCAAAGAGAGAAAGACTAGGAAAAAAGAGATAGGATGGGTGGGTGGGTAATATTTTTTTCTTACTGTATGCCATGAAAATGCTGCCATGTATTCATTAAAATCTCTCCTCTCTCACCATTCTCTCTCTTCTCACACGCATGCATCTTTTTTAATCTCATCTGTACCAGTCACTGTCATCATCTTTCTTCTTTTTATCACTGGCTGTGTCTTGCTTTTTGCTTTTTCTCCCTTTCTCTTTTTCTGTCCTCACTCATCTCTTCTCCAGACTTGCATAAGAACAAAGATCTGCTTATGTGCCTGTGCAAGGAGAAAGTCACCTTGGAGGACAGGAAGAGCGAGAGAGAGGGTGAGAGAGGGAGAGAGAGAGAGGGAAAGAGAGAGAGAGAGAGAGAGAGGGAGAGAGATTCGTGTGGGTGGAATAACTAACAGAAGGATGAATCCCATGCTAACTGAATCAACCCTCACGTGTATTACTTGATATTATTCCCCACATAACGATGGATTTTTCCGTTTCTTTTGTCATTTATTCATTTATTTACTTTTTCTGTAGGGTTTACGTGACCATACACTAATTGTATTGATTTAACAGTAACGATATTAAATTGATTTAACGAAAATGCCTGCTGTTACTGTTACTGTGCGAATGAAAAATAAAGCACGTTACAGTCATATGTATTTGAAACAAAAATTCACATTTCAGACACAAGCCGTTAACTGGGTGTTGAATTCAAGAGAAAACGTATACGAATGAAGTTATCAAACAAATATTGTAAAATAACTGGCATAATTATCAAGCACCTGAGTAAAATTGTCTGCAATGCTGAGTTTTCTCATCCGCCGAAATAGCTCAGTTGGGAGAGCGTTAGACTGAAGATCTAAAGGTCCCTGGTTCGATCCCGGGTTTCGGCAGTTTTTATTTTCGCACATTACACTAATATTACGTTAGAAATACAATATGCTTAAAAAGAAAAGTTATACAATATAAAAAAAATAAGAATGCAAAACAAGATTACTATAAAATACGTAAACTGAGCTAAGCTGTATGCTAATTTGTCTGCCATTGTTGTTACGTATCGTGTGGTACATACCGCGGCCTGAAGATGTCGCTGTAGTTTACTTCAGTATTTTTTCGCCGCAGCGGTTATTCGCTGTAGCTGCGCCAGGAGGCGATGTTGTTCAGCAAATCAGTCGTCTTACCTCGTGGAAAACGCAAGAGAAGCCAAGTCATATGTGCTGACTTTGTGACATTTGTGTGGACTCCAGGATAGTATTACGGTACAGTACCTGTAGCAGCTTGAACCCAATGTAACGTTACATGTCTTTATATTACTTATGTTACAGCTTAATTGACTGTAAATCTGTTGTTGTCTCTCGGTATGCTGCTAAAATAGTTGGGCTGTCACATAGGCTAACATACCACCTGCTATAGCAGGTTAAAAGTTCCAGTGTTGGAAATGTTCTGTATTAGCAGATTGGCGGCAAGTGATTATTTGTTAGTTTATTTATTTATATATTTATTTTTTATTTCCTATTTATTATATAATTTTATTATATATGATATATTTATTTTAAATTATATATTTCATCATTGATTTAATCGTATTAAATATCCTAAGAAATGTTCCATAAGCATTTCAGAATGTAAGTAGGCCTACAGAAAATTACCCATATGTTTTTATTATAGTAAAAGGCCAGCAACCATGTTGTTTTGGTGAAATGATTATCATTTGTATAGCCACAGTTTTACTTCAAATGTCATGGTTAAACTATTATTAATTCGAGATTACCATTGTTTAACAAAAATTACTTTTTTGTAATAATTTTTAGTAACTAATTTTGTGAGAGTATGTATTCATTACCTCATGTAATATGTTAATGTACAGTACTGTGAAAAGGTCTTAGTTTTAGTGCTTATATGTATTTGTCATTTATACAGACATGTAGAAACAGGAAGTATTGCAAAATTGAATGCTGTTCAGATGACAACTTGTTGGATATAAATAATATGTGGCTACTTAAATAATTTGTTTCTCTGTAGACATTTGTTCACTTGTTTAACAACACATTAAGTTACATTTAATTTGAAAAATTGTAGGTATTAAATAGGATTTGTGAGAGTAAGTATTTATTACCTCATGTTACGTTATATGTTAATTTACAGTACTCTATAAAGGTCTTAGTTTTAGTGCTTGGATGTATCTGTCATTTATAGACATATAGAAATAGGATGTATTGCAAACTTGAATGCTGTTTAGTCCAGTCTTCTTTTAGCACTTCCTCCAATTTGACTTTAAATTTAGCCATCCTTCATTAATTCACTTCATTTGTTTGTTTATTGTCTGCCTCTATATTATTTACAGTAGTTCTGGATGTTGTGGAGGGCAGTTTATGACTGTCAGTGTTTTATGAAGTGCTTTTCGTTCAGGTGGTGATCAAGAGCTAATTATATACAGTCATTTACCATTGCTAAAGCAATACATTTAATGATGGTCTAAAAATTGAACGTTAATTAGGTCATTTTTGAGATTGCATCATTCTAGTTTATCAGAAAGGTTTCAGATTTCAAACGCATGATTAGTAGCATGTCAGAGTGGTTTTACTTTATTTAGAACTGACCCACCTTTGCAATATGTGCAAGCATGTATTTACCAGAGGCGTGGCTGACATACAGTATATCACAGACAGACAGAAACACATATGGGAACCGGTATTACATAACTAAAGACCGGCGTGCAGCCAAGTCCTCAATCTCCTGCTTCATCTCCTCAGATTCTCCCACACACATACCAGATATACAGAGACGTCCTCTGTTCTTCACGCCAAATCAATCATCACATTCTTGTCAGTCAGGTTCTCGTATTTGACATTCTGTACTATACCAAGCTACTCCCTAATTTATTTGTACTCATAATCTGGAGGACACTGAACCCTATGAACTATAAATTAAACACGTGAGTTTAGTATTTTCATTCACATTCCTTCCAAGTTTTAGATATGGTCTGTGATCTCTGCATCAAAAACAGTGTTCGTTATAACTAAGGCTGGACTGTATGTTCCAGCAGAACTGTCTTCATAAAATGTCTCCAGTTTCATTGTCCAGCTCTCAGCTGACTTCTCTTTACACGCTTTATGGTTCTAAATAACTCTTGGTTACCTTGCAATGGCATAAATATGGTTGTAATGAGCAAGTCAGGCAAATAGTTCCCACATATGTGGCACTATCAGTCACACTTGTTTTTATGGTGTATATCATTGTGGGATGTACTGATGCAGTAAGATTGTTAAAGCTTGTTGGAAAAACATCATCATCATCATCATCATCATCCCCTGTTATCTCAACTTTATTTGAGTGGAATACTATATAGCCGACTATACATAGTTTGCTATTTAAAGTGACAGCTCTTGTGTGGTGATATGGTTCATTACAAGTTCAAGGTCTTATTATGCTATTATTTTTATTATGACATAAGCTATATATTTGAGATTTAGATTTTTAGTTTTCATTTTAATAACTTTTTTATGGATAGCAGTGCTTCCCACACTGACTTTACTTGTACATGTATATCAACGGCCGCCCAAGTATATTTCAACCCATTGATCATTCGCAATCAATTAACCAGTGGAAAATCTTCTCTTGCCCTACACATTTTGCACTGCTCGTTGTTTGTGCGTGAGACCTGTCAACACACCAACACACAATCTTATTAAAATGTGTCCGGCCGTAGTTTCTAGTTATCCCTAAATGTCTGTCATTTTTGCTTTTACTTTTTAAAGTTGTTGTTAATGGTATGCATTTTGCATCACCTTTTTATTCAAGCCTGTTTTCGCTTGGCTTTGCAACTGACTGCGCGCGCACAACCTCGAGAGTGAGAGAAACATTAAATACTTAATTCTTTAATAAAGAACTCAGAAAAGCTTAACTATACACTCAGAGAGGACGACATGACATATTATTCTTGTAAATATTATCATTTTTAGCACTGCTTTTATTCATTTATTTATTTATCACTTGCTGCATTATTGTTATTAATTTGATGATGTAAATATATTACATGCTTCATATCTAAAATGCTTTGGCAATACTATACAAAATGGCATGCCAATAAAGCAACTTAAACTTGACAGAGAGAGAGAGAGAGAGAGAGAGAGAGAGAGAGAGAGATCAGCTTTTATCTGTCAATGGGTGCACATTGCTACTAAATAGCACAAAAGTATGAGAAATAGTGGATTTCTTACTTTTTTATTTCAACAGCCTTTAAAAAATTAAACCATTGAAAAGAAATGGTGTATAACCTTGACATAATAAATAAAAATGTAGTTAAATATAGTCACACTTTTATTTTTTGTTTGTCACATGTAGTTAGCCATTTATTTGATGGGTAAAGGGTGTGTTTTAAACCTGTGGGAAGCACTGGATAGTATGTGGTTTTGTCTTTTTAAATTTTATCTTACTTTTTGTAATCTAACTTTTTGTTTCAGTAAGTGGTCCAGACAACATTTCTCATTTTTGTTTTCTAATAATAATCTGAAAATAATATGATTTCCAGCTTGATTTCATGAGAAAAAGGTACTATTCAATATATTGACAAAAAAGTGGCTAATTTGGACATTCATAGAAATTAGATTCAACTTTATTGTCATTACTCATGTAAAAGTACAAGGCAAAAAAAGTAGTAGAGATTCATTCGTATGAATATTTATGATTTTAAAAAGGAGGTGTTCCCCCAAAGCCCACCCCTAAACACAATCATTATTCGTAATAAAAATGTACGATTGAGATTGTACGAATAAGCTACTAAATCAAAAATGTATGAAATGCCATGAGATGTTTTAGACATTTTATATATTTTACATCTGTCTGTCCTTTTTTCTCCTGCTTGTTTTTATTTTTGACAGTACTTCTGACAGTCACAGTGTTAAAGGAATCACACATTAGTAAGTGGTTTCTTTTTCTTACTTTAAGGATATGCCATTATTTTCTTAGTACTCTTCTTTTATCTAATAATATTATATGCTGCTAGACTAATTAAAGCACAATTTCAAACCACAATAAGGAAAACATTACCTTTCTTTGACCAGAAAAGCTGCTTTATTGCACTCAGGCGGTAAGTTTAGGGTTTAGTTGTTATCTGAAAATATTATTAAATTGTTAATCGTAAATGAAACACACTGCCTGGCATTCTGGCCTTTCTCAATCTTAATGTCTTCCCGGAATACAAATGCAATACAACTCTAGGAAGTTTCTGTTTATTTTTTTTAAATGAACAACAATGCTCAGATCTCAGAGAGTCAGGAAGGAGCTGGAAATTGGGCAAAGTTCAAGATGATTTCCCTTAGCCTTAGTTTTTGTATTGATTGTCAGTGTTGAGAATTGACTTGAGACCTTTCTAGAGCACATAAACATGGCCTTGGTCTGGATTTGGCTTTAAAAGGATAGTTCACCCAAAAATTAAAGTGTACTTGCTCTGAAATTCTGTAACCATTGACTTCAAAGTAAAAACAAAATACCTTTTTCCAGCTTTCTTCAGAATTTCTTCTTTTGTGTTCAACAGAAGAAAGAAAATTGAACTGATTTAGAACAAGACATCATTTTCAGTTTTGGGTGAACTATCACTTAAAAGTTTCACTTTCTTTTTCTTACGGTTTTCTGTTCACTTTTGTTGTTTGATTCACTGGATTTATTATTTTTTTAAGGTAAGTGGTTGCAAGCTGTTTTTATGGGATAAATTGAAACAAACAAATAAAATTCAGCCCATATAATATGTTTGTAACCACTTACCTTAACTTAAGTAAATCCAATAAATCATTTTTGTAGAGAAACATTTTTGTTCTGGTTTTGCTTAGCATTCACACTGTAATTTTAAAGATCTTCAATGGCTTTTATGAAATATATTTTTTGAAAGGTTGTTTGCTAGTTGAGTGTGCATACATGTGATTGTGTGTTTGTTAGGGAAATTTTTAGGATTGTGTATATAAAAAAGTCAAAACAGCAGCAGGATTTTTGTCAGTCACACGTAAATGGTTGTATTTCTGATGCCTGTACTGAACTGTAATGAAGCATTGGGACTATAAAGGGAAAAACTGAGTGTGCTTAATCACTCTGTCCTTTTTAGGGTCAACTCTTGTGACACGTCCTGGTTAATTTAGATGTCTCTGGTCAATACTGTGTTCATATTCAGTAAGACCCACACCAGAGTTTGTATTGAAACAAACTGTCACTTTGTCCTCTTGTTTATTTGCAACAAGGGTTTAATGGCACACTTATTAAAATCAACCACTCTAACAAAAAAACAAAAACATTTTAGTTAAACAAAATCTGTTGACGCATCCTGTTTCACAGCATCTGAAGAATCACATCTGCATTTTTATTTACTGCTAGTTTAATTTTCCAGCTTACAACTCTGTTTTTCACTAGCCAGTGCTGTCATTTCAGAAGCAAACCAGCATTTTGTTGACCAGTCAGACTTGCTGGGTTGAAAGCATGACAGAGATGCACTCAGACAGGACACGGATAATAACACGCGAGGAAGATGCTGACAGAGATAAAGACTGTCCTTTAGCCGCACAGAAGCATCTTGTAATGACACGCTTGTCCTGTGGCAAGATTAGCCATTAGTTTCAGTGCAACTGCCATGTGAATCACACAAAGAAAAAGCATGTTGTGTTTTATGGCAAATAAAAAAATCTATCTATAATTTTCATGGTAGTTAACCCCATCTTTCTCCCAAAATTTGTCAATTTAAATATAAAATATAAATATAAAAAATTATATAATTATAGAAATTGTATAAATTAATTACCATGAATTAAATTAAATATAAATTAAATATAAAAGCAGTTGTACATTTGAGTCAAATATTAATACTAGCTTTTTCTATAATGGTCTGATAACATTTCTTCCCGGTTTCAAACAAACATATTGCATTTTTCTAGAACATTTTTGTTTGTTGTTACTTAAAGTTATTCCACCAAATATTGATTTCTTAACTCTTTTTAAGTAAAATTGCACCCATTTTACCTCTTTCAAGATTTAAGATAAGTCTTTTGTCTCCAAAATGTGTCTGTTAAGTTTCAGCTCAAAACACCCATCAGATTTTATATTACACCTTTCAGAATATTGAAATTTTCTGCACTAAATACATTGTAACAGTTTTTGTAACCTGTGCCTTTTATGCAAATGAGCTAGTTCTTTCTGCCCACTGTTCCTACATGCCTGTCAGAGTGTGTCTCCGTCTCCTGCTGTGTCAGATAAACAGCACAGTGGCAGACATGAAGGAAACAGATCTCGCATAACGTTTTTGAAAAATACTACAGTAAGAACTTTCCCAATGATTATTTGATGTATTTGTTGTGGAGTGAATTCAAGTCTTCCAGCAACGATAAGTCACACACAATGTCATCACGAAGTTTACACTGACACACACACACACACACAGCGCACGCATTTAACTTTGCACTGTTCTTGCATGGCAAATGTGACGGGATTAGACATGGGCCGAAATAAAATTCTGATGGTATGATAACCTTGGATAAAAATATCACGGTTTCACAGTATCGCGGTATTGTGATCACTGCTCTAAAATATATTATTTTTAAATGTCTGTGTAAAAAAAAAATACAAAATTTCCCCTTTGAACACTTTATATTTTATTTTGAAAAACATTTATAATATTTTGGAGCAGTAAACGTGCCAGGCCAAATAATGAAAATGAATCATTGACTGTCTTCATTAGTTTCAAAAACACATTTATTTACAATTTAAAATGGCATCTTTACATAAATGGCATCTTTTCTGCTGGAGATTCTGTTGTAAAAAAAATTGTAAATAAAAAAAATCTTACACATACCTTAGGAACGGTATTAAAGAAAATTTTGGCGGTATAAAAACCTTTTCCAAAACCTTTTCCAAACCGCGGTATACCTTGAAAACGGTTATCGTCCCATGCCTAGACAGGATACACGTTAATACCCACTGCTGTGATATCTGATATCTGTTATGTTAATGTACAAACCAGGATTGAACCGTCTTCTTTTAAAATTGTACCAACATGCGGCTGTGTTGTTGAATTACAGCAATTTTACTGTCTTTACTTTATCACAAATATGCACTGTTTTAAAAACATTCTTGATCACATTTGATGATGGTTGATGATCACAGCAAGCTGAACAGATCTTTTAATCCCAATTGCTTTGCGCACGTCCTGTCTTGTTGATTATACACGCTAATACGGAGATATGTTAATTTGCAGCTGTCAGTAAATTCGGTGGGCAGGGAAAACTGCACTCCTAGGTCAGGTTGCGGTGGGCCTTAAAATGGGAGTGATTTGGATAAAAAAAAATATCTGTCCAAACAGCTTTCAAAAGCAACTCTTTAAAACATTGGTATTGTGTGAATATGTATGTATATAAATAAAAAATGAACATTAACATAAAAACATGAGATTTATTTATTTTGTTAATTAGACGAATTGTTTTATTAACTTTTTTTTTTAAATCTTTGCAGAATTTTTTTTTTTCGTTGAAAATCCAGAGAAACAATTTCCTAGTGGTCTTTACATTTTTTTATGCATCTGTATATGCACGATATATATGGTGATACATTGTAAAAATATTCTTGCTGCCTTCAATTTTGTTGAATCAAATGAACCTTTTTAGTAATCTCAATTTACACCAGTCAAATTGACTATATATAAATTACACTGTAAAAATGCAGGGTTCCACACAGTTCATTCATGTTGTCCCAATACAAATTTAGTTAATTTAACTTAAATTTAATGGCTTGAACATAAAACTTAATTAGTTTCCAAAAAATCTTAAGAATTGTGTTGTTTCAGCTCATTTTTAGTTAGTTTGAACAAGCAGTAAAACTATTTTTTGAGTGCAAGTTAAACTTTGTATAACTATTATGTTTAAAAATATGTTAAAGTCTTCTTTCTATTAAACAGCAATTAGGAAGTTAGTCAGTTTTGTGTGATTGAATACATGTTGTGAAGTTGACCTGTCACTGGTCTGTTTTTGTATTTGATGTTATGTGATCTTCTCTTTTATTTGATGTCCCATCTGAAGTATAATGGCTCCACTGGCAGTGATCCAGTTTGACTGTAGGGGCCATCTGTCACTAAACATGGTCTACATACAACCAGACAAATGTTTTCAGCTCTGATAACTGACCCAGGAATAGCCAGATTTGGCAAATTACCATAGCAACTGTCATAGATGAGGACCCTGCTGGTTCATATCAGCACCTTTGTGTACAGATTCTCGATGTTGTCTTTGCAGAGATGCAGCCTCAGGACTAGTGTTTGTTTTCATCGCTCATCCTGTTCTTTCCTTCTGGCTCTTTCTTTCTCTCTGTTTGATCGCCTTTCAAGGAATTGTGAAAAGCAGCTCACGTGTTTGGCACTGAAAGGCAGAGATTCGCTCCGAGACTTGGACCCTTTTTGAGATCACATAAAGTAAATCTCTGCAGGCTGTTTCTCTCACACAAAGATATAGATGGATAAACATTTGCACAACTTACAAATATAGAGTACATCTCAGTGTTATGGAGTAGCCATGAAAACATTACAAGTATTAAAAACCATATTGTTTACCCAACCTCGTGTCTTTCAATAGAAAACGTGCAGTAGAGCAATTCCAGCGTTATGGATGTGACATTTGCTGTAAAAACTTAAAAGTATACATTAACATGATTTTGATCTGTTTATATTTTCTAAAACTAATAACTACAGAGTTAAGGGATCAGAAAATTATCAATCTGTAAACATATCTTATATTTTAAATAATTGAAAGCATCAAACTCACTATAGTGCAAAAATTATTGATTTTGTTACTTTACATTTTTGCTTTTATGAGGATAAAGCTTGGCACTTGTGTGACTTTGGTAAATCAAATATAATTGTTTGAAAACTTTGACAGATACATTTTTGAAGCACTGTAAAATACACAAAAAATCTTCGAAAGGCTTTTGCTATTTTGGTGAAAATATGTATTTTTTATGGCAAAGTTGACATTTGTATGGAATTGCTCATTAGTATTATAATGCTTTTTAATCTAGTTTTGCTTTTGTCTTTTTTGTAACCATTTTACAGAAACATGAATTACCATACTGTGACAATTTGACATTATATGAAAGAGAACAGATCTCATATTTTTTCAAATGTTATATGTCTTAGGGCTGCACAGTATTAGAAAAAAGTGGCATTACAAATGACAAGCATACACTACCTGACAAAAGTCTTGTCGCCCATCCAAGTTCTAGGTACAACAAATAACAACTTGACTTTTAGTTAATCATTTGGTATCAGGCGGGGCTTGTATGAAAGGCAATGGCCTCTAGATTACGCTTATTTTGCCAAAATAAAATATGATCATGCCTTGATTTTTAATTATGTAATTAGGACAGTAAGGTCTCACTTTGCTTAGACAAACGTCTTGTAATAATAACTTATTAATATAGGAATATTAATATCTGCAATGGCAAAGAAAGTGATCTTGCAGGACTCAGAGAGTTTATCAAGACTCTTTGGATTCATCTTTAATGCCTCCTCCTTCATTTTACCTCAGACATGCCCAGTAATGTTCATGTCTGGTGACTGGGCTGGCCAATCCTGGAGCATCTTGACCTTCTTTGCTTTCAGGAACTTTGATGTGGAGGCTGGAGCATGAGAAGGAGTGCTATCCTGCTGAAGAATTTGTCCTCTCCTGTGGTTTGTAATGTAATGGGCAGCACAAATGTCTTGATACCTTAATACCATCAGGCTGTTGATGTTGCCATCCACTCTGCAGATCTCTTGCACGCCCCCATATTGAATGTAACCCCAAACCATGATTTTCCTTCACCAAACTTGAGTGATTTTTGTGAGAATCTTGGGTCCATGTGAGCTCCAGTAGGTCTTCTGCAGTATTTGTGATGATTGGGATGCAGTTCAACAGATGATACATCAGAAACATCTACCTTCTGCCAGTTCTGTAGTTAAATACAACAGAGCAAATATACAAATGAAATAATTATATAGAATTAATTGTACAAACATTTAATTTATTGTGCCCAAATGGCTTAAATTAGCTTGAAATTCTGACAGTCACACTCCCTAAAACAAATGTGGATAATACATTTTCATTGTAAGATTTGCACAATATCAATGCTAAAACCATATATTGAACCTAATATGTTTTTAAAACAAAGTCACGTGTCTCAGAAAGTTCAGGAACAAGCTATTCATTTTCATCATCAAAATAAAAACATGATGAAAAAGTAAGAATTCAATGCTTGCTAAGCACAAGCTTTTTGTTTGTTTTGTAGTGTTATCATCTTCATAAAAAGAGACAACACCAAATGTACCTGCAATTAGAGTCACCAAGTAGATTAATGAAACATCTGACAAAATTTAAAGTCAACTAATTGATTGTTTTCAAACTTTATTTCAGGTTTTCTTCAACTGCTTATTCAAACAGTCCCGCTCTAACTGTGAATGGTCTGCATAGTTTTGTCTGCATACTAAACTTGCATTCAGGAAAAAAATTCAGACACCAAAAAGGTAAGAAATCTTCTATGCTGCATTTATGATTTTATTACATTCTACCAAATAATTGTCAAAATACATTTTAAACACTTAAAAGGTTTTGCGAGAAATCTTGTTCTGCATTCAGCTCTCCCTGAAGGCAGCCAAACTCGATTTATTGTAACGCTGCGCTGAGCTGCATGCATAACACCACAGCGAGGGAAGGTGGCAAGAGCTCAGCATCCCTCTTTCTCAATGTCGGTAATAATGAGTAAACCACTGGATGCCAGACAGGGTTGTTGACTCAAGAAAAGAGCTGGCATGAATATTTGAACTGCCAAAAAAACAGATGGTAGTTTCCTGTAGTTCTCCCATTGAAGACTTTTTAATCCCTCTTTCTGAAATGTTGTTGAATGAGTCAGCTATTACTGCAAAACATTGAACTCGGTGACAGCCCGATTCATCCTGTTAGAGACACCTTTTGATTTCAGACAAGCTAAAGCCTCTGGACAAATGTCAGAGTCTTTACACAAGTGCAGACATTACGGGAAATGACGGTGAAGGTTTGTTCACGGTTTGTTTGTATAAGATGTTTGCTTGATGGATCATCCAGCACTTCTTTCCAGTCATAAAGTAGGCCAAGTATTCTGACTATGGTTAATGAGTTTACTTTGAATCTTTAGTTTCTTGAGCTGCAAACTTCTCTAAATTGAATTAAGGCAAATTGCTATTATAGAGGTTTAGCTGCATTACAAGCTACTAATGTATGTTACTGTATAAAAGGGTCACGAAACGCCAAAATGCATTTTCTGAGATGTTGACAGTCATATATTTGTGTCCCACGTTGCTAAAAACAGTATTAGCACATATATATTTCCCCAAAAAAGTGAAAATTGGATGTCTGGACCTGCTGGTACAAAGTGACGTCTTTTGAGTTTTCAGCATTAATTCATGAGAAAGACTTGGTTCAAACCAATCAGTGCACTCTATTTTGAATGAGGTGCAACTTCATTATTATGTATGATATAGCCTCGAAGACAGTTGTTACAGTGTTCAGACGGCAGAGAGACCACACGTTGTGTTGCCAACCGTAATTAAAACAAGTGGAAGAAAAAGAATTGTTTGGAGACATGGGTCGTCACTGTTGCGTTTATAAATGTGCCGCAACAAGGGTTTTATTTCTGTTTCCCTGCGTTGAGAACACAGCTCGCATGTGGACCTTACAGTGGTCTGCTAACCTGTGACAAAAATGCGATTTTTAAGGAACATTTTCCACCCGAGAGCTTTTCGCATCTGGAAATAGTGTGAAATCTGGATTTGCCACTCATTTCATTTTGAATAAAGACGCGGTTCCAGTTGGTGTTGATTGTCCTGTCTCTACAGATTTGCTAAGTGAGCGATCAGTGTTCTTTGTTTGTTTATTCAGATGGCAAAGTTAGTTAGTTTAGTCAGCAGTACTCTTTCAGTTTTTAAAGACCTTAGTCAAAATGATTTAGTTACTAAGTTCACAGTAATATCACTATAATATTATAAAATGAAAGATCCGCTGTAAATGCTGCTCTCCGAATGAAAACATGTAAACACCTTAATCAAACTATTACTGTCATGTAGGATTTTCACCGCAATTTGTGACAGCATAGTGTATACACACACACACACACACACACGGCTGTTTGACACTATTCTCTGCACCTACCGAGTCTCTGCATCTACCAAGAAATGTGGAGGTTTTTTTTTCTCCCATAAGGTGTATCAAAAATTCCATTAAAACAACACTTCCAGCTCAGTTCACATCCAGTATCTTGTTTGTCGGAAATGTTCCTGAATGAAAGTGAAAGTGCCAAACTGCAGTTAAACTTGACAAATTATTAATGAAACACCTGAAATTACATGAAACTCCAGAGGAAACGTGAATAGCGAGGTGACGCAATGACGTTAATCGAACTATGTGCTATAACATGTAAAACAGGATCATGAAATGAACATTCAAAAAGCAACTACTGTAAACATCTTAATCATATTATTGTTTTATTCAGATTAAGGCAAATAATTTGATTTCTGATGTGCATGTAAACATAGTCACTGTCTATCTGCCCTGCGCCTGTGTTTGTGTTGCAGCTGTGAAAATCGGCACATGCACGTACTAAAACTCCCCTTTTCGCCACTCATCAACACTCCCACTTAAACATGGCTGGATTTACCCACTTTACTGACTTTTTTCAAACTAGAGGTGTGAAAACACTTAGCTGAGACAGGGGGGCTTTCATGGCCCTTTAACACTATTTTTGTGAGGCAACATCATGTATGCTTTGTATAAAGTGCTACTTTTTTAAAAATTTCAGGTCAAAAATCTATTGAAAGAAATGCATATGTTTATTCACGAACACAATAAATTGATGAAAAGTGATAGTAAAACCATAGTATTATGAACAATTTATATTTCAATTAAATGCTTTCTACAATGAAAACTAAAAATCTTTCAGGATTTCACAAAACAAAAATGTACCAGGGTTTCAACCAAAATATTCAGCAGCACATTGGTTTTTAACATTGATAGCACTAAATGTTTATAATACAATGATTACTGTATTTTAAATGTAACTAATGTAAATATTTATACCAGAGAGTGTATTGTGATAGTTATAATAATTTACCTAAATATAAAATATGTATATATATATATATATATATATATTGAGTTACTATTTTGAAGTTTGAAAAGCTTGTTTGCTTAGTAACACTATTAACTTGTCTCTAAAGTTTCAGACACAATGCTGCGTAAGAGAGTCAGGAAGTGATTTTTTTAAGTATGCTGTGATTTTTATTTTTTTATAATTATTATTTATTTATTTATTTATGTTTTGTTTGCACTAATTGTTGTACCTAAACCTTACTAGATTAATATCCAAGTAATCTTGCTGCAGGGAATTCTCTCTCTCTTTTTGTCTTTTTCTGTCTTCCACACACAACTAACTGTCAGTCTGTCTATAGGTTTTCACTTTGTGACTTGAGTTTCATTGCTGTGTACTGTTCTGTCTGGTCTTGTTGGTTGTACTCCAGTAATGTGAGTCTCTGGGTAGGATTTACTGTGCTTGTGCAGGAGATGATATAGATTGACTGTCAGTGGTCTGAACTGAACCATGTATGAGTTTGCCAGAAGCAACTGAATATCTGACTCTACACGTGGTGTCACAAAAACAAAGTGGCGTTTGTTTGCGCATAACATAGCTTCTGCTCTCCTGAGTCTGTTAGGCTTTGTTCACACTGCAGGCAAATGTGGCTCGAATCAGATTTTTTTGCCCACATGCGACTCAGATCTGTTTTTGTTATGACAGTGTGAACAGCCCAAATTGCATTGAATCTGATCTTTTCAATTCAGATTTGTGCCACTTTTATATGTAGTATTAAATCAGACACAGATCTGATGTTTTGCAATGCGACCTCAGTGTGAACTGTTACTTTACGACAGAAAGTTGGTTGTTCATTTAAAAAAAAATAATAATTTGAAGGCAAAACTTGTGCTTGTTAACATTTGATTGTGAAGCTGAAGAGCGTCGTGTAGTGTTGCGAATAGGGCATCCGTGCGCAAAGGAGGGGGCACTTTCATTTTAAGGGGAAACTTTCTCTCAGAGACAAAAAAGGGCAGGTCAAGCACCCAAACCCCCCTTCTGCACGTGCCTGTTATTTATAACGGAGTAAAATTAAATAAGTCTGTAAACCAAACGGAGATAACCCAACTCCTCCTTCCCAGTTCAGTCTGCGGCTGCTCATTAAACCTTCATAAGTTCACTACACCGGTGAACAGAAAGACGCACATTGCATTTGTCATAAATCACAAATGATCAGTGTTTTCAGTCACAAGACTTATTTTAGGTTTCTAATGGCGAAATACACATTAGTAGTAGCAGAGCAACCCATTAAAGTTCATTGAATACACCACAGTTGTCTGTGAAAAGGGCAATAATCATATTAAACCTAATCTGACAATGTGATTACTTTATACAGTATACACATTGTGTGCAGAGACATTTTGTGCTGTCCCTAATTGTACTTTTACGCATGCTGGTCAGTTTAGGACCATGATCTGTTCACACTGCAAATCTGATAATAGCCACATTTATAACAACAATGTAAACAGCTATGCAAAAAAATCTGATCTGAGAAAAAAAAATCTGATTTGAGTATTAAGCCTTGCACTGTGAACGTAGCCTTAGAGGTTGTGTACATTACTTTTAAAGCATGGTCCAAATAAGAGATCCTTGTAAACTGAAAACACATATAAATGGACATCTTGAGCGGTATTGAATATATTTCTTCATATTCAGAAGAAAATGCATATTATATATTTTGTGTGTCAAAGATCCAATTCAAAGATTAGCAAGAAGATAATTGTGATATTTTTACATATTTATTATTATTATTATTATTATTATTATTATTATTATTATTATTATCATTATTATTATTATTATCATTATATAGGGCAAGTTTGGAGAGCCTAAAAATCAATTAATGCCAAATTAAATAAATATACTGTATAACTACAGGCATTAAAGTAGTAAAATATATTTTCAGTCATTTCTGGTGCTAAAACCAAATACAATCAAACTGTACTTTATAATTGCTTGTAAAACAAAGCAAAAAGAACAGTGCTTTTATAGAGAGTCTATGAAATAATTCTAAATATTCCTACATAACTATTGTTGCATCGTATGACTTTTAATGGGGTTTCTTTTGTTTAATGCACAGTATTCTTTTTTGTTAAAAAAGGAAACATTATAATGTATTGTTATTTTTAGGAACTTGTAAAATATTAGCTATTATATATTTGCATTTAGAAATGAAAGTGGCAAATCTGTCATTAAAAAATTACGTTTAACATGATTTTTGTTGTTCAAGCAGTCTAAAAAAAACTACCCTGCATGTGCCACATAAGGAAAAAAAACGGGCCATCTTCATCTGTGTTGTAAACAGCATTTGAGTCTTGTGTTTACCTAGAGATCAGCCGTCTGAAAGTGTTTGACCTATTATTCTTCATAGATTATGTTACTGGAATGCAACATGGAGACGGTGGATTCACTACAGTAAATGGGGTGTCAGGTAGTTTCCCTTTAGCTGTGTGTAATGTGTGAAGAATGTTTGTGGATATTTGAGTCTGTGCTGTTGTGGAGTTTCCACAGGACCCGTCTGCTTGACAGACTGTTTGCCTGCTTCATTTTAGGTAATCTATAGTGCTCTGCTCTGTTATTTTAGTCTCTCAGAGTGGATCAGTTCAAAGTAAATCCACCTGAGCCTCATCGTTATATGTGCTCTGAGTTTAACATTCATTTTGAAAAATACAACATGCAATTTGTGTACATTTACTGTATATATTTATGTATTTTAGGTTTTAGCAAATGCAATAAGAGGTGAAATCCTGTATTATATTTAGATTTGGTATACATTATGAGAAAGTTATTCCAGTATGCATATATTAGTTATTCTTTTTGGCCATTGAGTTTGACCATTTCTATATGTAATTACTTGTAAAAAGAAAAATGTAAAAAATGTGTTAAAAATGTTTGTAATATCTTTCATTCACCTTGGCAGTCATATAACTTTTAGTACCCAAATGCCATTTTAGACTTATTGATCCTTTCAAATTGAGAGTTAAAGCCTTTCTTAAAGCTAACGCTTTACTTTATCAGGTGGTGAATGTGTATATGACAGGATCATATTTTATATTTTGTTTGCAATGTGTTAGAGAAGGGTTGAATTGAATAAAAGTATATTGGTTTTTAACATTGATAGCACTAAATGTTTATAATACAATGATTACTGTGGAATTATGACATTGAAGACTTTGAAGAAGCTGAATTATACAATTGCATAGCATTATAAACTGTCAAAAATATGGACGTCTTTTAAATGTAACTAATGTAAATATTTTATACCAGACAGTGTATTGTGATAGTTATATTCATTTAGTTAAATATAAATATATATATATTGAGTTACTATTTTGAAGTTTGAAAAGCTTGTTTGCTTATTAACACTATTAACTTGTCTCTAAAGTTTCAGACACAATGCTGCGTAAGAGAGTCAGGAAGTGATCATTTTTTTTGAGTATGCTGCGATTATTTTTTATTTATTTATTTTATTTATTTTATTTATTTATTTATGTTTTGTTTGCACTAATTGGTGTACCTAAACCTTACTAGACTAATATCCAAGTAATCTTGCTGCAGTGAATTCTTTCAAGTCTCTCTTTCTCTCTCTCTTTTTGTCTTTTTCTATCTTCCACACACAACTAACTGTCAGTCTGTCTATAGGTTTTCACTTTGTGACTTAAGTGCCATTGCCAAATGTCATTTTAGACTTATTGATCCTTTCAAATTGAGAGTTAAAGCCTTTCTTAAAACTAATGTTTTTCTTTTTTCAGGTGGTGAATATTTTATATTTTGTTTGCAATGTATTAGAGAAGGGTCGAATTGAATAAAAGTATATTCAGTAGAGGGTGAATCATCAGTGTTTTTTGTTTGAAAGAGTTTAGAATTATGTGAAACAACATTATGTGGAAAATAATTTCTTGTACACAAAATGTAAAAGTAACTAGCTATTTCTGTAAGGGTGCTTTCACGCTTGACCGGACACGGTGGTGTTTGGTTCTGAAACCCAGTATGTTTGCGTCATCCCACTGGCAGCTATTTTTTGCTGAAGTTGAGCTGAAATTAGATATACATTCTCTCTGCTTGCAATGCATCATTATTCATGTCAGAAAAGTGAATAAATACAAAAAAAAACTAAGTTTGAGTAATTCATATGTGATTGATAGTGGCTCACTTCCATGATTTGGTGCGACTGCATTCACATCATAAATGAACCATATTCCAAGGCTCTTCCTTCCAACCAGCATGCATTACACTTATATTAAATATAAATAATCTAACAATAAAAAATTTATGAGATAAGAATATAATTTTAAAATATTACATTAAAACATGCAATTCAAAAACAGAAGACAAAAAGCTAAAAATAGAACCATCAAAACTTTAGCTTTAGCTTTTGATGGCCAAAGTGGAATGAACCACCAATTACTCTAGCATATGTTGCAGATGCCTTTCCAGCTGCAACTGGCCGCAACTTGTGAACCCCTAGCACTATGAAACACCCATACACTCTCTTATTCAGACACACACTCATACATTACGACTAATTTAGTTGATCCAGTTCGCCTATACCACATTTATTAACTGTGGGGGAAAAGGAGCACCCTATGGGAACACGTCAAACTCCATACAGAAATGCCACCTTGCCCAGCTGAGACTCGAACCGACGACCTTCTTGCTGTGAAGAAAAAATACAATAACATACACAGACCATTTACATCAGTGCACCTCAGCAGTACAAAGTTGTTGTATATAAATTCTATAATTAAAATGAACAGATAGCCACACTGTGTTTTCAGTCAGTGATTTATTTGAGTTTTCATACGAATGTATCTTTAAAGGTAACCGATTGTTTACTAATAGTTTTGTTGTCATTTTAATTGGAAGTAATGTTAGTGTTTGTGAGCACAGGGCTTCTTTGATTACAAATCATTGCTAGAAAAGTGCTTCTGCCGCTCCAAATGTGCCTCTTGTGGCACAGAATGAAGCTACTTATCGACAGATTTTGTTTAGGAAGCGCACACACACACACACACACACACACACACACACACACATACAGTATATGAGGAAACTGTTGTGTATGGGAAATAGACATTTAAGGTCAGGATGTGCTAGATTTGTAATTTATGCAACTTTTTGATCACAGCGTGCAGATCATATTCATCACGCGATGATTGGTTGCAAATCAACATGTAGTCTGGCATATTTGGTACCAATATTTAGTACACATCAAGATTTTATCTAGACAATATTGCACAATATGACACATTAAATTGTAAATTGTAATATTGTAATTGTCTCAAAGGGTTTTTTTGGTTTTTGGTTTTGCGGATGCTGTGCCGGTCTGTCACTGTCATTGCAAACCTCACTGCCTTCATTCAAAAAAAAAGGTCAGCCCTTGAGAGCCCCCCTTCTGGCCAGGGGCCACAAGCCTTGTGTGCCTTGACTGTTGACAAGCGACATTATTGACCATACTTTAGTCTGCATTAACTAAACACCAGTGCACCCTTTTCAGGTACAGTTCAAGAGTGCGCACCTAAGGTCAGAAGAACGCATTTACATTTACTGCATTCGAAATCACATACTTCCACACTATATACTTTAAAAACAGTATGCGAGCCGATTAATAATATGTGTCCAAGTTTATAGTATGTGAAAAACAGTGTGCGAAAAGAACCCGGATGACCTACTACTTTGAAGTTTGCATCCGATGGACACTATTCTATGATGCCACGCAAGAGAATGCATGAATAGGAGTAAAGCAATGCAACTGACACGGGTAGGTCATGTTATAATGACTTAGGGCAGATGTAGTACGTCCGTGCTTCTTTCATACTACCCACATTCATACTATATAGAACATACTTGTCTAATGGTCATGTAGTAAATTCAAATGTAATACTTACTTGAGTTGTAGGAGATTTTGGATGCAGCCATTATACAAATGAACTGACATCTGACATCAAACGAACCCAGGTGTGCACAAAAAGTTTGTTTGAAAACCTCCTCTAAGTATATTATTATTACTAATGGATCCAGACCCACAGGACATTTATGTAGTGCATCATCTGATCTCTCTGCACTGTGAACCTATAATGTAGAGAGGAGAGCCATTAGCTAGAGTTTCCCTGACCTATGTGCGTGCTATTGAATGAGTGTTTGCATGTGTGGTTATATAAGAGAGCTGCTGTGTCTCTCGGCAGATGAAGAATGGCAGCTGCATTACACACACGGCACACCGCGTCTCAATACATCATCCTTTATTGCTGTGTTTGTTCATGCATGCATTGGCAAATGTTGTCCTGCGTCTCATTTGGTTCTGATTCTCACGCAGGAATTAGATCTATTAACCTTTGCAGACCGTCATCCGGTTTCAGCTCCCATTCCCAGTTCCTCCAACACACTCACACACAGTCATTTACACACATGCAGTACACACAGATAGTCTATGGGGAGAGTTGAATGATGCCAGGCAGAATAGTGAGGACTATTAAACCCCTGACCTCACACATGCACTCACCTCTGCCAGCTACCCAATCTGCCCCCTGAGCTGTAATAGCTAATCTAATCATTATTTTTCTTGATGATATTTTTAGAAGAGATTTTAATAGTGTCCCGAGAACTGATCTGCTTTTATTGAAGAAAGTGCAAGTTTTTTTTTTGTCCCCTGCATCAACTATGTGGGAATTACTAGCGGGATTGTGCTTAATGAGCCCCAGTGAAAACTGCTGTAATTTGTTACTGCACAAGAAGTTAATGATTAATGGATTCCTTTTCAGGTTAATGTTTTTGCTGAGCTCTAACCACAGTAATGGGACTCTTGTACATGCATAGACTTTCCTGTGTGTGTGTGTGTGTGAACTGCGGTGGACAGATGCTTTTTTTTGGACTTGGCCATTGGCTCTTATGACTTGTAAAAATTGTGTTCCCAGTTGTTGATAACATTAAAGCAGTTGTTATACTGGGCGTCATCTGCCGCTCTGAGACGACACGTGCACATTTTCAGAGCTGATCTACAGAAAAGATTCTTTGTATTGAAATTACTTCCGTGTAAGTTGCACTTTAGACTTTATTTGATTGAATGCTATTGACAATAACATTTTGCTGAATTTAGTTAATATAATCACTAGGGCTGCATGATTCTGGCTAAAATGAGAATTACTTTTTTTGCTTAAAATCAAGATCACTAGATTTACTAGATTACAGATTCTGTAGATGTCAATTAAAGGTTATTTGAGTAGGCAATTATTATTGGCATTTCTCAAATATATGGTAAAACAACAATAATTATATTAGACCTGTGTGTAGGTCCACTGTTGGTTAAAATGCTACATTTTGTATAGACTTTAAATGGTGGACTTGAACAGACTTTAAATATGTCCTGGTTATTAATGCACAGTAAAGTAATGACATCAGAACAGTGGTGGAAAGAGTACTGAAAAATCATACTCAAGTAAAAGGACCATTACTTGCCTAAAAATGTAGTGCAAGTAAAGTAAAAGTAGCTGCTGTAAATATCATTCAAAGTATGAGTAAAATGAAGCCCTTTAAAAAGTACTCAAGAGTAATGAGTAGTGAGTATTAGGCTGTGAAAAGGTGATATGTTTACATGTAGTTTGTGCATGTGTGTGTAAACGTAACATTCTGTAGTGCATTTAGTTATTGCCCAAAAGGAACACATCATCATGAGACATTAGGTTAGATTTAGGTTGTAATGTCAGGTGACCAAAATTGATTGTTAAGCCAGCAGCTAAGGACAACGTTATTTTGATGTCCAATAATGACGTCAAATGACTGATATTTGGTTGATTTTAGGTTGTTAGAAAGTGACCAAAATCCAGCATCGAGCCAACATCTTAAACCAACGTCATATATGACGTCAAATACTGACATTTATTTATTAGATACGGCAACCAAAATCAAATGTCTGATAGATGTCATGGGGTAACGTTCACACAATGTTAAGCTGTAACATCATTAGAAGTTAATATTTGGTTGGTTTTAGGTTGGACATTGGATGTGGAATTCTGACGTCAAACCGATTTTATATTTTCAAACAAAATGCAAAGTCCTCATGACGTTAGGGTTCAACGTCAATCAGACGTCATGTTGACGTCCTGTGCCTGCTGGGTATTTAGGGCCATTTTGATCATCATACAGTAAACATCTGTCATCTTCTCATCAGTGACATGTATCTAAACAGTCTCTGGGTCAATGCACGTAAAGATTTTGAACATCTTTATGGACACTTTCAATACTTCCAAACAGTTTGCTGCAATTACAAAGTGCACACGTCTTGAGGTAGTTCATTATGATGCAATTTACTTTCTACGGTATGTGTGATTTGATTGGACAGGAATAACAGGACTGATTTTTCTAATCCCCATAGACAAGAAAAATAGTTACTGCAGGTTGAAAGAAAGTAGTGGAGTAAAAGTACAGATACTGCACTAAAAATTGAGTTAATATAATCACTAGGGCTGCATGATTCTGGCTAAAATGAGAATTACATTTTTTTGCTTAAAATCAAGATCACTGGATTTACTAGATTACAGATTCTGTAGATGTAAATTAAATTTTATTTGAGTAGGCAATTATTATTGGCATTTCTCAAATATATGGTAAAACAACAATAATTATATTAGGCCTGCGTGTAGAAACGGCTATAAACTCCAGCAATATAAAGTCATTGTATGCAGACCCATAAACCTTTATCTATAAAGTATAATTATGGAAACTGTGTTCGTCTTAACTGAAAGCTACGTTGTGTTTGCTGGCCTTACGCATCACGCATCTGTCAGTCAGTCAGTCAGTCAGTCAGCATGTAACCTTAAAGGGTTAAACAAATAACGCACATCACTACTACAGTTAAGAAAAGTTTGCGCTGTTATAATTGACTTACCCTTTAATATGTTTTAGTGCGATTATAACCCGGTATAAAAAAAATAAAAAAACAAAACGATGGAATGTTTTGAACGAGAAGCTGTAATGTAGCCTTGGCGGAATGAATTTTGATGTGGCGCCCCGTCCTGGAAGAATGAAAGTAGCGGAAACCATGAGAATACAACTATTCATAATTCTGAAATTGGATTTTTATGTTTGAGACATATGCTTGTCATTTGTCATTGACAACAATGTGTCCACTCAGTAGTAAATAAACAATGCGTCAGCTCTGTGCGGCGTTGGCCACGAATACATTACATTAAAACAGAAATTACATTTTTGGGCGAATTATACCTTATAAATACAGTATGTGTCACTTTTAATGTCATTTGGAGGTGTCCATGTTGCTGTGAAGACTTGTGCGAGGCCTTTTAAGCTTTTCTCCGGAACTTGAAAATATAATTGGCTGAATTGTAGAAAAGCTGAATTAAGATCATGTGTAGAGTCGAATCGAGATTGCAATCTTTTTTTTTAGTTAATCGTGCAACCCTAGTAACCACACCTTAATGACAAATCCACAGCTATGGAAAATGGAAACTAGATTTGAAATACGGCTGCATGATATTGGAAAAATCTGATATTGCTATATTTTTTTTCTGCAATAAATATTGCGATATGAATACAGTTTCACAAGATGGTTTGTATTCAGGAACAAAAATTAAATAATCACAATGCAAAACTTTACTTTGTCTTGTTTCTAGTCAAAATATCTACAAATTCTTAGATCAAGTAAAAAAAATGTTTTTTTACCTTCAGAAGAAATGTCAAAGTTTTTCCTTAAAACAAGCAAAATTATCTGGCAATGGGGTAAAATCTTGTTTTAGCTTTGAAATGTGAATATTTTGACTAGAAACAAGAAATTGTGTATAAATAATTGAATACAATAAGTCTTTGTTACACCTCCAAACATCATAATTATTTGTGCCCAAATGTTCTAAACTCTCTTGAAATGCTCAGTCATAGGCCTTAAAAACACATGCAAATAATAAACCTTTACTCTATGTGGTTAAACTTGGCAGTGACTCTGCAAATGTGCACATGTGTTCTGTAGCTCCTGGTCAACTATAATTCAGACTCAAGATTGCATATCCTCTGATGTGACTATTGCATATGTACACATTGCGATATTGATGCTGAAATGATACTTTGTGCAGCCGTAATTTAAAACACTTGCAAATTCTGAGTTTCACTGTATTGGGTGGGGATTAAAGTAAAATGTTAATGTTTATTCTAAATGTCTAAAATATTTTTTTTTCCAAATTTCAAGTAAAAAATTGTTCTTTATTCTCGGGAAAAAATTAAGCTGTACTCTAACACAAAACTACTAGAGCTGCATAATATTGAAAAAATTGTACATTGCGATATTTTGCTTTCTGCTGTATTGCGATATGAATGCAATTTCACCAGATGGTTTAATATTTTGGAAAGAAATCTTGAATTTCGACTCGTTATGGTGATTTTGTAGGGGAATAAATCATGGATAAAACTCATTAAAAAATTGCAAGCAAAAATAAATACAATAGAGCAAAGAAAAAAAGTAAAACAAACAGAGTTGTAGCTTTCTGGAGTGTCAAACAGTATTCAGGTACAGAAATCGATTAATCATATGTAATGTAAAATGTAAAATAACAGTGTATAGACTTAATTGTATTAATAATAAGTAGAATTATTAATTATTCAAGTTACAAATACACTTTATTGTGCCTGAATGCTCCAATCTCTACTGAAATGCCTTTAAAACACATGCAAGTGATAAACTTTCACTCTTTCACCTTTACGTTTTGTCAGATTAGTGGCATGAAAAGTACGAGTGTGAAAAGGTACGATTTTAAAAAGCAGGCGTGGCACCCAACCCCACCCCTAAACCCAACCGTCATTGGGGGACGAGCAAATTGTACCAAACTCAAAAATTTACGAATTGCGGTGAGATTGTTGGATCAACTAAATCCAAAGAAACATTGCATATCTTGCGATGTGACTATTGCAGATGCACACATTGTGATATTGATGTTGAAACTATGTAATGTGCAGCCCTAATAACTACACTGTTTACAATTTCCAGTGGAATCTGCAGTAACTTACCGGCAGCAGTTATCCTGCAGTATATGTATTTACAAAATTGTTTGTATATATTAACTGTATAATATACAGTAAAAATGCAACGTTAAAATACAGTAACATACTGCATTCCTGTCCTACAGTAATATACAGTTCATATTACAGTTAACTACTCTATCATTTACAAAAATCCTTAACTGTATATTAATCCCAGACAGACTGAGCTTTTCAAATGGTTTCTTCAAACTTTTCCTGCATACATGCTTTTTAATATTTAAAAATCTCACATCATACTTTTATTCCCAGCCTTGCATATGTTGTGCCTTGTGTCCTTCTTTTGATGTTGTTCTTTCTGTTTAATCTCTGGTATTAGTGGGTCACCCCCACTGAAAGTTATGCAACAGATTGTGATCCATGTAAAAGGTCAATAGTGTGCGCTCTGTAAAGCATGAAGCCTGAAGCAAGTGTGCCTGAAGTACTCGACTTGGTTTGGCTGCTGTGTTATTTTTATGTTTTAGAGGATTGACCAAACAAGTGATGAAAACAAAATGATGTGCCAGTATAGTAGAGTAATGATAAAAAGGATTTAGGCAAGAATGAAAATCCTGTAGTAACTGAGCTTGTTATCGTTGCTTACCCAGCTGTCATTTTTATAACAGATTGTTCAGGTAATGGAAACAGATAAGATATGAACATGTGTCTGTGTGGGAGATCAGGGTTTAGCTGCAGCTCGGTGTTGTCGCATTGCTGTCCAAGATTCCCATTCTCCTCGTTCCTCTTCTAGAAAGCCTGCAGTCTGAATCATGGCTCTCTGCTTGAACTGCGTCACTTCTCACATTTGCACGGACGTCACAAACACCAGTCGCCTAGAAGGTGCAATGACAGTCCAATCACAGACACGCCCACACAATTACACAGTGTAGGCCGAGCAATAAAGCTGCAAATGGCAGCGTCAGCACTGCCTGACACTGCACCGGTGCACATACTTTATGATAATGTTGTCAGGAGACCACAGAATGTTTTGCTGAATATGACTCGTTTGTTTGGGACAGTTAAATAATGCTTACTCAAAATCTTGCAAAGGAATGACACTTTAATAAAGTTTCTGTTGTATATAGCTTGTTTTATTTGGCTCTCATTAATTAAAGAAGTACTAATAACTATATTTAAAAATAGATTAAAACTTTTTAACTTGTGCTTTTTTTGTAATTTTATTTAGTTTACTGCCTTTAAAGGGGAAATGAAGCACTCAGTCAAGTTTATGTTATTTTGTACATCGAATTCCACTTTAATAAAAATATAATAAACAAACTTGATTAATGTAACCATTAAGCAGAAAACAGCATGTTTTCTTATAGGTTTTAGACCTAGGGTGCCACTGCCTTGGAATATTGCTGTGTCTGACATCACGGGGTTGGTTCCGTTGCCTTGGCTGAACAGATACAGTGGAAGTAAAGGACTGAACACAGAGATTTAATTTAACCCAATGCGTGAAGTTGTGCGCACGGAGCTGGTGCAAATACAAGCATCAAATGTGTATCTAATATAAAAATATATATATTTATTCTATTTTTCTTTTTTTCCCTATTAGTTACTGATCATTTGATGCGCTTTGGTCCACTCTCTGTATTACGCTGCCTGACTGCCTGTCTGGGTTTCAGCCATGGTTTCAACAAGGTCCGCTACTAGAATAAATATATGTTTTTATATTAGATACACATCTGATGCTTGTATTTGCAGCAGCTCCATGTCCACAACTTCACACTTTGTTAAATTAGGCTGTCCAGTCTCTATGGTCAGTCCAATACTTCTACTGTATCTGTTAAGCCGAGGGAACGGAACCAACCCCGTGACGTCAGACACAGCGATATTTCAAGATGGCGGTACTCCAATGTCTAAAAGCTATAGTAAAACATGCAGTTTTCTTGTAAACAGTTACATTAACTGAGTTTGTTTAATATATTTTCATTAAAGTGGAATCCAACGTACAAAACTTGACTGAGTGCTTCATTTCTCCTTTAAAGGGGTAGATTACGTAAATATTAAAAATTCTAATTTTGCAGAACACAAAATATATTTTGAATGTTGATAAATTATCCAACAGAAAAGACATGTATACAGTAGTTTTCTAGAATATACACTACCTGACAAAAGTCTTGTCATCAATCCCAGTATTAAGACCAACAAATAATAACTTGACTTCTAGTTGATCATTTGGAAACGTGGCAGAAGGTAGATTTTTTCCAATGAATCATCTGTTGAACTGCATCCCAGTCATCACAAATACTGCAGAAGACCTACTGGAACTCACATGGACCCAAGATTCTCGGTCAGTCATCAGTCAAATCAGTCATGTTTGGTTAAGGAAAAATCGTGGTTTGGGGTTACATTCAGCATGGGATGGGCGTGCAAGAGATCTGCGGAGTGGATGGCAACATCAACAGCCTGAGGTATCAAGACATTTGTGCTGCCCATTACATTACAAACCACGGAAGAGGGCAAATTCTTTAGCAGGACAGCTCTCCTTTTCATGCTTCAGCCTCCACATCAAAGTACCTGAAAGCAAAGAAGGTCAACGTCTTCCAGAATTGGCCAGTATAGTCACCAAACATGAACATTAGTAAGCATATCTGAGGTAAGATAATGTAGGAGGCTTTGAAGATGAATCCAAGGTCCTCCAGAATTGGCCAGCCCAGTCACCAGACATGAACATTAGTAAGCATGTCTGAGGTAAGATAATGTAGGAGGCTTTGAAGATGAATCCAAAGAGTCTTGATGAACTCTGATGAATTTATCACAGTATTTTCTATGATATTTTTTCTTCCGGAGAAAGTTTATTTATTTGTTTTATTTTCATTTTAGGGTCAATATTATTAGCCACCTTAAGCAAAGTTTTTTTTTTGATTGTCTACAGAAAAAACAATCGTTATACAATGATTTTGTTTAAATAACCTAGTTAAGTCTTTAAATGTCACTTTAATCTGAATACTAGTATATTGAAAAATCTGTAGTAAAATATCATGTACGGTCATCATGGCAAAGATAAAAAGAAATCAGTTGTTAGAAATGAGATATTAGAACTATTATGCTTAGAAATGTGTTAAAAAATCTTCTTTTCGCTAAACAGAAATAAATATATAGCTGGCTAATATTTCTAATTAGTCTAATTCTAATAATTGCTAATTATTCTGACTTCAACTGTAACTATTTGGTGATATAACACATATTCATACTGAACATTTTAAACATGGGACTTTTGGTTTGGCATACATGGTGGGGCTGCAGTAGACAACAGACAGGATAGCACATAGCACAGAGAAAATCAAAACAAAGCCATGTGCTCACATCAAACGGGATGAGAACACACAACCAACTCATTAAACATGTGTTCACACAAAACAAAAGCTAAAAGCACGTGCTACATAAACAACAGCATAAGATTCAGTGTGGATGTCTAGTTCCTGGCACCAAACTGAACTAGACAGAAATGGAAAGAGATCGAACACCATTCTAGGGACAAACAACAAAAACACATGTTTGAAAGCACAAACTCGAACTTGGTTGAAATCACACGCTCACTGCAAAAGACAAAGACACAAGAGAGCAACAGATAATCCAACAGACAAGACTGCAGCAGTGTCAGAGCTCTGTCATCAAAACTTGAATAAACAGGACTGACAGACCCCTGACAATGGTTTTTATTATTAGTTATAGCACAAAATAAACGCATTTGAACATCTTGCGTCATGTAATTGCACAGTCAGTGTTTTGAGCGCGTAAAAACACAAGAAAAACACTTGTAAAAAATATTAATTAGTTTTTTGCTTAACCTGTGAGTCATGTCTTAATTTTTTTTTATCTGTGATAAGTTATAAAATGACATTGTGTAAATTAACATTTCAACTACAAATTGCAATATAAACATAACTGCATAATTTGATTTAGATATTAATGACAAAATGTATTTGCAGTTTACATGTTTTTTATTTGAGTGTTGATAATTATATCTAAATAATAAATAGCAGTCTTAATTGTAGGCTTTATTAATAGAGTAATAGGGATCCATGTGTAGTTTGCAGCATTTGATGAGTGGATTGAAGATGATGATTCTTAATTATAACTTAATTTATCATCCTCACAATGAGCTATCATTTTGCTTATCCTTACATCATCACTCATAAATTTATGTGTATATATAAGTGCAGCTCGTTCAAATGGTCTCTGACCTCTAAATATTTTTGCACACTCACATGCTGACAGACTCGTGGCTCTTACTGCTTCTCCAAAAATAGCAGACTGAGTGCATGTGGAACGTGAGGAGAATCTAGATGCTCTGCTGATAACACTGAGA
This sequence comes from Danio tinwini, assembly GCA_903798205.1. Lineage (NCBI taxonomy): Eukaryota > Metazoa > Chordata > Actinopteri > Cypriniformes > Danionidae > Danio > Danio tinwini. Next base: position 13,215,468 of record CAIGQZ010007154.1, on the reverse strand, counting down.
AAAAGTATTGTCAGTAAAGCTTGCATAGAAGTGCATTTAAAGTTTAAAGGATCTAATAAGATGTTCAACAAAATAGCAGTTTAGTCACCTTTGAATGTAAAACTGGCATAGAAAAAGTTTCTTAACAGGGTAACACTTTACAATAAGGTTGTAATAGTTCATGTTAATGCATTTACTAACACGAATAAATAATGAACAATTTATTACAGCATTTGTTCATGTTAGTTAATGTTAAAAGTTCATTCACATGATAACTTAAGGCGCATTAACAACCCAGGCTCATTCTGAAAACGTACCCCTATATACATTTCTGGAGACTGCCAAATACATCCCAGGTGCTATGTTTTTTTTGCAGTTGTGTTTTTGCGAATCTACCAGAGGCTGCTGTGTGCACTTTTTGAGATCTCAAATTTTTCTTGTGAGTGCTATTCACACCTGCTCTTCTCCTGTAAATCCGCCAGAAGCCACTGTCGACTGACTGACTGGCTAGACAAACTAGTAACAGCGGAAAAGCCGTCCACATGGAGGTAAGCGGTCAGCTGTTAAGCCCGAAAAAGAATTGTATCATACCGCCCCGTAGTGTTCATTTTAAAGATGAAATGCAGCCATACGTACCTCTGGCTACATATTTCACGATTTTCAGAAATGTATATAGGGCTACATTTTCAGAATGAGCCCATGTTGCGCATTAATGTTAACAAGCATGAAATTGACCGTTAATAATCTATTAGTATATGTTGCACTATGATAAATAAGTGCTGTACAAGTATTGTTCATATTTAGTTCATGTTATTAAATACATTACTAAAACCTTATTTTAATTTTTTTAAGTGTAGAATAACCTGTGCTCAAGACTTTCCTTCATCAAAACACCATGATATCATATTAGGGGCAAATGGGGTCAGATTTTAAATAGCAGACGTTATTGTTGTGTCATGCTTGTTTGAGTCTGCTTTGTATAAACATGTGTTGATGTATTGGAGGAGAAATGGCGTGACTGATGGTAAATGTGGGGTCGAACGGTTACGTGTCGTCAGGGTGAAATGTGCATTTGTTCTGCTGACAGTGCGGGTTGTGTTGTATAGTTTGTGTGCATCTCCATCTCTGTATTTTTCCACTCCTGCGTCCTCTTTGTGCTCTTTTATTGGGTAACTGGTCACATACGTTTCTGCTTTCTGCTTGTAAAATTCCACACTGTATCCTTGAAGAGGAGAGAGAGAGAGGGGAAGAGACATGTGATGGAGAGAACGGTTGAGGGTGTGAAGGACAAGAGGAGTGTAATGAGATGAGATTAGATCATGCATTGGTGTGAAGAAGACCATATCGACTGTTATTTCTCATCTAAAATCAAAATGTGAATGGAAAGCTCTGGAAACAAGAGCAACCACATAGAAAATTTTCTATTTCATAGGAAAGTGTCTCTTCAAATCAGTGGCAAGGCAGCTTAAGGGGCAGGGTGGCACTGACCTATTCAGATTGGCAACTAGTTCACTCAATTAAATGTTTTTTATGGGAATGAAAAAGACCTGGTGGATGGTTGCTGATCTTCCAGTTGTGTGCAATCCAGTCAGAGCATGGTATCTGATTGGTTTAACTCTTTAGCTGGGTTTCCATCAGCTGGCATTAATGCGCTTTTTGAAATATTGCATGAGAAACAAGTGATAGAAATGTTACATTTTAAATTTAAAAAATCCCTTAATTTGAAAAAAAAAAGGATTTACACTTGGTTGAGGTAGGTTTGGAGGAAAAGGGTTAATGCAAATAATGGGGGATGAAAACACATTTGCTAAATAAATATTAGCTCTTGTGTGCTGTTGGAGAAGTTTTCATCCACTCTGGGGTGATTTTTGAGTCTTAAGTCAAAATGTCAACTTATGTTTTCCCTTCTGGCAAGAGGTAAAAATTTGTAATTTTTCTGTTGATCATCAGTTGCAGTGTGAAAAAATATCTGTTTCTGGCTTTGGAGTTATATGGAGTATGATGTGTGTGTGCGTGCGAGCTCTTTGCGCACTTACTGTACCTTGATATGTCTGAGAAAATCAAAATAAGAAGCTCAGCTCTCAGAACATAGTAAACATAGTAAGTGTATTTAGCACACACAATATAATTTGCTGTTTTACTCCATATAAAAGCCGGAAACTTTTTTGCACAGGCCTATCTAAAGAGTTAATGATCCCAACTGATGATCAACAGTGAACATACAGTAAAATTATAATTTTGACCTCTTCCCAACAGGGAAAACCACCAACAATCAAGAATGCATAATTATTTGGTGTCAAGGCTTTGGAATTTAGAAAAAAAAGAAATTTTAATGGAAGTCAATGGGGCAAAAACAGTCCCGAACATAAAGAAAGGGTAGTCAATTTGAACAGTACACAAGAGTTAAAAAATAAATAAATAAATGCCAAAGTGAACATTACCACCATGTGTCTTATCTCCATTATGCTTGCCTTATTTACTGTTGGTTACTAGGTTACCAATACTTCATCTAGCTGCTCTAACAACGTGATGAAAACGCGCCTAAATCTCATTTGCAAACTTAAAAAAGATTCACTTCACGATAGGATGAAAACCTGGCTATTGTCCAATATTACCCACTAAACCCACTCACCACATCTGAAATCCATTTTACTTTAGAATTTAGATGAAAAATGCTGAATTGTCATTTTCCTGTTTTCAGGTTTTGGATGTCCTATATTGCTTTAGCAAACCAGCATCTAGTGCTACTCTGTATGGACTTTCTCTTATGTTGTGTTTGGGCTTGTTTGAATTGACAACACCTGCTTTAAGTAAATATATACAATAATGGTCCGTGCCATATTAATCTTTGCTGAAGCTACAAGGCCAAACAAGGGCCAAAAGGCTGCATGTGTGTACTGTTTAAAATCATGTACTGTTGGGTGCTTGTTTTTTTTTGCTAGTTTAGTTTTTTTGCATTTTTTCCACCATTATATTAGTTGTCTCTTACATGACCCTTTTTCTTTGCCAAAAACCAATAATGCCATTTTTATGTCTTTATTTCCATCTAAATTTATGTCTCACCTCTTCACCACAAACCATTAATTACCTGTTTTGCTCATGCCCTATAGAACACTGTTCTAGATTGTGTGGGAATCTATCTTCAGACCAATTTTGTGTGATTACAATACAACATATTTCAGTAGATATTGCACTTTTTGAGTGCATATATGTTTTTTATAAATATATAAATATATTTCTATTTCTGGCAGTTGTGTTATTAGTTGCATAATTTCAGTAGCCTATTATTCTACCTTGCCCTATGTTGTTCAAATGGTCTAACTAGGTGAAAAGTCAATAAGTAACCTAATGGTGTCTTTTTTTCCTCTAAATTCAATAGCACTCTTTGATTTTTACTTTTAACAACTTTCAAAAGTCATTTGCGATCTGCTTTGCCGGAGCAATCAAAGATAATTTGTTAATAATGTAAGCCAAAATGCTCACTAAATAAACAGTAAAAAGCTATTTTGAGATTTGATTTGATTTGATTCCCTAACATTATCAATGTTCCCTTTAAATACCCAATAAAAGTCTAAGTTTAAACATTTTGGCCCATTGTTGGCTTTTGCAATTTGTATTGGTCGTCTGCGTAATGTAAATATGTGCAAGGTTTAACTGCATGTTTGCTCTTTGACTTGTTCTCTAAAGATAATGCTGACTTCATGCTTTTATTCTCACGCATAAAATCAACTATGCAAATCTGTTTTATAACAAATTAATAAATAACAAGAAGTTTTTTGAAGTATATACAGTTGAAGTCAGAAACCCCCCCCCCCCCCCCCCCACAGTATGTCTGATAATATTTTTTCTTCTGGAGAAAGTCTTATTTGTTTAATTTGTTTAATAGTTTACAGAACAAACCATCATTTTACAATAACTTGCCTATTTACCCTAACCTGCCTAGTTAACCTAATTAACCTAGTTAAGCCTTTAAATTCACTTTAAGCTGTATAGAAGTGTCTTGAAAAATATCTAGTCAATATTATTTACTGTCATCATGGCAAAGATAAAATAAATCAGTTATTATAAATGAGTTATTAAAACTGTTATGTTTCGAAAGGTGCTAAAAAAATATTTTCTGTTAAACAGAAAATCGGGAAAAAATAAACAGGGGGACTAATAATTCAGGAGGGCTAATAATTCTGACTTCAACTGTAATTACTCCAATCCATTTTATTTTGGTTCTTGATCATTTGGTAACTTCAGATGGAGCTTGTGTTCATTTTATAATTGTAATATCATTTGTAGACATTAGGAAAATCCAGATTCAGATGTTCTGGAAAGGTTGTCATTGCTGGATTTTGACCAAGTTGCCAATTGTAAACCTATAGATGTGTCAGCTTGACTGATCAAATTGTACTTTCACTTAGTTTGTTCAAATACTAGTAAATGGTCAGTATATATTATTGAATATTGAGTAAAATGAGTGTTTAATTTTCAAAAATCAAATAGCATTTAACACAAGCCTTTTTATAACTTTATTGTAACTAATTGCTGTCATTCTGACTAATATCAAAAATCTGTATCAGTTGACTTTTACAGCTGGGTTAGTGGAGTATGTTTTTTGCGAAGGAAGATGAGATGGGGATGTTCAGCTCTGAAAAAACACTCCAGAGTGACTGAAGAGAGAAAAGCAGACTGAGTACATAATAATAGGGTAACTTGTACCTTGTGTGTGTCCGTGTGTGCGTGTGCGTGCGTGTGTGCGTGCGTGCGTGCGTGCGTGCGTGCGTGCGTGCGTGCGTGTGTGTGTGTGTGTGTGTGTGTGTGTGTGTGTGTGTGTAGTCTCTGCAGAAACACGTGCTGCTCTGCTCACATGCAGCCGTGATTACTGAAATTCTGCAGTACCGCTCCAATACTGACTCACTCATCCCTCTGGTACAAACCCGTATCCAACTTTATTCTCAAAGACAAACGCAGAGTCCCTGCAGGATTGTCATATTCTCTATGGTTTTGTCAGCATTTCTCCAGAGACTTTTGCTAATAAGGCGTCACCCAGCGACAGAATGCACTTTTCAGTCATGTTTGGGGTGCACTGTGTTCTGGAGATGTCTATGCAGATGGTTTCTTGGAATCAGAGATGAGTTTTGAGAGTGAGTTTGGTTGATGTGTGCTGTATTGATGCAACTGAGGTTGATAATTGGTGGAGCTGTGAATTTTTCATGACTTAATTTGGTAGCAGTTCAATTACAAAATGATTCCTGATGCATCATGATACATCTTTTCCTCAGATTCTTTTAGTTTTAATATAGTACTATATTAATAATCACTATATGTTTTGTTATTAATTATATTGTTATTTAAAATTATGACAAAGATGTTAATAACAAACAGCAGAGCAAATATAATTTAACTAAAATGTTTTAAAAAGGTTGGCACCAATATCCTTGTGGACATTGCTATTTTTGGGCATCCTGAGTTCGAGTCCTGGCTCGCAGACCATCCCCAATCCCATCCCCTTTTTTATTTTCAACTTTGCTTACTGTTCAACTACTGTCCAATCACAATAAAGGAAAGTAATAGTCTTAAAAAAATATTAGAAATGAACACAGATAAATTTACAAAGGCACATATTTAATACTAAAGGTCAACAGGCAGGGGTAAAACAGGAGCAAACGGTGATGGCAAAGAAAATCCAAAAGAGTAATTCACATCAATTTCAGAATCAGAATCAGAATCAGTTTTATTGCCAAGTGTGCTTCACACACACAAGGAATTTGTTTTGGCAACAGAAGCTTTCAGTGTACATAAAGTGACGAGTGACAACACAAAATTAAATACAAGAAAAGAAAAGGCAATAAACATTAAACAGAGATGCAGTTAGTCAAAAAGATCTGGATGTTGAATGTATGTACAGATATGTTGTAAATATACAGGTTATAAGGTGCTGTGTACAAGTGCGTATGAGAAAGTATTGCACGTTTATTGCACAGTAGGGGAATATTTAACTGTTCATGAGGTAGATGGCCTGAGCAAAGAAACTTTTCCTGTGTCTATCTGTTTTTGTGCTTGGTGCTCTGTAGCGCCGACCAGACGGTAACAGTTCGAACAGGTAGTGTGCTGGGTGTGAGGCGTCCAGAGTGATTTTACGAGCCCTTTTACTCACTCTGGAAGAGTACAGTTCTTGAAGTGTGGGAAGGGTAGTTCCAGTGATTCGTTCAGCAGTCCGGACTATTCGCTGTAGTGTACGGAGGTCGGTTTTGGCAGCTGAGCTGAACCAGACGGTGATTGAAGTGCAGAGGATGGATTGGATGACAGCTGAGTAGAACTGTACGAGCAGCTCCTGTGGCAGGTTGAACTTTCTCAGCTGACGAAGGAAGTACAGTCTCTGCTGGGCTTTCTTTACAATGGAGTCTATGTGAATGTCCCACTTCAGATCCTGAGAGATGGTGTTGCCCAGGAACCTGAATGACTCTACTGCAGCCACAGTGCTGTTCATGATGGTGAGTGGGGGGAGTGCAGGGGGGTTTCTCCTAAAGTCCACTATCATCTCCACTGTTTTGAGCGTGTTCAGCTCCAGGTTGTTGTATCTGCACCATAAAGCCAGCCGCTCCACCTCCTGTCTGTATGCAGACTCGTCACCGTTCCGGATGAGGCCGATAACAGTAGTGTCATCCGCAAACTTCAAGAGCTTAATGGAGGGGTCTTTTGCAGTGCAGTCGTTTGTGTACAGGGAGAAGAGCAGTGGGGAGAGAACACATCCCTGGGGGGCACCAGTGCTGATGGTGCGGCTGTCGGATGTGATTTTGCCCATTCTGACTAGCTGTTGTCTATCTGTCAGAAAGCTGGTGATCCATTGACAGACAGAGCTAGGGACAGACAGCTGGGTCAGTTTGTTCTCGAGCAGTGATGGGACGATGGTGTTAAAGGCAGAACTGAAGTCCACAAACAGTATCCTTGCGTAGTTCCCTGGTTTGTCCAGATGTTCTAGGATATAATGCAGTCCCATGTTGACTGCATCATCCACAGACCGGTTTGCTCTATAGGCAAACTGCAGGGGGTCCAGCAAAGGTCCAGTGATGTCCTTCAGATAAGCTAGCACCAGTCTTTCGAATGACTTCATGGCCACAGATGTTAAGGCAACAGGTCTGTAGTCATTGAGTCCTGTGATCTTTGGTTTCTTTGGTATTGGGATGATGGTGGAGCATTTGAAGCAGGATGGAACTTTGCGCTGTTCCAGTGATCTGTTGAAGATCTGTGTGAAAATGGGAGCCAGTTGGTCCGCACAAGTTTTCAGACAGGCTGGTGAAACACCATCTGGACCTGGTGCTTTTCGTCTCCTCTGTTTACTGAAGATCTGATGCACATTATCTTCACTGATCTGAAGTGCCGGGGTGGAGAAGGAGATGGCTGGAGGTGTTGATGGCTGTTTACTGAGGATCTGATGCCCATTATCCTCACTGATCTGAAGTGCAGGGGGTGAGAGGGAGATGGCTGGAGGTGTTGATGGCTGTGTAGGGAGATGATCCGGGTGGGTGTGAGGTGTCTGGTCAGAGGTGTCAAATCTACAATAGAAGATATTCAGCTC
>CAIGQZ010007154.1:13193456-13207522 GCA_903798205.1 Danio tinwini | reverse complement strand
ATAGAGAGAGAGAGAGAGAGTTTTCCTCATTGGTCAGTATGCAAATACTTTTTTAAATTCTGAAAATTAAAAGTTTACATAATTTTTCTATATCAATAGATAAGTGACCACACAGGTATTCCTGACAAAGAGCATGTGTTTGTGTGCATGCAAATGTATAGTCCTCCCTCCCTGTTAAATTTGATCTAATCCGTGTCCTGAAACACACGCCCTCTCCTGCTGTAATGGAGGGAACGATTCGTTTGTAAATGAATCCCCGTTATGTACTACCCATGACTTAGCAGACAATAATAAAAATTTCTAGTACCGCAGCATTTTATTGCCATATTTCATTTACATTGTTCGCTAATTTTATTCAACAGAAGCATAAGCTTAGTATTGAGTGCGAGTTGGTGCTATTTTGCCTTATGATCAGGGCAGTAAGAGACTGTATTATCATCAATAATGTTACTTGTTTAGCACAAAGGTTTGTAACATACAAAAACATAAAGAACTAAATCTTACCTATGATATGTTCTGCCTTTGTGCTTTGTTTTCTTTGTTTGCTCATTACTACACCCGTACACATAGCTAAAGTCCAGCATCTTCACATTGGCTTTAGTCTTGACTAGTGCGGTTGAATGACATTTGTCCTGGGAGCACTGTACAAATGTGGCGGCGGTATTGACGCATGCTCAGGGTCCGTATGCGATATTTAGTGTATATATCTATGACCATAACTGTGCGTTCATACCAAAGGCGGCAAGAGCGTCAAGGTTCGCTCTGGCCACCCTGGAAACAACGCTGTCTGCTTTCACAGATTTACCGGCGAGAACATCAAAATTCACTGCATTGATCTCGTGTTTAAAGAGGCCTTTGCAGCATATCAGCAAATACATTACATTCCTGCAAAAAAACAAGCTTTTTAGGTTGAAAATGTTGCACACTTTTTTTATCAAATTCATTTAACAATGGAAGATCAAGTTGTTGCGTGTGGTGTGGCTTTGCTATCCAATATACAATGTCCATATGTCTATAATATTCTGAAGGAGCAATACTGTTTTGTATTGTTGCATGAGATTATATATAACATTAATTCACATCAGTAACTCTGCAGTAACTTTTTTTAATGTATGTCCCTTAAAACATTGTAAATAATTGGAAATCCAGTGACTGCAATGGACTACAACATTCCGACTGCTTGCCACCGAACCGCGTAATAGGTCATACCATAAAATTGACTTGATTTCAACTTGACGCCCACACTAGCGAAGACGCGGCGTGCTGCTCCTTGCCACCGGCTCACATTGAAAATTATTGACTTTTGGCTACTTTGATGCTCTCGCCTCTTTCAGTGTGAACGCACAGTAACATTCAATAAGAAAAAATGTTATTAATTATTTATTTGTATAAATTTTATATTTAATTTAAAAGTTTTAAATTAAAGCCATTATCAACAATTATTTTAACAGTTATCTTTTGAAGTTGTAAATAAACATTTAAAATGTTTTTCATCTTAAATATGTACAATATGTCTGCAAATAAGGATAAACCATGAGCCTCCATCTGAATATCAGAATTTTTTTTATGCCTAATGTCAAAAAGTTACTAAAAATGACTTTTTTTTTTTTAATTGAGCGAATCTACTTTCAACCAGTTTTGGGTGGATGTTCCATTTTGTTGATGTTTTCTGGCATGTTGAAGCTTTTGCCCAGTCATATTCATGAATATATGAAATTCAAATTTCAAATTCCCTATTTCTCCAGTGACCCACATAACATCCCCACAGACCTACATTACTCTCATTTACCAAAGTGGCCAATTTGTGGAGCACAGACACTGGCATTTGGGGTTGGATTTTAGAGCATCATGAAACACACACCTCCTGACAATCAGTTTAAAAACAGCTGCACACGCAGACTGTGGCGCTCCACATATACACCCTTTCACATGCACTGACATAGATGCAGTTAATTAGAAAATTAAATTGATTAACCTTTGCAGCACTGGTGCATTTTTGCACACTGTCTCAGCAGATCGCAGTTGGTTGGGTGGATGTGGGTGTCCACGTGCAGGAGAAACACATGCTAAAGGCAGCAACTGCATTGAAAAGTAGTTCATCATTGCTGGCCTCAGTGTTTCTATGCACATACATATATGTATTAAGTTAGGGATAATGTGTTATTGTCCCAGAATAAACCCTGAATGAGTTCTTGAATCACCCTGAAGGGGGTTATTTTGTGATAACAGCTATCTGGATGTGCATAATTCTACTTATTGCATGGCTAGTTCACAAATATTTAGACAAAAATGATGGATTTGTATCAAGTTCTTTGATTAGCTCACTGATTGCAAAAGCACCTATGAATAAAAGCATGGCAAGTTCAACCTAGACAAACATTTAATGCATATGGTACAGCAAAGCCACATACTCAGACCTAACTAAATAATTACATTAAATTCAGTTAACTTAAATTCAAATACTCTAAAGCTTAATAATTCATAGAGGCTCATTAAAGTTACAGAGATTAAGTTATAAAGTTGTAAAGATATTTCACCTTCAGCAGTGCATAATATAATTAAAAGATTCAAGAAATCTGGAGGAATATCAGTGCATAAAAGACAAGGGTACAAGCCAAAGATAAACAACCTTGATCTCTGATTGCTCAGGTGGCACATGCGTCAAGAATCATCATTCATCTACGTATAAGCGATATCACCACATGGGCTCAGGATTACTTTGGCAAACCTTTAAGTACCACAGTACGTAGTTACATGCAAAATGCCAGTTAAAACTGTACTGTGCCAAAAGAAAGACCTATGTTAACAGTGTTTAAAAGTTGTTTGCAATGAAATATAAGAGAAAGTAAATTTAGAAATCACTACTTTCTTTTTTATTTGTTTTCCATACGGTCCCAACTTTTTTTGATTTGAGGTTAACTTAATTTTTAAAACCAAGCATTTTTGTACAAATCACATTGTACAAATTCATGTGAATTATTCCCAAATGTAATAATGTTTTTTTTGTGTGTTAAATAAATAATTTAATTCAAAATTTATATTGTATTTTTCAATATTATTCAATAGACCGGAGTTAAAATGAATTAAATTAACAGTTGTACTTTTATTAACTACATTCCTCATTGTTATATAATGCATAACTAATGCGCCAGTATTAAAAAAGTGTCATAACAAAAGTGTCATATATAATGCATAACTAATGCGCCAGTATTTTAAAGTGTCATCTGGAAATTCTGTGAAAGTTTGAGAGAATGTAGGTGAGGTCAGTCTAGTCATCCATCTACGAGTCTGGACACTTCGAGAAACTAGATACTGTTTCTCCCGTTCGTGCTCACTGTGTTTGTGTCTCTTTCACTTATTAACAACAACAGCAAAGGTTCTATGACGTTGTGGATGTTAAACCGAGTAAATCACTATTTGTCAAAGTTGATAGTTACCATTTCCGTAGTTGTTTTTATTTTCTTATGCTGTTATTTCCTGTTATTGTGCAGATTATGTAACTATTCTTTTACATCCTAATGTGCCTACAATTTCTGTTGAATGAAAATACATTACTATCAGTACTATCTGGAAAAGTGTATTCATTTGTAATTATTTTAGTTATTGTTATCGCAACAAAAGTACAGAATTTTTTTATAATAGGTATTTCAATTATATTTGATAAGGCAGCAAAACATTTTTTACATTGTACTTATTAGTCCCCTTGTTTTGTAGTCTTTTATAATCTGAATGTTGTGGTACTTCTGGATATGTTCAATGTAGTTGTTTTGTTTCCTGTCTATTTGTAGTTTCCTCAGACATGTTAATGAACACATTGATCTGTGGCTGATAAGGTCTAATCATTTGTTTGTCATAGACGGTTGTTCAGTCAAAAAAGAAACAAGGGTGGGTGAAAGATACTGAGACTGAGAGTGTTAAAGCTTTGAGGTCACTGAAGTTTGAAACTATTTTTGGTTCCCTATTTACCATGTTGTGAGTGGCTGTTTGAAGGGCTGGGGTGTGTGCGTGTGAGCATGTGTTTGCGGATTTATCACCACTGTCTCCTTGACATTACTGTCGTGATTGGGCTCTTCTGAGTAGAGGAATTAGGGGAATGTAATGGAGAGGGCATGATGTGCTAAGAAAACATCTGGCTCAACCAGTCAAAAAAAAAAGTTCTTATATTTTCTACTTATCTCTCTTTTTTAAAAATACAGATTCCTTAAAAGCATTTCCATGGGGTTTAAACGACACCTTGGCCTTTGATAATGGTCAACTATAGCTTGTTAATGGTAAACTCTGATAAATCTGCCCAAACATTTGTTTTTGGTTCTTTTTAGGAATGGTGTTTGGGATGGCAAGAGGTTATTCGTTATTTAGAGATACAATCATTTTAGAGATGATACTCTCTAATACAGGATCAGTACTCATTGATACTGACACCATTATTCTCATTGTATTTGTAAATTATTTTTAAATATTGGGTTGAGAAACTACCTCTCTCTCTCTCTCTCTGTCTTTCTCTCGTCTTACTGTCAGCTGGTAATATGCATTACTTTTCTTTCTTTTCTGTAGACATATCTAACTAAACTAAAACTTTCTATTGATGTGTGTGACGAAGTAAATAAATTCAGTATGCAGCATGGTGAGCATACCAGTATTGGTATCAGTGTATCCCTTAATAAAATGTATGAAACTGTACACTTGACACTGTATAGCAGTTCCAGAACTTTAATTTAAATGGAGATCTGAGATGGCTGATATTAAGTTTCTGTGACAGTAGGAAATGCCAAAAAAAAAGCACTGAACCTTTAGGGAATTTGAGTAGCAAGAGGAAAGACATTTATAATTACAAAAGATTTAACGAAAAAATCCATAATAACTGAATTAGTTACAAAGTAATTGAGATGCTCTTTTAAACTCTTATTTACCAAAGAGTCATTGATTTTTTAATCCTTTTTTTACTAAAGAGTTCTGCTGAAATATTAATAATAATAATAATAATAATAATAATAAACTTCTTGAACACCAAATCATAATATTAAGATTATTTTGGAATGGACTGGAGTAGGCTGGAGTGATAATGCAGAAAATTTAGCTTCGCCATCAGAGGAACAAAAGTAATTTTACAATATTCAAAATATGATTTGGCATAGAAAATAAATTGTGGTAAATTTTATTTAAATTCTGTTCTAAGCTGACAGGAGTTTCACTAGTGCTGCTGTAGCTCATCTGCTTCAAGGTTTGACATATTGTATGTTTAGAGATGCTCTTCTGCAGACATTCACCATAAACCCTAAAGATAACTATCTGTGAAAAAATTGGCCAGTATATCAGGAGTTTCTCAAATACTCGCCAACAAATTCAATCTTTTTTATTCTCACTTTCTGATGTTGCACTTGTTGTATTACTACACACTGTAAAAAAATGCTGTGTTTTACACAACTCCTTCATGTTGTCTCAACAAATATTGATTAAGTTAACTTGATTGTTTTTCAAATTTAAGTGGATTGATCAAAATGTTGTTCCCCTAAAAAAGTCAAGAATTGTGCTGATTCAGCTTATTTTAATTAAGTAGCTTGAACAAGCAGGAAAAATAAGTTTTGAGTACATCTGTTTGGCTAAATGAATTGAGCTACTTTCATGTGGCTGATTAGATATTTGCATAAACAGTTGAAGAGCCCTACCTGATAAAGTAACTGTGAACATAAAATCAACAATGGCCGTAATCACCAGGTATTTTCATCATTCACTGTCTTCACAGTAAATGTGCTGAGTCATATAGAGCTTTGTTGGACTTGCTCTGTCATTATGTACATTGGTGCTCATTAGTTCCTTTCGCTTACTTCATCCTTGCATTGAGGTTGCAGCAATTTGCAAACCTCTTGTGATGTGTGGGACAGTGTTTTTGTTTGCCCTTTGGTTACTTGGAGAGCTGCTCTCAGGAGTTGCAGCCTCTCCTGATTTGAACTCTCTTTAGCTTTGTACTGTAATCTAAATCCTCGGACAGTCAGGCTATCTTTGCTCCAGTGGGTTCAGGCCGGACTCTCCAAATATGGCCAGGACTGCTGCTTCTCATATGAATTTACAACTTGTATGTCACCAATGAGTAAAGGCAGGGCTTTAAATGTGTGCTTCGATCTGAAATATTAAGACTGTCAGTGCTGCTAAATGATATGGCATTGGATTGTTCCATGGTATGACTTATAACTTTGTTAATACTTTGTATTTGTCATAAGGTGGCTAAAAGTTCAAAATTTTCTCTGTGCATTCTGCTTTGATTTTTATTGGCTATCGGAAACATTAGAGCTCTTTGTGCATCAAAATAATTGTGATCATTAAAACAATAAATATTAGATATACACCAATCAAGTTAGGCATTTTTGTTAAGTTGACTCAATTTGTCTTTAGTAAAAAGGATTTGATCCACAAATTGCAGTACCTTAATGCATATTCTTTTTAATTAGGTAATTTAAAACAAAACTATTAACTTAATTAAGAATGACCAGATCTTTTATTATTTTCTGGGACAGTCCCATATTTCAGTTCTTTATTGAGTCTCCCGATAAGAATCATGTTTTGTCTAGTTTTTCTCAAAAAACATTAAAGGTGATATATATGAAATTGACACCCAGTGGTTGAACTAGGTGCAACTAGTGGTTTTGAACTCCTAATTCAAAAAAAAAAAAAATCCCAGTCACTCTTGACAACGATTCCATGCAAATGCAGGTTGCCAGATTGACGATACCAATAGGAGCAAGTGTGCCTGACTATCAAACCTACATCGCATCGTAGCTACATGCGACAAAAGGAATATTTTTAATGTTAAAATAAATTTTTGTATCAAACATCACCTGACATTAATATTTTAGAAACAGCTTCTATTTATCATGGGAACAACAGCATAAACATCTATGACAATGATCACCTCAGGTACTGATTATGTGCTTTATTCAGTGTTTTACACAGTGCATCAGTGTTTACATAGCGAAAGTGAAGATGTTTTTCAGACTGAAAGAGAAAGTTGCTCTGTTACAGAAGCAGGTATTAGATTATTTTTACCCTCTCCTTTTCAAATTAGTTTATGCGTATTTATAATTTGCTTATTATTATTATTGAATATTTAAAAATGTTCAAGATTATCTCTTCTTAACTGTATCACACTGGTACTTACTGATACAAGTAATATTAATTATTCACCTTGATAATCTTGTTTAACTCCTGTCTTTATTCTACTTCATAATTAGTAATTTTATAATCAGTATTTTATGCCAGTGGCCAGTCCTCTGGAGCAGAGGGCCTATTGACCACCTCTGTACACCTGCTCTCTGGTTTAGGAAAGGCTTTCTTCACACCAGCCATCTCAGTCCCCAGTGAAAGAGTTTTTTCCTCAGCAGGGGACATTGTAAATGTGCAAAGACGTCAGTTTATGCCAGAAAACATAGATATGCTGATATTTCTCTAAAAATGTAAAATCCCAGCACAGTTACAGCAGTTTTAGCTTGTTTATATTAATGAGTCTTCTTTAGTTTGTATTATTCTTTTTCTTTTTTTGGAATTTGTTTTTAAAATAGCTATTTAGTTATGACAGAATTTGGCAAAAAAAGTGCAGCATTTCAGAAAAAAAATGAAAGGGCTCTTAACCTTAAATTTGGTTCAAATAATTTGGTTAAATCGTGACTGAATCATGAATCGTGACATTAGAATCATGAATCGTATCGAATCGTGAGTCAGGTGAATCATTACATGCCTATTGTTAAATGCTACCAATATGAATTTGAATATTATTTTAGGGAAATTTATTGGCATTCTGAACGTCAGGTCCTGTGTTCCATGTCTTTGTCATGTGATCTTCCCCCATGTTTTTATTCTCCATGTGTGTTTGTTTTTGTCATGTGACCTTCTCCATGTGCTCCTTTGTTCTGTTTCCCGCCATTTCATCATGTTCATCAGTTTCACCTGTGTTCATCCCCTATGCGTCATTATAGTCATCATGTCTTTGTGTATTTATACCCCTTAGTTTGGTTTAATAGATGTCCGGTATTCTCAGTTGTGCTTTGTTGTCACCCCATGTCGTTCCTGTGTCTCCTGTGTTATTGATGTCCCTCCAAGTGAGTGTTTGTAAATAAGTCTACATGTTTGATATATCCTGCAATCCTTTTGCCTTCCTTCCTGAGTCAAGACATTACACTGAAAGCAGCAGCAGATAGTTTACTTCAGATCTTGAAAATAAAATAAACATATACAGTGAGGGAAATAAGTATTTAATCACACTGTGATTTTTCAAAATCTCCTACTTAGAAATCATGGAGGGGTCTGGAATTTTCAGCATAATTGCAATTCAACTGTGAGAGACAGAATCTAAAAAAAATCAGGAAATAACATTATATAATTTTTAACAGTTTATTTTCAAATTACTATATCAAATAAGTATTTGATCACTTGAGTCAAGCATTTTAAATATTTAGTACAGAAGCCTTTGTTAACAATTACAGAGGTCAAAGGGTTCCTGTAGGTCTTCACCAGGTTTGTACACACTGAAGGAGGGATTTTGCCCACTGATCTTCTCTAGATCTGTCAGGTTTCAGGGCTGTCGCTGCATGGAGTTTCAGCTCCCTCCAAAGATTTAGATCTGGAGATTGGCTAGACCACTCCAAAACCTTGTTATGCTTCTTACGAAGCCACTTCTTTGTTTTCCTGGCTGTGTGCTTTGGGTCATTGTCATGTTGGAAGACCCAGCCACGACCCATCTTTAATGCTCTGACTGAGGGAAGGAGTTTTTTGCCCAATATCTCACAATACATGGCCACGTTCTTCCTCTCCTTAAAGGGCACCTATTTTACCCCTTTTTTAAGATGTAATATTAATATTATGGTTCTTCTGAGTGTGCCAGTTTAGGTTCAGTTCAAAACACAATTCAGATTTTTTTATTATAATGTGTTAAAACGTGTCATTTTGGGGGCGTGTACACAGTTTGCTGTTTTAGGGGTGTGTTGCTTCACATGAAAATTAGTTTCGACTTCCCGCCCAACTTAACAAGGGGGCGGAGCCAAGAGCTCCCCCGCTTTGTGTATTGCAATAGACAGGCAGACAGAGAGAAGCAACATGGGTGAGAGTACCAGCATTCAGCTGTACATGTACGACTCAGACACAGACCAAGCAGAGAGTACAAAATTATTTGTGTCTTTGTATAGTTTTACAGCCAACTGTGTGCTAGTTTAAAGCTCTGAGCTTGTAGCCTACACCGAGACTAATAAAGCACACTGAATTAACTTTGACTGAAGGGCATCACACAGTTCAAAGTATCGCACACTTGCAGTGCCGGTGTGTCCTCTGATAGAAACTTATGTTTAGAATTCAGAAATGGATGCCGCTGCATGGCGCGACGCTGCGTGTCGCCAAGCGGCGCTTCTGGTGTACGACCTGCTTGAGGCAATAACTAAAGGGCGTCATACACCGGATGCGTCGCTCAGAGCCACGACGCGGCACACCAGACGCACACATTCGCATGTTATTTAAAATTAAACTAATCAGATTACGCTCTGTGGCACTGCAGACATGAACAGTGTCCTGAGCAGGGCCAGCTCGTCCATAGAGGCGACCTAGGCGGCAGAACAGTGAGCAAACCCCACGGTCGTCACTTTCATCCGCGACAACGCAAAATGCATGGCGCTGCGTGTCCTTAGTTCGTTATTTTCAATGGAGGGACAAGCACGTGAGGCAGCGCGCTCGCACTTTCCAGCTGCACATAGTTAAGATGACAGGGAGCTTCTGTGACCGCGGGAAATGCAAACTGCTGAAGTTTAAGGAAGACACAATGAAAAGTACACATGTATGCAAATCCACCAAAACTCACAAACACTGGCGGCGAGGAGAGCAATAACATGGTGAATGTTGAGCCCAATGAGCCTTACATCTAAAAATAGAGCAAGGGTGTTTCTTTGGTGACGTCGCTTTGACTATCACGCTGAAAATGACAGATGTGAAACAACATACTGAGGATATGGTAATGCACACATGTCAATCAATATTGGTGGGCGGGGGGACCGCACTCCTACGTCAAGTTGCAGTCGATCTTAAAACTGCTCCAATTGGTCCACCGTTTTTATGTCGTTAAATTGAAAAAAAAAAGGACTGAGTGTGTTTATATCACACCAATATGACGGTCTATACACTATACCTACACATATGTCTGTCCAAACAGCTTGAAAAGTAGATTTTTCACCATAGGTGCCCTTTAATACAGTGCAGTCATTCTGTCCCCTGTGCAGAAAAACACCCCAGAGCATGATGCTTCCAGCCCCATGCTTCACTGTAGGTATGGTATTATTGGGATGATACACATAATTCTTCTTCCTCCAAATTCTGTGAATAAAGTTAAGACCAAAAAGTTTTACTTTGGTCTCATCTGACCACAGGACTTTCTTCCATGAATACTCTGGACCATCCAGATGGTCCCTGGCAAACTTCAGATGGGTCTTGACATGGGCTAACTTAAGCAGGGGAACCTTCCGTGCGATGCATGGTTTTAAAACATGACATCTTACTGTATTACTGATAGTACTCTTGAAAATGGTGGTCCTAGCTCTCTCTTTACGGCATTGATCAGCTCCTCCCGCATAATTCTGGACTGATTCTAGACCATTCTTGGCATCATTAATACCCCACGAGGAGAGATCTTCCGTGGGGCCCCAGTCTAAAGGATATTGACAGTCATCATTAGCCTCTTCCATTTTCTGACAATTGCTCCAACAGTTGCTATTTCTTGGCAATTGCCCCGTAGCGGCTTCAGCTTTATGAAAGTCTACAACTTCATCTCTTGTGTCTTTTTACAGCTCTTTGGTTTTGGCCATGTTGCTACTTAGACTTTTGACTGATTGTGGGGTGCACAGGTGTCTTTATGACAGCTAGTGACCTCAAACAATTGCTACTAAATTAAAATCATGAGCAGAGTGTAGCTCTGTCAGTCAGACAGCTCAGCTCAGCTCAGTCCTCCCATGTTAAAAATACTTCAATCTAAATATTTTCATTAATCAAAAATAAATGCAATCGAAGACATTGACTTTGCCATTGTGGTTCCTAGAAAGAGCAGAATTTTAGTTTTTTTTCCTAACAGTTGACTGTAAGATTGTCCCGCATTTGCTGATCTCTGCAATTTGTCAATGTTTTTATGTGCAGCAGTCAGTGACCTTTAGCCTGAATGTTTTGTACTGTCTAAACCCTCGTGGTTAAATGTGCACTTTTTTTCCCCCATAACATGGACACACTTACATAAATAATTTCTTGCTTTTGGCATTCACAGCTGCGAGTTAGCACAAACATATGTAGACACAAAGCCACAAGTGTAGACATGTTTTTTATCTTGGGAACTCCTAGAAATTCAGGAACATTGAGAACCTCAAACATCTGCTGAACTTGCACTCGCTGAACTTGCAGCCAATCAGAGGAAGGAGTGCATGTGCGAGTGTTTGTAAACTTTGGCTCACCCCTTACTGTTTTCTTGAATTGATATATTGTATATGAAAGGTTTTATTGTTGTTGTTGCTTTTTTTTTTTAAAGAACGTCATGCTTGGTTTCTGTGTGTATCTGGACGTGAATTTGTGGCTTCATAAATGTATCTGTTTGTTTGTAATCTAAACATACTTATGCATGTTGTTGAAGTAAATTCACTTTAGGCATAGCATGTATTTTACACAGATTTACATGTATTTTCATGTATTTTCTCATTTATTCACATTTTGTTTATAGTTACAAATGTAGTTTCACTTTTGCATGAATTTGACATTTTTTGGGACTAATAATAATAATAATAATAATAATAATAATAATAATAATAATAATGATGATAGGACTAAAATAATAATAAGATTTTTTTAGGACTCAAAGCTGCCTGATTTCAGTACACTGCCATCTCATGCGTTCTCAGAATAACTGACTTTGTTATTCAGATAAACACATATGTTCATTTAGCATGTTTCTTAAATATCTGCAAACATATTATCGCATTTTTATGTTTTAGAAGAGTCAAAAAGTTACATACAGCAACTTTAATGGCTGAAAGCTTGTAGTAGTAGTTTTCTGTCAAAAGACAATAGCCTAAAATAGTGGTTGTGTTACTTTCACCAGCGATCTAACCTTCATAGACCCCTGGAGAACATTCACATTTACATGGACTGCAATCCTTTCTCAATATAAACTACAGGTCCTGTCATGCAACACACACACGCACCTGCTCCAAGTCTCCATTGATTACACTCACACAGCTGATGCTGCTCAAGTACTGATTACACACACATACAGTATATACGGCCCACTTTGAGAGACTCATGAGTCTTGTTATACTGTTTGTGAACTTCACGACGTGTATGCCTTGCCTTTCCGTGTTAGACCTTTGCTTTGTTTGTTTTATGTTGACTGCTTCCTGCCTGTACTGACCATTTGCCTGTTATTTGACTACGACTATGGATTTCCTGCATTTATCTGTTTGCCCCTGTGTTGACTGTTGCTCGCCATCTCTGTATAATAAACTTGCGTTTGGATCCAATCACTTTCCATATTGAACAAGTAGCAGTTAGTTAAGACAGGACTTGTGCCATCTGTCAGGCCGATTAGCTATATTTACATAGTAAAAACATGAATGAATGTTATAAGGAACTGCACAATTTTCTGAAATGTATTGCATTTAATGTAATAATATAATGTTTTATGTTAAAACCTATGATGAAAATCATCTTTTGGAAACTGTTTGGACAGAACTGAACTTGTAATTTGTTGCTTTTTTTATCAGATTTTTCTGAGTCTTTTATAAATGTATCTATGTGTTTGTAATCTAAACACACTTATGCTTGTTGTTGAAGTAAATACACTTTATGCATAGAATTTAACATATTTTACATGTATTTTCTCATTTATTCACATTTTGTTTATAGTTAAAAATGTAGTTGCACATTTGCATATATTTGACATTTTTGGACACTTAATATAAAAACAATTTTCATCTTATGATAAATTAGTAACCTTACCATAACATGTAGGCTTTTCCTCAAGAAAAAAGCACATTTGTGAATTCATTATTTAGTAACCCATAAATGATTTATTATTTTACAATAAGAGCATGTGCACAAGTGCAGGAAAAAATAGCACCATCCTTAAAGAAAGAATCAAAAATTATGATAGTTTGCTTTTGTTTTGTGCATTTTATTTTGTTTGTGTGTTTTCTGTTATCAGGTTTCTACAAAATCATACAACAGGTTTACTTGAGCTCATCTCTAAGATAGTTTTCTTTTGGTCCTGTTATGTTTATATACTCATTTCTCCATCTGGTATTTTAATTTGAAACGTGATTGTGTGTGTCAGTGTATAAAGTATGTGTGTTTTAGTGTCAGTGAAAGTGATCTGGATTTTTGGCAGGCCGGGATCCTCTGCAGAGGGTCCACGTGAGCCTTTTCTGAGCCATGTGCTTATTGTGCTGTAGTACCTTCAGGCCTTATGGATTCAATTAAAGTACAGTTTGAGAGTGAGAGTGGGAGGCTGCTATGACCGGAGGAGAGGGGTTTTAAGTCAGAGAGGAATGAACTGATACAGTAAGCCTGAAAATGAAATGGAGTAAATGCCAGAAAACTGTTTGTGAACTTGAACTTTAGGACTGAGAGTTTTTTTTTATTGTAGATATGCTGAGTTCTTCAAAAACCCTCACCTGAACCTGATTACAGTGCATATTTAATGAATTTATTTTTAGTATTTGTGATTAATGATGCACATCTTAATGACATTAGGTTAGTTATTTTTTGCTCACACGATTTTTGCTCACACAAAGTTTTGCACACTAATATGAATTATTATTGTAAAAATCAGATTTTGAATCTCAGTTTATTGATACTATTAAACCAGCTGATTTTATGTCGTCAATATTTTGTTTACACTAGCAAAAGTATATTTAAAATATATTTTTTTATGAGATTAAAAGTTTTAACAGTACTTTTAAACTGTCCTGAAAAAAGTACTTAATATTCCTGCATGATTTTTAATGACTTTTTATATATTATAATTTCGTAAGTAAATTAATATATATATATATATATATATA